>OY755187.1:13138008-13465823 GCA_963576735.1 Bedellia somnulentella | reverse complement strand
TTTGGGCGTGAGTATAGTATGTGTGTATCTATACTTACATTCTAATTATATATATATAATATAATTCTACCCTCTAACCTACCCTCATCCTTTTATTTTTACTTTGGCTTTCATATTCCTATTACAAATATGAAGAAGTGTTTTGCATGTCTGAAGGAGATACGATTGGGAGAATTACTTCAGTGTACAACTTGCAAGAACAACTACCACTATCTATGTATGAACGTTACATCAGCTATTTACAGAGAAAAAAAACATGAGTTGGAAAAGAGATGGGTGTGTGATTCATGCTCTAACATTACAATGCGTGAGATCAGAAAGGGAGGCGGCGATACTCCAGTGGGCAAAAACGCTATTCGGCCGGCTCCGGTGGACATCGATATGTCAACCGACTCAATCAACTACTCGCCCCCCCGGGATCCAGCTACATCATCACACCTGGCTAGTACTGTTCGTGATCAGCTTACGTTAGAGAATATAGGACTTTTACTGGAGGATAAATTAAGTAAACGTTTTGAAGTGATGGACGCAAAATTGACGAATATTTGTCTCGAATTCACCAGACAGCTGACCTCACTTAGTGAAAGAATGGCAATGTTGGAGTCGGAAAACGTTGTCCTACGAAAAGAAATTACAACTATCAAACTAGAAATGAACGAAAGAGACAGGCAGTCCGTTCTAAATGATGTGGAGATATCAGGTGTTCCGGAATGCGAAGGAGAGCTTCCCCTTCATATAGTGATGAACGTGGCTCGCAAGTTGGGGATGGAGTTGGAGGAGCGTGACGTGGTGAGCGCGCACCGCGTCGGCGGGCGACACCTGGTGGCCACCGCCGCCGCCGGGCCCGCCGCGCGCCCGCGCCCTCTTGTGCTGCGTCTGGCGCGCCGCCCCCTGCGTGACCAGCTGCTGCGCGCCGCAAGAGTGCGTCGCAATACCACCACTGCCGACCTGGGCCTGCCGCCGCACCAACAAACACGTCTTTTTCTCAACGAGCGCCTCACCAAGTATGATCGCATTCTGTTTGGCAAAGCGAGAGAAATGGGAAAGAAAAATGAATGGCGTTTCATCTGGACCAAGGATGGCAGAGTCTGTGCAAGGAAAACGGAAAAGGAGTTCATACGGAAAGAAGAGGATATATTGCGTATTTTTCGGAACTGAACATTACTATCGTGTTTTTTCTATTTCGTTCATGCATATCTTAAATTGTTTTATTGTGTTAGACATACAATTATACTTTCTACTTGAAAAATATTGTTATTTATCAAGATATGAATACCAAACATATAGTAACACTTCGACACAATACTACGTTATAGCAGTAGGATATGAGCGAGTCGCATGTTTCTTATATGAACTCCTTAGTATCTTTTTCATACTAATGAATTGCCTTAGAATATTATACAATAATGTTAAATGTACAGACCTTAGTATACCAAATAAATATAGAAAGCCCATATACTATTATTTTTATATATTTACAATACATATAAAATATTTATTATCATTTACAACTCATTCATTAATACAAATACATTTAATTTATTTAATTTATTTTAAAACACTTACAAAAAGTGAATTAATTTATTGTTATCCTTTTTCAATTTTGCACAAACCTTCATTGTATGATTACGTCAACCTGTTTTTGTTATGCTAATAAGGTATTTACAAATTTCCAAAACTTTTTAAACCGAAATTATTTCAACCTTTCAACGAGTATACATATACATCTTGTAATATTATATTACCGTTTAAATTTACTCCTTTTTATATTTAGTGAGGTCAACTCAATCTTACTATTACACTATATTTTATTGCTACTTATACAAATTAATTATTTTTATAATACGACGCCGGTATTTTATAACATTACACAAATTGAAACAGGGGTTGGTTTTAGTCAATTATTACTTTTAAGTATATTGTTTAGAAACTTTACCTCATATTTAATCTACGGCATAATACTGTCGCTTATATCGATTTTTTTTTTATTTTAACTATAATGGCAGTACCTGAGAGTGCACTTAGCAATAATAAAACTAAACGCCTTACGCTAGGGTTATTGAATATACAGTCAATCAATACAGGTTGGAATGAACTATTAGAATTGTTTAGCATTCATGAATTTGACATAGTCTGTCTTAATGAGACATGGCTAAGACTGGACTCCGACTTGACACGCTACACGATCCAGGGTTACCAGTTCATACATGTTCCACGACAACACAGTCGTGGCGGCGGTGTAGGCATGTATATTCGCTCGGATATACATACTCGCCGCCTGGATCACCTTGGCACTGACTTGGAACAGTTATGGATAGAGGTACGTCTACGTGGGATGAGGATTGCCTTAGGAACATTTTACCGAACACACTCGCTTAACACTGGAAAAGCTGTTGATAGTTTAAACGATTCCTTATCAGTGTTTGGTCCCAAATACGATCACATTTTCTTACTGGGTGATTTCAATGTTGATTCTCTAAAACATGACTCTACCAACTTCATTCCCGAGTGTTTTAAGTCTCTCGTTTCTGCATATAATCTTACACAAATTGTTAACAAACCTACCCGTATAACGCCAACTAGCTGTACACTTTTAGATCTAATTTTTACCAAGGGGCGATGTAGGCTGAGCTCCTTAAATGTAGTTCACAACGATGATTTAAGCGATCATGGTATAGTGATAGCACAATTTTCTACTAAACTGAAACGCTTACCTCCTAGAAGAATTTCATATCGTCCTATATCGGAGAACATTGATTGTATTTCTCACGCTGCTCAGTTTACCCCTTGGGAGATGATACAGGATTGCAAAGATCTCAACGATATGGTTCATTTATTTAACATGTTAATTATAGACCTGTTCGATCACTTCGCCCCCATCCGTAATAAAACTTTTTCCCGACCCCCTGCACCTTGGTTAACTCACAACCTGAGGCAAATGAGGAAACTCCGTGCTGAAGCTTGTGAGGCAGCTAAGATGAAAAGATCTGAAGGAGCATATCGATACTATAGAGATATGCGAAATCAAGTTAACTCTACTATAAAGATAGAAAAGCGTAAATATTTCGACAAATTTGTAAATAATAACCGTTCAAATCCAACAAAAATGTGGCACCATATTAACAGAATTTTGAAACCATCCAGTACTTCCCTAATACCCTTCCATCTCGCAGAACCTCATGCTCTTAATCGTTTTTTTGTCAATGCAGTTCCACCAATCGATGTTTTTACCTCTAATGGCACAGCTGATACCTTCCCTTACTCCAGTGGTCCTGAATTTAACTTCACTGATATTTCTGAAGCTCAAGTAGCTCGCATCGTAGAAACTTGTTCATCAAGATCAGAGGGGTCTGATCATATCTCGATGCTTATGATTAAACTAACGTTACCTTACTCTCTTCATGCTATCACCACTATATTGAATAGATCTCTGCGTGACGGTAATTTTCCCGAGGCTTGGAAATGCTCTACGGTAACTCCTATCCCTAAGAAAAAACCTGTCGAAGTACTCAATGATATAAGACCTATAGGCATACTACCTGCGTTTTCAAAAATACTAGAAAAACTTGTTTTGAAACAAATTTTGCCTCATTTAGAAATGTCTGGTATAATACCATCATTTCAATCTGGTTTCAGATCCGGCCATAGCTCTACCTCTGCCCTGCTTAGTATCATTGATGACATATTGTTATCCTCAGACAAAGGGGACGCTTCTATCTTATTACTCCTGGACAATACACGCGCCTTTGATTGTGTCTTCCCCCCACTTTTAATTTCTAAACTTCGGTCCGCAGGTTTTTCGTCGTCAGCGTGCAAGTGGTTTTCCTCCTACTTTTCGGGCAGAATGCAAACTGTGAAAACAACTGACGCCAATGGCAATCTTATAGTTTCGGAACCTCTTCCAATTACACGTGGTGTGGTCCAAGGTTCGATTCTTGGTCCGACATTGTTTACTGTCTATACTGCTAATATATCTAAGGTCATAAAAAATTCAAAATACCACTTATATGCTGACGATACACAAATTTATACACATCTTCCCTCGGACAGTGATGGGTTCTCTGCGGGTTTACAGAGCTTCCACAAAGATCTGGAGTGTATAGTGGAATGGTCTAAAAACCATCACCTTATGATCAACCCACACAAGACTATAGCTTTAATCTGCGGCACACCTAGTCAGGTCTCTAGGATAGCCGAACTTCAACCGTCGGTTTTGGTTGATGGAGTAGCGGTGCCTTTTCAGGTGTGCATTCGGAACCTTGGTCTTCACATGGACCAGTCGCTCACATTTCAAAATCATGTTGATCTAAAGACTGCCAAGTGCTTTGCTGGCCTTAGTACTTTATACAAGATAAGGTCATTTATAAGTGAGGATGTTCGACTCAGGTTATGCGAGGGTTTAGTTCTGTCCCAGTTAGGCTATTGCGACATCGCCTATGGCCCTTGTCTGCTAAAAAAGACCGAACACCAAATACAACGTGTACAAAATGCCTGTATGCGGTACTGTTTTAATATTCCACGACGGCAACACATTACTCCATATTTGATTGAGAAGAACTTGCTTAACATGAGACATAAAAGGAGACTGAAACTTTCATGTTTTGTCTATAAAGTAATTAAATATAAAACACCAAAATACCTTTATGACAAACTCAACTTTTCGAAACGCGAACGCCTCAATGTACTTTTGTTACCGAAGCACAAGCTTACAAGGACCAAGGGCTGCTTTACAATAGCAGCTTCTAAATGCTGGAACGTTATACCGCCGCCTATCAAAGATGCACAGTCTATTTCCTCATTTAGAAACAAATTACTTAAATATTTGATAGTATTGCAGCGCAACGAGTTTGCTATTCCCTATGGCTGTGCTTCTAATGTCGAATAATAACCAGTAATAAGGTATTTATATATACAGTAACATGTATCTATGTATATATATATATATATATATATTTATCTATTTATGCATTATATTGTTATGAAAGTATGTACGTGGCTTTCATTATTGGTATTTATATTGATTGTTATTTATATTTTATTCTTCTATAATATGTGAAGAGATCTAAATAATGTATATATATTAGCTCTAGGCTAAGACTATGCGCGTGGTGTCTGTGTGTGGATGTGTGTGTGTGTGTGTGTGTGTGTATGCGAGTGCATGTGTATTGAAATTAGTTCTAAGTTAGTTTTAAGTGTAAGTAGTCTTAAGGTTTGGTCAGAGCTGAAAATCGGAGCTATCTGCTTGTAGTGGATAGACCGAGCTCTGTACCATTTTGTCTTTTATTTTGCTGTTATATGCTATTGTTCGCTTTGTTAATACTTCTTTCTTATTGTTTGTTGTCATGTCACCATTTTTTTTTGTTGTATGTGTTAAAGACAAATAAAATCTTTTATTATTATTATTCTTATTATTATTATGTCTTGCGTCACATAGAGCAGACGAGCCTCGGTCCTATAACCGTGCTCAACATCACACGTCTGGAGCCCAGTAGGCCGACCAACTTTAAATCCTATTGGCTCCAGGTTCCCGCAGTCCACGAGAAGGTTCTGCTAGGAGAGAACTTTTGGCCTGAGGGAATAGTGTTCCGGCGCTTCAGGGCTGCGCGTCAGAAACCAAAGCCTCTGCCCACTAAATTGTAAATTACTAACATAGGTTAAGTTTTACTAATATTATATGGGCCTTGTTGCCTGCAATAAAGGATTTATTATTATTATATTATTATTATAAAACAGACTTTCTGATTATACTTCTAGTATTTGACGTTAAAAGAAATAATCAGGATATTAAAGAGGTGAATAACACAGATTCAAACAATGTTTGCGTCCAATAATCTTGTATTGAATGGCAAAAAAACCAAATCCATTAGCTCACTAGCTGGTAGGCTAAGTAGTGCTGCATGTGCCACTAGGAAAATAAGACATTTGACAGATGTACAGACAGCTCGATTAGTTTGTAACAGCTTTTCTCAAAGCATAATGTCTTACGGTATTTAACTCTGGGGCAGAGCAGCTGATGGTAAAAGGTTCGCGAACATAGTGGATACCCACCATAAGAGATAGAAGAAGAAAAATATTCTGTAATATGAACGAAGATATCAGTATATACGTGGGACACTCAGAAAATTTTGCGAAAATAAAAAAAAATGTTCTATGGGTAAAAATGTTTTTATTAAATCTTTTCAAAGTACTCTCCTCCAGCGTCTAAACCAGTTTTCGAAACACTTTTTCCAGTCCGCCGCAGACACCTCATTTACAGCCCGCTGAAACGCTGACAGCGGATCTTCCAGCGATGAAAATTGTATCCCTTTGAGTTCATTTTTTATTTTAGGGAATAAAAAGAAGTCAAACGGTGCCAGGTCAGGGCTGTAAGGAGGGTGACCCAAGAGTTTGACCAGCGTGCTGTTCAGGAAGACCGTCGTTTTGAGCGCGGTGTAAGCGGGCGCGTTGTCGTGGTGAAGCAGTAGCCCGCGGAGCCCTGTGTTTGGTCGATTGTTGCTCACAACTGAGAAAATTACTGGCAAGCATTCAGTAGTATACCAGTCTGCGTTAATACTTCTTTGATCTTGTAAAGGAATTGACACCAAATAGCCAGTCATATTGAAAAAACTTGCGATCAAAATATTCCGACCGCTTCTAGATCTCTTCACTTTGGTAGGGGTCGCTTCGTTTTGAAATACCCAAACCGTCGACTGGCGCTTCGTTTTTGGATCGTATTGATAAATCCAGGACTCATCACCTGTAACGATGTCGTAAACACGCCGAGACGAGCCAGCATCAAATTTATTAATCATATCACGACACCATTCCACCCGGGCCTGTACCTCGGTGAGGTTGTGTGGCACCCAACGTGAAGCTATCCTCCTCACGTGAAGATGTTCGTGTAAAATCTCATGAATGCTTCCCGATCCAATCTGCATAATGTGTTGAATCTCTAGATACGTTATTCGCCTATTGTCATGAATTAAATTTTTCACTTCCACCACGTTTTCATCCGTAACAGCCGTTAGAGGGCGACCACTTCTTTCTTTATCCCGCAAAGTTAATCGACCACGCTTGAATTCGTTATACCAACGATACATGGTTGCCTTGGAAGGCTCTTCATCCATAAACGCCATTAGAAGTCTATCGTAAGATTCGTCTGGTTTTAAGCGACATTTGAAATCGTAAAAAATCATAGCGCGAAAATGTTCCCGGCTCAGATTCATTTTTCAGTAAGACACGACAATTTAAAATAGCTCGTAAAAATAAAGAGGGAAATTTTAAAATTGGAACGTACCTTTTTTTATTTATAAAGACTTACATTTTCAGTATACATTACAACCGGCCAGTGTTTCATACATTAAAACCTTTTTTCGCAATACTTTCTGAGTGGCCTGGTGTAACAAAAACAAAAAAAGTCCGTAAGAGTATATCTATCCTCTTGAAGTAAATCAGAATACAAAAAGTCAAAAGTCAAAAAGTTTATTTTTCAAAATAAAGTTAAATACTAACATTTTTTGAACGTCAAAGTTTTAAATTAATCGTTAATCCGTTGCTTCGGAAGGTGTTCGTAAAGAGAAGAAGCAACAAAGAAACTCTTTACATTCACATTTTTTCATTTTTTACATCATTTCATACAGATATGTATGTCAATTTTATAAGCGACATGATAATCCAGTGGGTAGAACACCCGCCCGAAAACAGAAGGGCGTAAGTTCCAATCCTGGGACTATAACTAAAGTCATATGTGTGGTTAATTTATCATGGTTGTTAACGGTGAGGGAAAACATCGCGAGGAAACCCACATGGCTGAGTTGTACTTAGTCATGTGACAGTGTATTCGTACAAAACGGCGATAGGCCTGCCCCCTATCACGTGAGTACACTGTCTAAGCAAAACGTGGGTACCTTCTCTGGAAACTAGATGGCGCTTGCCATGTGAGTTCAGAAGTATTGGTACCTCTGCCAACCCCTTCGGGGATAAAGGGCGTGAACGTTTATGTTATGTTATGTTTATGTCAATTTTTAAAAAAAGCAACATTTTTAACCTTATATTATAGGATCTGAACATAAGTCCTTATCAATTTAAGTGATTTTGTAAATAGGAACATTTAACGTAGATGATTTATGTTATTTATATTACTACATCAGATTTGGACTTATAGTTTGAAAAATAATACAATTTAATTAAAGCGCGAAGTCGCTGTCTCGTCGCGCGATCGGCTTCGGAGAGAGGGAGACGGAACATAAATGAGAGAGGAAGTCGCGCGGTCGGCTCTCAATGCAGCAGACGAGTTTACTTTTGAATACATTATGTCTCTTAAATATAGTGTTCTTTTCAGAAACTTTTTAGAACTATCTATACTTATAATCAATCTGTAGAGAGGTGAATCCTGTACATGAAATATATTTTCAAAATAACGATCAGGGGGTTATTAGTGATCGATACTGATGCCGAAAATGCAATCAGTAAAATTTTTGTCTGTCTGTCGATTTGTATTTACTTTATGGAAATAAAAACTACTGGACGGGTTTTAACGAAACTTGGTACAATTATTCTTCATGCTCCTGGGGAGGTTATAGTATATTAAAATTATAGGTTATAGTTTTCAACAGAATAGTGAAGGGGAATTCCGGTAAAACGGAAGAAATACTTCATTTTCTAAGCTTCCGTCACGTGTGCAGCCTCTATGGTTAAAGTTACATAGAAATGATGTATGACGGAAATATTCTACAATTTAATATCTAAAAAATATTATTGTACAGCATATGTCTATTTTTTATGGTTGACTCACAATAACACGTGTAACTCCTGATAGCTTAGCACTTCGGAGCATTCTGATTATATTAGTTTACTTTTTCGTTTATAACACTCTCAGTCATCTCTAGTTCAAAAAAGTTTACATAATTACCTATTAAATAAAAATAATGCTGTATAGTGTCGGCTTAGAATATCACTACGCCATTTCTTCCGGTGGGTGTACGTAAAAGGCGACTAATGGTATTGGGGCTATTAAGGGATTTTTGGGCGATGCGGTTGGAGACTCATCACCAACAACCTTTATTTTACCATTTTTTCCTAACTCAACTTTTCAAAAGTGGCTGAGGAATTTCTAATTCCTTAGCTCTGGCTACCCTTTCTAGGGATTTATATCTGTGAGTATAAGTATGTATGTATGTAAATAAAAAAAGAATCATAGAAATCGATATGGAAATACCAATCTTATACATGAAATAAGCCTTCGTGCTGTCGTCGCACGTGACTACTGAATACGGTTGCGGGGGCAAAAGATAGACGTAAGTATATGTAGTATGACGTATGCAAAGTTTGTAACTCTGATTGTTTGTTTGAAAGGGCTTATTTTCAGAGATACTTAAACGTTCATAAAAGCGCTTTCACAAACTCAAACCTACACTATTCAAGAGTGCTATAATTTGTAACCATTGCGCTAAATTTTACAATAGGCCCTAAAAGAGACAGACTCTTAACTGGCGTACTAACATAAAAGCACATTTAAGCAAAAATCTGTATAGTGGTTTTCCGGCGCAATTGCGGCGCAATTAATAAAATTAAACTAACCCAAAACCCACAATAAATCTTAAAAGTTACACTAAAAGCTCCTATGTATAAAATTAAAAAGACTGATTAAATTCTCCGAGTGACTGACAGCCAATATTAATGCCACGAGCACCACAATATTTAACATACATACATATACTCACGGATATATTTCCCTAGAAGGGGTAGCCAGAGCTAAGGAATTAGAAATTCCTCAGCCACTTTTGGAAGTTGAGTGGGGAAAATATGGTAAAAATAAAGGTTCTTAGTGATGGGTCTCCAACCGCATCGCCCAATAATCCAATATAAAGCCCCGATACCCTTAGTCGCTTCTTACGACACCCGTGGGAAGAAAGGGGTAGCGACATTCTAAGCCGGCACTACACGGCAAATTAAACACACATTAGTTAAATACCTGATTTAACTTGAATAACAAAATGTTTTGTATGTGTAAATTAAATGTATCAACCCGTGCAAAGCCGGGACGGGCCGCTAGTCAATTTATCAAAGACATAGCTAAAAAAAAACCAGAGCCGGCGCAAATTTAACTTAACTCTAACAATAGTTATAATCTGCATACTCACTAACAAATTTCTGGACTAAAAACATAATAAATTTGTTTTGTGTATTAATATACATATATTTTTTTTTAAATATGCAATAGTTTACATTTTATTCACTGCGATTTTAATATGTTGGATCTTCTAACATCGATTCATCAATCGGTAATCGATTACTGTCATTCTTTCATTACTATTTTAATGTCAATACCCATCCCAAATTTTTGCATTGGAAAAAATATTAAATAACCTAATTTTTTTCATTTAATCGTATTTCGCAAATTTTATCTCCAATTAGTACTTAATTTTTAGCTCGATTAGTCGACGACTGTGTTTTATAATTGACGGATGTGAAATACTAGTGTCATGGAAGTATTTTCTTGAGGAAATCTTCGATTTTATTCCCGGCAATGGTTTGTTTACACTCTCTTTTTTTCTAATAGATATAAAGAGTAAATATATTCATTAATGTATTTTATATTGGTATGATTGTTTTCCTCAGTGTTGGATACGTAGGTTTAGAACCTATAAAAGCAGCCTTGATCCCACATACCCACATATTATCCGTATGTTTTTTTAGCCACTATAATATTTATGTATTTCTTATAAACTCTGTAATGTCAGCTTAGAATACCACTATCCCCATTTCTACCCGTAAGTGATCGTAAGATTCGACTAAGGGTATTTGGGGCTTTTTAAGCGTTTGTTGGGCGATGTGGTTGGCAAACCATTACCAGCAACCTTATTTGACTATCATCTGGTCTGTTTGAACATAAAAGGAGGCGGTTCAGTAGCTCAGCAACATGGTACAATAGCTATACTACACTAGTATTCTTTTGTATGAAAAGATTGATGAATGTATACCAAGCTCGAGAGGTTCGTCAAGATCATATAAAATGGCAATCGATAGTCTCTGTCTTACCCTAAACTAACGGCGTGTTTAAGTTGGGTAGGCAGAGACGATAATGCATATATGCAGATATGCTTTTATGAAAAAAAACCAGTGGAGGGCGAGTTGGGGCGCACGCAAAATTGGGGTTCCATAGTAAGTTTACATCTATAACTTACTTAAAGACTCAAACTTCCACGCCACATATCTCCGAAGAGGTTGGCAGAGGTACTAATGTTTCTGAATATCACGTGACATTGTCACTTAGTGTTCAGAGTATCCACGTTTTGCTTGGACAGTGTACTCACGTTCACGTGATAGGGACTGACTTCTTTACGATATTTTTCCTCACCGTTATAAACCAAGATAAATAAACCACGCATATGACTTTAGAGAGAAACATTTGTAGGCGTCCCAAGTATGAAGAATAAAAGAGCATGTATGAAAAGATTGATAGATGTAAACGAAGATAGAGAGATTTGTCAGGATCGTACAAAGTGGCGGCCGATAGTCTCTGCCTACCCCAATGGGAACTAATGGCGTGAGTACATGTATGTATTTGTAGGCCCGTCTCGAGGATCGAAACCCTGTCTACACGAGAAGGGCATGTTAACCACATCCACTACATTCCTCAACCACTATACTGTTAATTCGATTGTGGACCTGCCTAGTTTTGGCTTAGAATGGGCGCAAATTTACTGGCATATCTTATTTTCAACATGTTTTTTTTCATTATTTTTGTGGCCTAAGTTATACATACATACATACATATACTTACGCCATTAGTTCCCATTGGGGTAGGCAGAGACTATTGATCGCCACTTCGTACGATCCTGACAAACCTCTCTAGCTTCGTTTACATCCATCAATCTTTTCATACATGCTCTTTTATTCTTCATACTTCGGACGCCAGCCTTTTTGAGCACACTCTCAATTTGGTCCAAGTGTGTTCTCCGTGGTCGTCCTCTACTTACATTACCATCCACACTAGCTCTATAGATCCCTTTTACCAATTTTCTATCATCCATCCTCTCTATGTGCCCAAACCATCTCAAGATTCCTTTTTATAATTTCATAATAATAATGTTGCTTATTGTTTTTTGTGTTAATGTGTATTAATGTAGATGTGTAATTAAAAACTTGTATTTCTTAACCAATGTATTAATTAATATATTGTCTATGAGAGACAAACGTCATAGCATTAATGTCAAATAGGCGAGACCATGCACGTACACTTTAACGGCCAATATCGTTTTGGTGTCAAACATGAAATGTAAAATTTTGTCTTACAGATCCACAATCATAACTTGGCCGGCGGCGACTCTGGTACTACTGTCGCCATTTTGAAATTTCGGCCTGTCATTGTCAGTTAGTTCTTAACTAAATAAAAATTATAGGGTGACCTACGTATATAATAAACTAGCGACCCGCCCCGGCTTTGCACGGGTGCAATGCAAAATATACCTTCACACAACGTTCACAGCTTTTTTGTCATTAGCCAATACAAACATGTTTTGCTTAGACGTTACTCTTGACAGCGCGACATATAATTGGCGATTGTGAAAAACACTCAACGCTCAAGTCTAATCCTGCAACGTTAAAAGTTTGACCCTGCGATTTATTAATGGTCATTGCAAAAGATATCTTTACCGGAAATTGTAGGCGTTTAAATTGGAACGGTAAATCTGATGGTATCAGAGGAATTCGGGGAATTAGTACATCTTCTCTGGTACCACATCCGGTGAGTATTGTGCACTCTATTATGAATTTTTTTAGTGATTTCACCAGCAAACGTGTGCCATTGCAGAGCTTAGGAGGATTCAGATTTCTTAATAAAATAACAGGACAACCTACTTTCACACTCTCAATAAAAATGCAAAGATAATCAACAACAAAAGATACTTATTCTATTCAGTTTAATTAATTCTTGATATTTTCCTCGCTAGAGAGCTCCGATAAACGCCGCTGCAAATCATAAAGTGACGCGACGCGCTATTTATAGGCACGCGCCGCCCGGCGCAAACAACTACGACACTGCATTTTAAATTTGTAATATCTTCGGTAATATTCACTTAAATTACATGCTGTAAAAAGCATATTGATCTATAATAAATGCACAATTTATTTAAGGTACTTGATTAGATAAGGATTAATGCTGTATTGTTTAAAATCACTTCGTAAATAACCATTTTTTAGTAAAGAATAACAATGGTTATGCTGGGTTATCCCTAAGAGATAGACATATACCATCGCGGACTTTTTTGTTGAACTTTTTAAGGTGAACAATACTGTAGTACATTATTTTGGTCTATCTCGTAGGGTTCAGCCAGCGTTTGCAATATAAGCGCAAAATAACGTGCTTATTTACGACATCACATTAGAAACCTTTAAATTTATCAGTGTTTCTCTACTATATTATGCATTTATTTTACATACAAACCTTCCTTAAGAATTACTCTATCTATTAAAAAAAACCGCATCAAAATCCGTTGCGTAGTTTTAAAGATCTAAGCATACATACGGACATACAGCGAAAGCGACTTTGTTTTATACTATGTATTGATTATCACTTTCATTAATATTTTTTGTAGTGGAAACTTTTTTTCAATGACAATTATTTTTATGATGTATCTTTGCTTATTGATAAACGCTTTTATTTCCAGTATTCAATATAAAAATTCATGAAAATTATTATTTGTATTGTAAAATTTTATCTAAGTAGGCTAACACCGCCCAAAAAGTTGTGCGCGCATCGATAGTCATGCGGTGCGGGTTATGGGAAGTGGGGAAATGCTCCTGAATAAGATTTACACTGATGCGTGGGTTCTAATCCTAATGCGGGGATGTACCAATGTGTCATTTCTTAAGTCATAACTGTCTGACATATAAAAATACAAGGCAAATACGACGTGATAGCTTAATGGGTACAACACCGGTTAACGTGCAAGCGACTAGTGTTCAAATCCCGAATCGGGCCTACACCAATTTGTCTTTTCTAAAGTCATATGTGTGGTTAATTTATCACGGTTGTTAACGGTGAGGGAAAAATCGTGAGGAAACCCACATGGCTGAGTTGTACTTAGTGGAAAACGGCGATAGGCCTGCCCCCTATCACGTGAGTATACTGTTCTACAAAGCGTGGGTACTCTGAACACCAGGTGACAAAGTCACGTGATGTTCAAAAGTATTAGTACCTCTGCCAAACTCCTTCGGGGGTATTCGGCGTAAACGTTTATGTTATGTTATGTTATATGTAACAAGGTTGTTAACAGCAATAAAAAAGTGCCCATAAATTCACTGACCCAGCAAAATGAATGACCCAAACGATATCTGATGTTTAGAATTATTTTTTCTGTGCCACCTTTTTAGGGGATCTATGTGTAAATATGAAATGTAAAAGACAGTACACAACAAGGTAAGCCTCTAATTTACAGGATTAAAAAAATGATTTTAAGTAGTTACCCACTTATTAACTCTGAGTGTCACAAATAACAAATCCTTGAGTATAAAATAATGAAACAGCTTGCAGAAAAGTACAATTGGCAGTGTTATCGCTAAAAGCTTCCAGACAACATTTGGAAGGTAAGATCATCAAATTTAGGATACACAGTCATTCGGGTAGACATACCAGACAAGGGCAAAAATAAATAAATATAATTAGCTTACATTAAAACGAACTTGTTTACTTACAATAATAGTTATTACATACATACATACATACATACATATACTCAAGGCTGTAAATCCCTAGAAGGGGTAGCCCGAGCTAAGGAACTAGAAACTCCTCAGCCACTTTCGGAAAGTTGAGTGGGGTAAAGATGGTAAAATAAAGGTTATTGGTAATGGGTCTCCAACCGCTTCGCCCAAAAATCTCTTAAAAGCCCCAATACCGTTAGTCGCCTCTTACGTACACCCACCGGCAGAAATGAGGTAGTGCTATTTTAAGCCGACACTACACAGCAACTAGTTATTAATTAAATGAATATTATATAAATTGTTTTATTAAGACATTTCAATACATAAATAAATTTGCCTGTATGATGTAAAGTTATTTTTTTTATAATGGTTATTTTTTATTTACTGGCAATACTAATATCGATGACAGCGACAGCCCTTACCGGCCAAGAAAAGATTGTGGATCTGTATTTTTGTAAATAATGCGTCAAAAAAATAAAAAATAGTTTTACAAATAGTTATCAGTAAAGAATCGAAATTAAACACATATTCGTAGCAAAAAAAATTGTACGACTAAAATTGAAATGAAATATTTATTTTATACACTAATAAATAAACACGCTTTCGTCGCGATATAAACAAATATATTTACTGCTCTTCTATTTCAAAAACATACATAAATACATATGTACTCACGGCCATAAATCCCAAAAAGGAGAAGCCAGAGCTTCAGAGTTAGAAACTCCTCTGCTACAACCGGAAGTTGATAGGGGCGGTAAAATAAATTATCTTTGGTGATGGGTCTCCAACCGCATCGCCAGAGAAACACCTAAAAAGCCCCAATACCCTTAGTTGTCTCTTATGACACCCGTGAGTAGAAAGGGGTAGTGGCAATTCGGGTCTATTTAAAAAAATATAAAAACATACCTAGGTTAAATACGCAAATAAAATATTTTTCAAATATTTTCCTTAACGCATGATTCAGGTTATCTGAAGATAGCAACTGCTGCAGGTGCTAAGTATAATAAATTCAGTGAATTGAGTAACATTTATGCTTTTTGTTTCTGAAGGATAGTTATTTTTGCTAAAGATTGCATTTTTACGTACGTTATAGTGGGTTATTTAAAGGGTATAATGATACCTCATTAAATTACAGACTGATTTCTTGACTATACAATACAATACCATACTTCTGTTACAAAGACATAGACATATACTCACTGCTATAATTCCCTTGAAGGGGTAGCCAGAGCAAGGGAATCAAAAATGACAAATCTGTTACAAAGCTATTTAATAAATAACTAAACTCTAAAAGCTCTGGATATCATGTGTCATTTTTAGTTAGAGGCACACATTTCACCTGAGTTGAGTTACATGAAACGTGTAAAAATGCTTTTTGTACATACATATACATATACTAACGGCTGTAAATCCCTAGAAAGGGTAGCCAGAGCTAAGGAATTAGAAATTCCTCAGCCACTTTTGGAAGTTGCTTGGGGAAAAGATGGTAAAATAAAGGTTGTTTTTGATGGGTCTCCAACCGCATCGCCCAAAAATCCCCTAAAAAACCCCAATACCGTTAGTCGCCTTTTACGAACACCCACCGGAAGAACCATTTCTTCTTCATTACTGAAGAATTCTTCTTCTTCACTGGTACCCCATGGTAGTGCTATTCTAAGCCGACACTACACAGCAATTTGTTTGCGTCTATTTTTCGTTTTTTTTCTCCACACTATAATTTTGTAACTGTAAAGTAACATTTTTTTTACATTGTCCTTTATAATGGGACAAGTTGATATTGTTAATTATTATCTGGGAATACTTCTCTCACTACAGGCAACCCTTCTCAGAAATATATTTCATCATACAGTTCCATATAATATACCAACAAACGTCTTTTTCTATCGAATATGGTTGAGTTATTTGTTTGGACCAAATTAGAACACAAATATTTACGTTAGCTTGGATCGTTGAAAATTTACTTTACAAGCTGTGAAAAATATATAAGCGTCATATGGTATGCTATGTATATCCTCTTATCGTAATAATTTGATCTTTAATTAGGCAGCTATAAACTTGAAATAAATTCCACAATGCAATAGATCATATTACAGATATTATTTAACTATAATAAATGAATTAAGAAGACGTCACGTATTAATATCTTGCAGTGGTTTTCCAATTAGAGAATTACGTACGATGTTAGATGTGTTCGAGTAAAATGCCGCTTTTGTTTACATACAATATAATTAATTAATGTCTTTTTAAGTGATTTCTGACAGGAAAATTCTGCTCACTAGTGGAAAATCAAGGTAAAATGTTTATTATCTAATATATACAATTCACGTGTCACAGTGTTGGTCACCAAACTCCAGCGAAACGGATGAACCGATTTTAATTAAATTTTGCATATATATTCGGTAGGTCTGAGAATAGGTTTATGACTATTTTTATACTCCTAAAAGTACATAACATAAACGATCATGTCGAATATCCCCGAAGGGGTTGGCAGAGTTACTAATACTTCTGAACATCACGTGACTTTGTCACCTGGTGTTCAGAGTATCCACGTTTTGCATGGACAATGTACTCACGTGATAGGGGGCAGGCCTATCGTCGTTTTGTACGAATACACTGTCACATGACTCAGTACAACTCAGCCATGCGGGTTTCTTCACGTTGTTTTCCCTCATTAACTCTCCTTTCAATATTGAAAGAAGAGAAAGGGAAATGCGGTGAATGGAGCCATGAACGGTCTGATGTCGAGCTAGTCGTTGTCAGAAAAGGCTCGAATGGCTGTGCATAATGCTGTTCTGGTTCCCACGCTGATGTATGGTATTGAATGTTGGGCATGGCAGAAGAAGCATGAAAGTAAAGTTAATGCAGTGGAAATGAGATCCCTCAGAAGTATGTGTAATGTAAGGCTGTGTGATAGAGTGAGAAATACTGTGATCCGTGAACGAGTTGGTTTGAAAGATGACGTAGTATGCAAGATAGAAAAAGGAATGTTGAGGTGGTTTGGGCACATAGAGAGGATGGATGAAAATAAAGTAGCGAAAGAGATATATAGAGCCAATGTGGATGGAATTGCTAGTAGAGGACGGCCTCGTAAAACGTTTCTAGACCAGATAGAAAACGTTCTTATAAAGGCGGAGGTTCAAAGTGAGAAGAATAAAAGAGCATGTATGAGAAGAATAATGAATGTAAGGGAAGCAAGAGAGGTTTGTCAAGATCGTACTAAGTGGCGATCAATAGTCTCTGCCTACCCCAATGGGTATAATGGGCGTGAGTATAAGTAAGTAAGTTTTCCCACACCGTTAACAACCATGATTAACCACACATATGTCTTTAGAAAAGACAAATTGGTGTAGGCACGACCCGGGATTTGAACACATTGAGCTATCACGGCTAAAAGTATAAAAGCCTATAAATAAAAGTATAGGGTTGATATTTTTTTTTATAAACGCAATTCTCTAGAAATAATTGATATGGCAAAATAATGTTGCAGGGTCAGCTAGTTACGATATAACAGCTTTGATACAAAAAAAATGTGTAGCTGTGTAGTGACTGAGCGTATAGTACTGACCTATTTCTTACTGCGAGGGTTATACGAGGCAACTTCTGGTTTGTGGTTTGTAAGTTACTGTTGAGCGATGTGGCTGGAGAATTAAAAAAAAAACTTTGTTATGTTCAATAGTTAAAAAAACTGATTTGTGTCTGACGGTAATGTATCCTACCCTACGTGAGCGAACTGGATGCGATAGTATCAAACAGTTAAAATCGAATCAAATGTCCTAACTACTACGTGACGAAAAACTCGCGGGCTCTAAGCGTTGACATTTTCAAGGGAATTTGACGAGACTTTAAAGTGTTTTGTATCATCGTCAGATAAATAGGAATTTGAAATATACAGGTGTATAAAAGAGTCAATATCACAAATCACAATTTTAATTCCAGACAGGCTTCTCTTTCATAACATTATAATCACATTTTCATCCCAAGATGCAGTATGCAGAAAAGTCCAATCGACATTATATGCAAAAGTCTGAAACAAAAAGTATGGATACCGATCAAAGCATTTTTAATTAACTTAGATTGACAGACAGGGAAGAACAACTGAAATATATCTACTCGGGGCCTTGCTTAGTGCACGCATACATTTCTTATTTAAGTCATGTTACGCTCACAGCTACTTTTCTGTATTACTTAGTTAGTCTTAGATGAGTAAGGAAATTATATCTCAATTTAATGCAATAAATATATATAGGACCACACAAGTTGACTAATGAAAATTTATATACATACATATACTCGCGGCTATAAACCCTAAAAGGGGTAGCCAGAGCTTCCGTATATGAAATTCCTCAGCCACTTTTGGAAGTTAAGTGGGAAAGATTGTAAAACAAAGTTTCTTGGTGATGGGTCTCCAACCGTATCGACCAAAATCACTTAAAAGTCCCAATACCCTTTGTCACCTCTTATGGAAACCCACGGACGTTAAATGGGGTACTGCTATTCTAACCCCACACTACATTCATATATCAAGCCATTCGTTCCCATTCAGATAGGTAGGGACTATCGATCGCCACTTTGTTCTATCCTGGAAATCCTCTTGACCTTCATTATATTATATCTATATTTTTTTCCATACATTTTTCTTTTTTACGTATCTTTATATTTCTTTTGTTGGATCATAAATTTATAACAAATTTAAATAAAAAGGTTTGCCTCATTACTTGTTAATGATGAAAATGATTGTAATAGGTTTTTTTCTCGACTAAATTAATTAATGGCACGGACAAGGGAAGTCAAGGGCGGTCAATAGTGCAATATCATTTAATGATTTTGTCCAATTTTATTATTTATATTACATACATATAATCACGGCCATGAACCCCAAAAAGGGGCAGCCAGAGCTTCAGAGCTAGAAACTCCTCAGCCACATTTGGAAGTTGATAAGGGATAAGGTGGTATATATAAAGTATTTCATTGGTGATGGGTCTTCAACCGCATCGCCCAAAAACTAGTTTTAAATACCCCATACCCTTAGACGCCTCTAAAGCGAAATACACATTGAGCCCGGCGGCATTTATCGGCGGTTTATATTTATTTGCAAACATAGGTTAGACATACTCGTATATTTCGAGTTTATCGGTTGCCAGCTTTGTCGGCTGGCCGGCGGGTTCAGTCTGTATTGCGCTGAACGACAACCATGGGTAGAAAAGGGTAGTTAGGCAAAGCCAGTACTACACGGCAATCGGATTTCGTTTTACGTTTTATGGTGTAAAGACCTTAAAACTAGCGGTACTATGGACGTGAGAGCACTGTAACTGGACCTAGGTTTCTGTGAGATGAATTCATCAAGATAGTGCCACATCACTCATACATATACTCACGGCTGTAAATCCCTAAAAGGGCAAGCCAGAGCTTCAGGATGCGGAATTCCTCAATCACTTTTGGAAGTTAAGTGGGGAAAATATTGTTAAATAAAGGTTTTTGTTTATGGGTCTCCAACCGCATCGCCAAAAATTCTCTTAAAAAGCCCCAATTCCCTTTACAGACTCCCACGGGTAGTGAAGGATTAGTGCTTTTCTAAATCGACACTGCACAGCTTTGTATCGATATCATTCATCCCCTCTTAACAGCTCTGTAGTGTCGGCTTAGAATAGCAATTCTACATTTCTTCCCGTAGGTTTCGTGTTGAGTGCTAAACGATTAAGGGAATAAAAAAAAAGATAAGATAAAGATTTTTATTTGGAAATGGGGCTTTAAGTCATATATTAAGACCCATCACCAACCATACCTCATTCTACAATCTTTTCCTCTCAGATCAAAAGTGGCTCAGGAAATTCCAATTCTAAAGCTCTTGCTACCCCTTATAGAAACTAATAGCCGTGAGTATACGTATGTATTAAGTAGGAAATTGAACCAAATAAATTAAACCTTATTCTAGGATATATTTTCTTCTACTTATTGTACAAGTGGTATGAACTAAATATGCATGAGCTTATTTAAAAACTACTGACGCTTAAAAAATCTTTTTATAGGAAAATCTGATGACTAGGTTTTCCTACACAGGGCATAATAATGGTTTTGCTCGATTTGGCGATGGCGAGAAATCTGCTCATGTGTCCGAGTGGGTCGAGCGGTGTTTAAATTTAGTAAACAGATTTAAATTAGATTACAAGATAAGATAACATCGTAACTGTTATTCATCATAGTTCTTTTAACGTTGTAATCTCCGTGGAAGTAAGGACTGTTTTCTTGTTTGCTAAAGTTTTATTTGGTGGAGATTAAAATTTGCTAAATGGCTTAATGTTGTTATTGTTGTAAATTTTCCTATTTTAAGATAAAAAATAACAGTGTTATGAGTTTAGACGTACGGTTTTGCGTGAACACGTCTTGTATTACTTTCAGGATACTCTAAATTAATTGAAAATTCATTTCATCAAATTTTCCGTGGGTATCACGTCATGTTTAGTAGAATTTGTATCTCAGCCGACCCTTCGTACTTACTTAGCTTGAATTTGATTATTTGTCTCTACCCACTCTTTAGTCAGTTCGTAAACGTTTTCTTAATAAAAGCAGCTAATGTGATTCAATGAAACAAAGCAAAGGACAAGTAGCATCATTCAGATCTATGACGTCACGCTAACGCATAGTCTCCGTATGATAAAAACTGGCGCGGAACTCCGACCGCGTTTATTTACATTCGGAACGCAACTTGAAAACAATTGACAAGTCGAATAAAAAAATATTTTTTATTTGTAATTAATTTTTTATTTTTTTTTAAGGACTGAACAATGAGTGTTAAGGTTTTAGGTCATTTTAGTGTAATGTTATTTATAATAGTTTTTATTGCGACGTTTGGCCCGTTAGATGCTCAGCGGTACCCGAGGGATGCTTATAAATCTACTGTAAGTATTTTTGAATTGTATTAAATAATGCATGCTTATCGGTAAAATGTTATAATATTCGTTGTGGAGAATCGCAACGGTGTATGTTAATATGTTATCGTCAAAACAATCAGTATTATTGCTACTTCAAATATTATAAACGTACCAAAACTTTAAGAGAAATATCGTTTATATTTTAAACACCTGTGTTTTTTTCTTTAAGGGCCAATTCAATTCCATTGAGCCAATAAATTTAAATTACATCTCAAATTTATTAATGGAATTTGAATTGATGTAACTTTTCATCGTTGATAACAACATACATATACTCACGGCTATAAATCCCTAGAAGGGGTAGCCAGAGCTAAGGAATTCGAAATTCCTCAGCCACGTTTGGAAAGTTGAGTGGGGAAAAGATGGTAAAATAAAGGTTGTTGGTGATGGGTCTCCAACCGCATCGCCCAAAAAATCCCTTAAAAGCCCCAATACCGTTAGTCGCCTCTTACGTACACCCACCGGAAGAAATGGGGTAGTGCTATTCTAAGCCGACACTACACAGCAATAAAAATAAAAGTAAGCAAGGAAAATAAAAGTAGCTATTTGTACACGAATAAAAATCGAAACCAGGGAAATATACAAAAACATAAACAGTAACATATTTTGTTTATTTATTGATAGAATGATTTCTAATATATTCACTTGTACTGTTTTAAATCAAAAGTCCGAAATAATGATAACCACAATACGAAATAACTAATTGATATGTAACGACTATTAATACTATCTCTCTCAGATTTCGTAATCAAAATCACTTCGAATTTAAATTTCTTAGTTAAATAATTACATTAATGTACTCACGCCGTTAGCTCCCATTGGGGTAGTCAGAGACTCTATCGCCACTTTGTACGATCCTGGCCAACCACTCTAGATCCGTACACATCCATTAATCTTTTCATACATGCTCTTTTATAATTTAAACTAAAATTTAACTTAAACACGTTATTTGAAACTTACTAATTATTACTAATAAATAAAGAATAAATAAAGGAAAGAAAAATTTCGACACATGTTGAAAACCGAATTAGTAAAAAATTCGGAGGTAGGAAACGCAAACACTACTAAAACGTGTAAAAGAAATAAAGGATAGAAGAATTTCGCGCTGGCAGCCATTGACACGGTAGCTCAATTGGCAAGAGCGACGGGGGCGTATACCCGAGGTCGCGGGTTCGAATCCCGCCTGTATCGAAATTTTTCATTCCTTTATTTATTCTTTATTTATTAGTAATAATCCCCACATGAGGTTTTCATGAACCAAAAGATTTAACTTACTAATTATTATTGTAGGTATTAGTTGTATTGTATATTAAATAAAACTTACTAATATTATTATATCAATGCTTATATTACTAATGCTGTGTAGTGTCAGCTTCAAAATAGCTCTTACCTATTTCTTCCTGTATGTCACACCCCTTTGTACCCCCGGGTGTCGTAAGAGGCGACTAAGGGTATGAGTTTTTTTTAGTTGTTTTTGAGCGTTACGGAAGCAGATCTATCACTAACGATACTTTATTTCTACCATCTTGTCCCCTATCAACTTCAAAATGTGGCTGAGGAGTTTCTAGCTCTGAAGCTCTGGCTTCCCCTTTTTGGGATTTACGGCCGTGAGTATGTAGAGATCTAATTATAAAGCTAGCGAACCCCTTTAAGTATATATACGTTGGAATCATGTTTTGTTTTCAAGTTCTTAATAATTAACATCGGTTAAAATTCGTCACACATTTATATAGCCTTATTTGCCTACTAATCACACCACATCATCTCTTATATACTGTACAAGGGCTATGGAATGTAAACGTATAAAAGTATACAGAAACATTAAAAATATTACAAGCTGGTTTTATTAAAATAAATTGTTTTCTTTAAAATCTTGGTGGTAAGAGATCAGTCTCGAATCCACGAAGTCTCTGGGTTCAAATCCCGGAGTTACTTTGATTCGGTGAATTGGGTAATATTCGGTGATTTCTATCACAATAATACAAGGAATAATGTCTTAAAGTACGAACATACAACGCTTGCAAAGTTCATATTAAATCATGTTATTTTTTTACGGTTTATCATTTCGGAGGTAGGAAACGCAAACACTACTAAAAAGTGTAAAAGGAATAAAGGATAGAAGAATTTCGCGCTGGCAGCCATTGACACGGTAGCTCAATTGGCAAGAGCGACGGGGGCGTATACCCGAGGTCGCGGGTTCGAATCCCGCCTGTGTCGAAATTTTTCTTTCCTTTATTTATTCTTTATTTATTAGTAATAATCCCCACATGAGGTTTTCATGAACAAAAAGATTTAAATTTATCATTTTACTAATCTATCTTCTTTACTCTAACTCAAACTCAACTCAAACGTTCACGCCGTATATTCCCGACGGAGTTAGCAGAGGAACTAATACTTCTGAACATCACGTGACATTGTCACCTGGTGTTCAGAGTACCCACGTTTTGCTTGGATAGTGTACTCCTTGTGATAGGGGACAGGCCTATCGCCGTTTTGTGCGAATACACTGTCACAGGACTAAGTACAACTAAGCCGTGTGGGTTTCCTCACGATGTTTTCCCTCACCGTTAACAACCATGATAAATTAGCCACACATATGTCTTTAGAAAAGAAAAATCGGTATAGGTCTGATCCAGGATTTGAACCGTCATCGTCTGCACGACAAGCGATGTTCTACCCACTGAGCTATCACGGTTGTTTCTTCTTCTTATGAAACCGAAAGATTTGCTTATTTTCGTTTGTCAGGAACAGGACAATCGAGTAATACTATGCTCGACTAAGTAGGTAGTATTTGTTTGCAAACGTTTGAATTGAGTTGTGTTTAATTTCGATTCTGCACTGTGAACTAGTTTCATTTCATTTTGTAAATTTTGAAAAAAAATATCAGACAATTTCGTTCTCGTTTGCCGGCTGTTATAGGTCTTTACAATGTACTATGGTCTCGCCTATTTGACGTTAATGCTACAATTGTCTCTTATTTATTGCCGTGTAGTGTCGGCTTAGCATAGCACTACTCCGTTTCTACCGATGGGTGTACGTAAGAGGTGACTAACCGTATTGGGGCTTTTAAGGGATTTTTGGGCGATGCGGCTGGAGACCCATCACCAACAACCATTACTTTACCATCCTTTCCCCACTCAATTTTCCAAATGTGGCTGAGGAATTTCTAATTCCTTAGCTCTGGCTACCCCTTCTAGGGATTTATAGCTGTGAGTATATGTATGTATGTATGTTATTACCAATCTATGCAATTAACAGTGTTAATAAATTATTGCTGAATTTGATACTACAATCAATTTGTTAAATAATTACTTGCTTCGTTACATAAATCAATATTTCAATCCCTATTGGATATATCTCTTACTTATGACCTTATAAATTTTATGAGGCAAGCACGCCAAGAGCTTTTTATCTGACGGTAGTGTGTAGTGCCGGCTTAGAATGTCACTACCACTTTTTACCCACGGGTGCCTTAAGAGGCGACTAAGGGTACGCGGCTTTTAATTGGTTTTTGGGCGATACGGTTGGAGACCCATCATCAACGATACTTTACTTCTACCATCTTGTCCCCTATTATCTTCCAAATGTGGCTGAGGAGTATCTAGCTCTGAAGCTATGGCTACCCCTTTTTAGGATTTATGGCCGTGAGTAAATGTATGTATGTATGTACCATCAGTGAATTTCATCTGTATAAATATAATGGTTTATGAGAGACATACGTCAGATAATGGCAACAGACAGATAAACAAGACTTAGAATTACAGTCTCGTTTCTTCTTTTGTTACGGAACTCTATGAAACACCAAGTATTATATTCATAATTTGTTTTAATATTTAATGTTGATGCATACAGTGCAAGGCCGGTCCATTCTTTATGCATAATATGCATACCATGCAAAACCGGTCAATGTTAAGGTCTTTTAGAAAGATCATGATAAAATGCCCCTCCCTATGTACAATACATAGGGGAATGGCATTTTGATCAAAATTGATATTGATCTTACCATCAAAGGGTTGTCTGAAAGACATAGATTTAAGTGATAAAAAAAAACATGTTTATTTACCACAAACAATTTTATTAATTAAGATCTCGCTTTTAGTGATAAGACCGCCAATTGTACTGTTGCTTGTGTACTGTAACTTTAAAACAATTTCTTATGTGATGGGCAATAAAGTATCTTTTATTCTATTCCTTATTGTTTAAAGATACTCTAGTTTTAGAAGCCAATAACACTCGTTGTTGACTGACGACGCCAGTGGCAGAAATTTCGAGACTTCGATGATTGAAATAAAAGAAAATAAAATTATTACTTAACTTAAAACAATAGTATGGAAAAGATTTCCAAATGTTTAAATACGACATATAGTTTAATATAGATTTTCAGAAGCGTCAGTCAAGTTATACAGACGTAATACATATACATACATACATAAACTCAAGCCTTTAGTTCCCATTGGGGTAGGCAGAGACTACTTTGTATGATCGTGACACACCTATCTAGCTTCGTTCACATCATAATAAATTCAAATAAAATTCAATGAATGAAACCACTGAACAATTACTCTCTTAAAACTAATTTTCTTTGATGTAGGTTTTTAAAAGCTTCTAGTCATACAAACAGGCGTAATCAATTCAAATAAACTTTGGAACGAATGATGTGATGCGAACACCGAAAATGACTTTATTTTTTTATTTTTAAGAAAAACTTGTCATACTTATTTGGAAATTTTGATAAGGCCCTTATCGGTATGTGATATTGTCTCCAAGACACATTTATAAATATAAAAAGTAATTATAAAAACATTCAAGTTATAAAAAGCATAAGTTAAGCATATCAAGATTCATAAAACTCCATCAACGGTGATCAAACCCGCCACCTTCAGATAATCAGTACAGTACCAATAAAAAATACTTACAAAAAACCGCATTTTTAACATAGGTTTTCGAAAGCGCCAAATCACACAAACAGGATCAAAGGTAATAAAGTAAAGAATTCAAATTAACTTCGGAACGAATGGTATGACGCGCTCATCGGAAGTGACTTTATTTTTGGATTTTAAGGAAAAACCATGGAAAAACATGACACGTTAGGCAATGGCTGAAAATCAGTACTGCTTGTTTTTACTTAAATACAGTGTTTTCAATGTATTCTATGGTAAAGAAAGATGGCATGTGCTTTTAAAGTTATAATTGCTTAACTACTTTCTTAGTTTACGTAAAAACTTTCATCAATGAATGGGCTAACTAAAACTGAAATAATTTTTCGTAACGGAAGCATGCGGTTGCTCCTAAAATTAGCGCGTTTAATGAAGTACATTATTTTATTCCATAATATTAGCATAGAAATAATAGATTGCCATCGGCGAGGTAAAACATCGTGAGGACACACTTTGCTGAGTTGTACTTAGAGTTGTAATAGCGTATTCATTGGTACAGAACGACGATAGGCCTGCTCTCTATCATGTCCACACACTGTAGAAAAACGTGGGTACGCTGAACACCAAGTAACAATAATATCACGTGATTTACAGCAGTACCTTTGCAACTTCTACTGGTATCTACTGTGTGAACGTTGAGCTGAGTTTGATATAAAAGATTGATGTTAATAGCTACAGAGATCTCGACCCTTGTTTCTTGGGTCGTAATGTCTTAGCTTTGTAATTATGTGTCGAAGATAAAAGCAGATTTATTAAACAATCTGCCGCTATATTGCAAATGACAGTTTTGGAAACCTGCCATTTTTGTCAATTTTCTTGTCAGAACAATTAGCGTATAAATATGTTATTATTAAAATTATATGTACTATTATATTCCGTCTACTTTATATGACTAAAGATATCCGCAACAAGTCATTTTATTAATAAAAAAAGATGTAACAATTCCTTAAAGTATAATATCATAAGTGAGTTCACAATAAACAATCATTTAAACTGGGAAATTTGAATTGGGATCGCCTAAAGATTATAAATTTGTAATAATTGCATCACGGCACTTTAAAAACAACGCGATAAAGCAGTAACATATTCATACAATTCTGAACACATAGAAACAAAGAAAATTAACGCGTGCCTTTGTTTTTACAGGAAAATAGGAAAACGGGGTAGCTTAAGCTTTTGTTATTTTATTTGTAATTTAGATGAGAAGAAGGCTTCTGAAGACGGGTGATTTCCAAAAACATCGCCCTAAATTACATGAAATACCCTGTACCCTTAGGAATTCTCTATTAGCGGACTGTTTGAACAGTTATCCAGTGCAGCGATTAATGTAAACGCTCAGGAGGACTAGTGCGAGCGCTATTTTATTGTCACGATATCTGTTAAAATGAGATGACAGTATACGATACTAAGTAAGTGCGAAGGAGAAAGCTGTTTTATACAACGTGATATCTTGTTAAAAGATCGCTCGCACCAGCTTTTATTTACCTCGCCTCGCTCATCATTCTAATTATTAAAAGCATATTATCCTTGCTCATCTCTGGTGGATTTGCAACCTAAGTCGACGACTATTTATTAAATATCCCTTAGTCACCTCATACGTAAGACATCAAGAAAAATATGGAATAGTGTTGCTCTTTTACCGACACAGATGTGAGTATACAGCCGCAAGATTATGAACATTGAAACATGCAGTTTGATAAATATTCAAAGAAAATTTAAATCACATAGACATGTTGAATCAGTAACAAATTCCGCATAAGCCTGCTTTGTACTGTCTGACATAACTCGAGCGCGCGTGAGTAGAATTGCCGCGGAGTCATTGTTAACAGTACAAGTTCAAGAACGATTATTAATTTCGACCTTATCACAATGGAATAGCGGTCAAATACAATGCTTTTTGTTATGAGAGCTCTGTTTTAATTAATAGTATTCTAAACACGTTGTATATTTTCGATATTTTACCGGAAAGTATCAAACGGTTTATTAGTTTAAAATAATTATAAATACGAATACTGATTATTTTGCTTGATGTACATTTTGCCTATGTTTAAAAATAATACACAAAAAGACAAAAATAATATTTCAAAACTTTATTTATGAGCGTATAAGATATTATAAGATAGCACGGTCTGGGAAAATACAATAAGTACATTTTAATCTAATATAAGTGAACGATTTTCATTATATTTATCGCCATGCAGCAAAAGTATAAAATAAAACGCTTGCTGTGAGTTTCAGTGACTTTACGAGTATATTACAAAAGTGAACCATGAATCGTTTTATTATTCGACCTTGGAAAAAAAACTGCATCATGATCAATCGACGCTTTTTGAAAATAATATGAAATTAGAAACGACAGAAGATTTGTTAAAAGAGATTGACAGATATAGATTTAATTAACTACATACAGATACATCCATATTCTTACGCCATAATATTCAGTCCCCATTGGGATAGGCAACGACTATCGATCGCCATTTTGTACGATAATGAAAAGGTATATATGCTATTTTATTCTTACACAACAGACGTCTACGCCAGCATATTTAAGCATATTATTTATATGATTTAAATAAGTCTATCTTCTCTCTATCTTTTATGCCAAAACTGCTAAAACATCCTAACATTCCCTTTTTTCTTTTGTCAATATCATCTTTCACACCTTTCGACTCACACTATTTCCTATCTTTAAATATGTGTGCATATTATTAGTAAACTGATAGTCATCCAAACTAAAACAGGTAATAAAACAAAGCACAAACAAAATTATGAGCGAGGCTTCTAATTTTGTTTACAATCTACAAACGTTCAATTGTTTTAAAGGGAAACAATGAAAGAAAGAAGAACATTTATGCTACGCTACCAACAAACTACTCAAACTCAAACGTTTACACCGTATATCCCCGAAGGGGTTAGCAGAGGTACTAATACGTCTGATCATCACGTGACATTGTCACCTGGTGTTCAGAGTATCCGCGTTTTGCTTGGACAGTATACTCACGTAAAATGGGGCAGGCCTATCGCCGTATAAATAAAACAAGTATAAATTTAAAATTATAACTTCCAAAAGTGGCTGAGGAGTTTCTAGCTCTGAAGCTCTGGCTAACCCTTACAGGGATTTAAAGCCGTGAGTATATGTATGTACAAATACACAGTTTTTTATTACTTTGTAATAATCATACAAATTATATTCTCGACACTTCGCAACGCAGCAAAATAACTACAACTGACCCAGTAAACCGCCCGGTCATTGACTGTGATCCTCCGACAACTCAGCGAATTTGTGATGGAACGAGTTCGCTGCGCCCATCCGCACCTGTCTGGAAACCCGACGCGCCATCGACATCGGTGGCTCACAAGGGTTCATTCGCACAGGTGCTGAAGTCAGGTAGCCAACCACGCTCCCGTCGTCGCTGCCCGAACCCCCCGCCACCCGCCGCGACTACCAGACGGAGGGAGGGAAAGGAGAACCGAGCCGCGACCGTTCGTGCCGCGCCGAAGACTGTTGGAGACGACGATGGATTTACCCTGGTTGGGAAAAAACCCAAACGTCGTGCTAACAACAGGAATAAGCGTGGTACCGTCCCAGCAGCCTCGTGCCCCTTGAAGGCTGCAACACCGGTACTGGATATTTATATATCAAGAGTAGCTCTACAGATGACGCACAATGATATCTTGCGTCACATTGAGCAGACGAGCCTCGGTCCCATAACCGTGCTCAACATCTCACGTCTGGAGCCCAGTAGGCCTACTAACTTCAAATCCTACTGGCTCCAGGTTCCCGCAGTCCACGAGAAGATTCTGCTAGGAGAGAATTTTTGGCCTGAGGGAATAGTGTTCCGGCGCTTCAGGGCTGCGCATCAGAAATCAAAGCCTCTGCCTACCAAAATGTAAATTACTAACATAGACTAAGTTTACTAATATTATATGGACCTTGTTGTCTGATAATAAATGATTTATTATTATTATTATTATTATTATTATAATGTTGCCCTTAGCCTAATTATACCCGCGACTTTTCGAACCCAAAAGCTAGTATGTACCTATGTACCTCTGCCATCTCTGAGTACGCGAAACTGTTTTTACTTTTATGAGTTAAATATAATATTAATATAATGCTGTGTAGTGTCGGCTTAGAATATCACTACCCCATTTCTTGTGGTGGGTTTACGTATGAGGCTCCTAACGGTATTGGGGCTTTAAAGGGATTTTTGGGCGATGCGGTTGGAGACCCATAACCAACAACCTTTATTTTACCATTTTTTTCCCATTTAGCTTTCCAAAAGTGGCTGAGGAATTTCTAATTCCTCAGCTCTGGCTACCCCATCTAGGGATTTATAGCCGTGAGTATATGTATGTATGTATGTAAATAAAATAATGTTTAGCTCGGTATGAATGGGAGCAATATAATTACTAAGTTTTTTGCTCTGCGAAATAAACTCACCATTTGAATGTTAATGAGTACGACACTGGAAAATGTATCTGTTCCTTATGCTACACACGTGTTTGGGCCATACTGTTAACGTTATACGTCGATCTGGGGGCACAAAGGGTAGCCAGAGCATACATATATACATATACTCACGGCTATTATTCCCTAGAAAGGGTGCTAGAACTTCAAAATAATAAATTCCTCCGTTGAATTTCTCAGCCACATTTAGAAGTTGAGTGGAGAAAAGATAGTAAAATAAAGGTTATTGGTAAAATGTTCATACAAGGCGATCAAGACTATTGGGGCTTTTAAAGAAGTTGTTGGACGATGCAGTTGGAGGCCCATTACCAATAACCTTTATTTACAATCCTTTCCCCACTTAACTTTCAAAAGTGGCTCGGGAATTCTAATTCCGAAGCTCTGGCTACCCCTTCCTGCGATTTATAGACGAGTATATGTATGTATGTATACTAATAATAGCTAAACATATAAAGTGGGTTCAAACTATAACAATATTAAGATTATCTTTAATCTACATTTGTTTTATAGTCTCACGTTTTGTTTGTGATCTTGAACTTGCCATTTTTCTACATACATACATACATATACTCACGCCATTAGTTTCCATTGGGGTAGGCAGAGACTATTGATCGCCACTTCGTATTGAAATATATTTTTTTTAGTATTCCCGCGAGTTGAAATCTTGATTAGAAAAAAATATATTTCGATCCCTTTTTATGACAATAATCAAAAACTTAGAGCTTAAAAGTAAGATGTAATTTAATAATATCAAATCAACCAAGAATACACCTACACCCAGTGGGATCACCTGTTTGGGAGACTTAAATGTAGTATTTTCTAAGACTTTCACGATTGCACATTATAATTAAAACAACTACATATTGACTTTCGGATATTTCAATCGCGTGTTATTACATGGTTTTTAAATATGACTATGAATAGACTTAAATGTGATGCTGAGAATTAGATCTACATATGTTCTTTCGAATAATTCTAATTAACAGTGCATTGTAAATCTAGTTGGTCTGAAAATAATTCAGATGTCAGAGCTAGTTCCGTATTAAAACCGGAGATATAAATTTAAATTTTATTAAAAATAATACACCTCCAGCCCGCGGCATATTTGCCAAATTTACGTCTGATGATGATTTTCATTGGTATTAGCTTTTAGATCTGTAACTACTATTCCTGTGTAGTGTCGACTTAGAATAACACTACCCCATTTCTTCCGGTGGGTGTACGTAAGAGGCGACTAACGGTATTAGGGCTTTCTAAGGGATTTTTGGGGGATGCGGTTGGAGACCCATCACCAACAACCCATATTTTACCATCTTTTCCCCACGCAACTTCCAAGAGTGGCTGAGGAATTTCTAATTCCTTAGCTCTGGCTACCCCTTCTAGGGATTTATAGCCTCACGGATTTATATACTCACGTATATGTATCTGAAACTACCCATTACCCCTATTTTGTGAAATAACTTATTTATGGAAATCATTAAAGTAATAAAATTTCATTTATTTCAAATACTCATTAAATATTCTAGTGTGAGCCTCTCAGTTAATATTACTAGTAGAAAGAATGGAACAATAATACAGGAAAATATTTTGAAACAAAATTAGGCTCAATTATGTTAAGTACATTAAATTTGTGATGAATTGTATACTAATTTAGCCATGTATTGTCGGCTTAGAATAACACTACCCCATTTCTTTCGGTAGGTGTACGTAAGAGGCAACTAACAGTATTGGGGCTTTTAAGGGATTGATGGGCGATGCGGTTGGAGACCCATTAAAAACCAAGCCAAACATTCATCACCAAGAACCTTTATTTCACCATCTATTCCCCACGCACCTTCCAAAAGTGGCTGAGGAATTTCTAATTCCTTAGCTCTGGCTACCTCTTCTAGGGATTTATAGCCGTGAGTATATGTATGTATGTATATGTAAGTATGTAACTTTTGTACGAATTACAAGTTCAAACGGATCCTACAATGTAGTGCGCTCAATTTCTTATTAGAAACGTGATTTTATGAAACGTGTCCATTTTTTTCTTATCATCTAATAACAGATTTATTCATAATATTTATTTAATTATTTTCCAGTATCATTTAGAGTGACAACACCACAATTAGCTTAATGAGCGTTAATTCGTAATTAAATTATAATTAATGCTTGATTATCAGATGACTTTACAATGCATATTGATACAATCTTGCGTTTTGAAAACGTAACACAGTAGGAATATTAATTATAAATACACACTAGTTAGGAATTTTAGCTGTGTAATGACGATTTAGAATAGCACTAAGCCATTTCTTCCCGCTAGTATCATAAGAGGCTCCTTAGAATTTTAACATAACATAAAATAACATAAACGTTCACGCCGTTTATCCCCGAAGGGGTTGGCAGAGGTACCAATACTTCTGATCTCACATGGCAGCGCCATCTAGTGTCCAGAGAAGGTACCCACGTAATGCTTAGACAGTGTACTCACGTGATAGGGGGCAGGCTCACATGACTAAATACAACTCAGCCATGTGGGTTTCCTCACGATGTTTTCCCTCACCGTTAACAACCATGATAAATTAACCACACATATGACTTTAGAAAAGACAAATTGGTGTAGGCCCGTCCCAGGATTAGAATTCACGCCCTTCTGTTTTCGGGCGGGTGTTCTACCCACTGGACTATCGTGTCGCTTCCTTAGAATTTTGATTCGTTTAAAGTGGCTGTTGGGCAAAGGGCAGATACATCACCAAGTAAACTTGATTTATACCATCTATTTCTTAATTAACTTCCAAATGAAGCTAATGTATTTCAAGCATTTAGCTGTGTAGCGCCGGCTTAGAATAGCGCTACCCCATTTCTACCGGCGGGTGTACGTAAGAGGCGACCAACGGTATTGGGGCTTTTAAGGGAACATTGGGCGATGCGGTTGGAGACCCATCACCAACAAACTTATCATACCATTTTTTTCCCACTCAACTTTCCAAAAGTGGCTGAAGAATTTCTAATTCCTTAGCTCTGGCTACCCCTTCCAGGGAATTATAGCTGTGAGTATATGTATGTATGTATGTATTTCAAATTCTGTAGCTCTGGCTACCCTTTTTTGGGATTTCTAGCCGTGAGTCTATTCGTAATTTTTTCCTGTTGGGATTAGCAGAGACGAGGATCGCCGCTTTGTGTGATCCTTACTTCTCTTGGGTGAACGTCTATTATCTAGATATATAGAAGAAAGTCGTGTTAGTTACACTTTTTTTAACTCACGAACAACTGAACCGATTAAGCTGAAAATTGATTGGCAGGTAGCTGAGAACCAGGAAAAGGACATACATACATACATATTCTCACGCCGTTAGTTCCTATTGGGGTAGGCAGAGACTATCGATCGCCACTTTGTACGATCCTGGCAAACCTCTCTGGCTTCGTTTACATCCATCAATCTTTTCATACATGCTCTTTTATTCTTCATACTGCGGACACCTGCCTTTTTGAGCACATTTTCTATTTGATCCAAATGTGTCCTCCGAGGTCGTCCTCTACTAACATTACCTTCCACATTGGCAAAGGACATAGGATATAATAATCACGCTAAATACCGTAGGGTGTAAGCAGTAAAATATTTTAACACCATCGTGCGAAGCCGGGGCGGACCACCAGTAATTGTTATTTATAATGTTGTGTTTTGGTTCTATTATACAATAATAAAACCAATATTCTGAAAAAAATATTACATATCTTTATTATTTTAGTGATTCTATTTGCTAATCGGTTGTATTGAAAAATCAACATGCACTCTCTCTATATATTTTAAAATAAATTTGTAATTTGTTTATTCTGTCCTCTCAGAGGCTTTGGGATGAGCCACTCTGCCGTCAAGTTCAAGTAAATCTCACCAATACAGCTCTTGACATGGTGGAGCGAGCTCGTCTCCTAGCTTGCTGTGAGCCAGAATCGGGACATTGGTTGAAAGCGTTGCCTTCTAGCAATCTAGGAACGTTGCTAGACAGGGGCACTTTTTCTATTGCCATAGGTCTAAGGTTGGGCGCAAAATTAAATGAACAACATCACTGCCGCTGCGGTGCTTTAGTGGAACAGCTAGGACACCATGGACTTTCATGTCGTCGCAGCGCTGGACGTCTGTCACGGCATGCTGCCCTCAATGACATCATCAGGCGGGCCCTTACCACCATCAACGTGCCAGCTATCTTAGAACCTTCAGGTTTGCTACGTGATGATGGTAAGAGGCCTGACGGGATGTCATTGATACCATGGAGGAATGGGAAGACGCTTGTGTGGGACGCAACTTGTGTTGATACGCTGGCGCCTTCCCATTTGTCAGGGTCTGCGGCTCGGGCTGGAGCTGCGGCTCATGAAGCCGAGGGTCTTAAGAAACGTAAGTATGGCTTCCTTGACGAAAGTCATATTTTTGTTCCTTTTGCTGTAGAGACCCTCGGCCCATGGGGTCCAGATGCGCGTAGATTATTCAAGGATATATCTACGCGCCTTGTTGAAACTAGTGGGGATCCTAGGGCTGGCACGTACTTTGCCCAAAGAATAAGTATAGCCGTTCAAAGGGGCAATGAAGCCAGCCTTTTGGGAACCCTTCCCCCCAGCGGCAGTGATTTTGAAAATATTTTTTATATTGTTTAATTATTATTTCTATCTTTTGTATATATATTTAAAACTCATAGTTTAAGATTGTATTTAAATGTTAATTACTGTATATAATTTTGTGTGTTTACCAAATATATTAATTAAATAAATTTAATAACTTACATTTTTTTAAAGTTAAAAGATTAAATTGACTGACTAATCCGTTGCTTCGGAAGGTGTTTTTAAAGAGAAGGAGCAACAAAGAAACTCCTGGCATTCACATATTTTATTTTTTTCAACATAATATCGTACATTTTTGGGTTTAACATATTTTTAACTCGTTTTTTACATCGATCACTATATGACCAAACCAAACGCTAGTTTGACATAATTATACTAAACAAAACCAACCACATAACTTGGGTAGAAAAATCCTAAGCAGACAAGTGTTAGTTTAAGTGTGCTAAATCTACTATGTATGTATGTACTAGACAGGCTTACATGAAAAACAAAACTATAGTACAACCACACTACAACCATAGTCCTTGCATCGCTCTCAATGACGTCATGCACATTCTGAAAAGAATTACATGTCTATCCATACTGACAATGCCAAGATGATTTACTTGACAGCAAGGAAGGTTGGTACTAATGAGGTATTATTTCCCACTTAGCGCGACATGCGTGCTTAATATTAATAAATATAGTTTTCAATACATATCGCCATACTAAGGTCGTGTGAGTACAAAAGTGACAATACTAATAAGATCCTATGGACGACCTACAAAGATGTTAATGACATTGTTTTTAATGATGTCTAAGATAGAATTCACAGTTGCGACTACTTACTTCTACTCACTCCCATTATTCCCATTGGGGTGGGCAGAGACTATCGATCGCCACTTAGTACGATCTTGACAAACCTCTCTTGCTTCCCTTACATTGATTATTCTTCTCATACATGCTCTTTTCTTTGCGACTATATTTCAATAATAGTTAAGTATTAAATCCATTGAATCAATTAATATCATAGCTATGAAAGTTTGTCACTCAAAACTCAACGTTCACGACGTCTGTCCCCCGACGGGTTGGCAGGCAGAGGTACTAATACTTCTTAATATCACATGACATTGTCACCTGGTGGTCAGAGTACTCACGCCTTGCTTAGACAATGCATTCACGTGATAGCGACGACCTAACGCCGTTTTGTAAAAATACACTGTCACATACTTAAGTACAACAAAGTTTCCTCACGATTTTTACCTCATGGTTAAATACCCATATGTCTTTAAAGACAAATATGTGAAGGCCCGACCCGGGATTGAACCCTCATCGTATGCACGATAAGCAGTGTTCTATCCACTGAGCTATAAAAGTTTGTAAGTGACTATTCATTAGTATATTTATTTTAACACTCTCATGTTAATTACTTTTGGGCAGATTTAATCATTTGAATATAATAAATTGTGTTGGTTTTTGACTAAACATGTGGTATGGGTTTACTTACCACGGATGTCCTAAGGGCCGACGTAGGTTTTTGGGGTTTTTTAAATCCATCCATCCATATACTCACGGCTATCATTCCCTAGAAGGGGTAGCCAGAGCCAAGGAATTATAAATTCCTCAGCCACTTTTGGAAGTTGAGTGGGAAAAAGGCGGTAAAATAAAGGTTTTTGGTGATGGGTCTCCAACCGCATCGCCCAAAAATCCAATAAAAAGCCCCGATACCCTTAGTCGCCTCTTACGACACCCATGGGTAGAAAGGGGTAGCGACATTCTAAGCCGGCTAACGGTTTTTTAAATATTAATTTATTAAACGATGCGGATGGCAACAACCTTTTTAAAAAAAATGTTTCCCCACTGAACATGCAAGAGTGGCTGAGGCTCTGATTACCCCTGTTATTATCGTCAAACCTTGAGGTTATATTTGTTAAAATAAATGAAAATTTAGCATATTTTATATGCTATGTATTTTATTCTATAACAATTCAGTGACCAAGAATATTGAAATATTTTTATTAATGATATTTGACATTTGAAAGCCATAATTTAAGCCCAGCACAGCATCCTTTATAAATTATCAGCAGGACAAGCACGAGCCGTGTTTAAACTAGTTATTGCGTGGGATAAAGCAGCCATCTCTTACGCACTTACTTAGTATCGTGTACTGCCATCTCATTCTAACCGTTATCGTGTCGATAAAATAGCGCTCGTGCTTGCTCTGCAGGAGACTTAGCATCAGCGTTATTATATCGTGATTCTGTCGATTAGAATGAGATAAAAGTATACAATACTAGGTAAATGCGAAAGAGATGACTGTTTTATAGCACGCGTTATCTAGGTATCTTTTATGCTGTGTCTTAGAATAGCACTACCCCATTTCTTCCGCCGGGTGTACGTAAGAGGCGACTAACGGTATTGGGGCTTTAAACGGATTTTAGGGCGATGAGGTTCGAGACCCATCACCTATAAACTTTATTTTACCATCTTTTCCCCGTTAACTTTCCAAAAGTGGCTGAGGAATATCTAATTCCTTAGCTCTGGCTACCCCATCTAGGGATTTATAGCTGTGAGTCTATATATGTATGTATGTTATCTAGTTAAAAGGTAGCGCGTGCTAGCCATGTTGCAGTTACTTATAAATAGAAATAGATTGTAGCCCTGATTCACAATCTGACTTTACAAGGTGAAAGGATATAATTAGAAATAAAAAAGCTCAACATTATTGTCACAATCACAATACACAACAATTAATTGCCACAATCCATTCTACTCGTGTTCAAAACTGTTCAGCGTTGTGACAATATTTTTAGGAGTCCGCATATCAAATAGATAAAGACTAATAAAAAATTATACATACATATACTCACGCCGTTGTTTCCCATTGGGGTAAGCAGAGACTATCAATAGCCACTTTGTACGATCTTGGCAAACCTCTTTAGCTTCGTTCACATCCATTAATATTTCCATTGGTCTTTGATTCTTCATACTTCGGATGCCTCCTTTTTTTAGCACATTCTCTCACAAAAAGTTTATCTTTGTGAATAATTGCTCATCTATATAATTATTATTATCACTAGATTATGAACTTATATTATCTTAGACGTGAATGTTATGTGTTATTAATGTTTAAGAACAATTTAAATAAACATGTGAGGAAATCAGTCCTTAATTACCATTTGCTTTTTATGCCTGTAACTTAGTAATTGTGATGAGACACATTCGGTACTAATATCTCTACAGAGAGACTCTTAGTTAATGTATTGGATAGGAACGTCTTTTAAAGCGAAGAATATGATGGCTTTTTAAATATCACACAAAAAGAGATGATTTTGTATGGCATTTTCCTAATTCCTTCCAGAATTTTGCTTTTTAGATACATTCCGTTTAAATAAAAATTAAAATACTTTGTTTGCGGAAAAGCTCGATAGTTAACCCTAAGTTATAAGACTCTGGTCGTATATTGGACACCATTATTTCAACCTTACATACATTCAAATAGAAGCGAAATACAATAAAATAATAAATGTTTGTATGCAATACATTTTTTTTTATCATACCTCTGCCTTATAAAGCATTAAGTGATAAAATAACACCTGAATATTCCTCGATCACTGGATTTCATTTTCAATAACTAATAAAAAAATAATTTTCTCGTTCTTTCATTCTTGAACCTTGACTATCCTTTAAGACTTATATTCGGAAACCTCTGTGTAACAAATTATTTGTTCAAAGAATAAACTGCGGAACCGCGCGACATGCAACTGCACTCGTGCGTAACCGATTTTTTACTTAACCACATTCTTATAATCCCCTATTAATTATCACATTGTTTGTTACAAATGATCGAAATAACATCACACAATGACAGTAATCATTGCTGAATATAATATAATACGCGGATCAATGATTAGCCACGAGACTGGGTGACCACGAGTGCCAGCATCACGCGACTTGCGTCCATTAAGTTTATGTGTTCATTGTTGAAGAGATATCCTTCTTTTTCTAAGAGTTATTACTACAGAATGGTACTGGTAAACCTGAACAACCACAAAGAATGATAATCTAATCGAATGAAACGCAAAAGAGCCATCAAAGTAATATTTACATGAAGAGTTAGCCATCTACCTTTTACTTCTATTGTCCATCCTATTACGAAGTTCAGAAACTTTAAGATAGATGGTAACACAGAATAAAGTTGTGGATGGTAATTTAGTTTAATAAATAAAAATAAATACATACATACATACATATTCTCACGCCGTTAGTTCCCATTGGGGTAGGCAGAGACTATCGATCGCCACTTTGTACGATCCTGGCAAACCTCTCTAGCTTCATTCACATCCATCAATCTTTTCATACATGCTCTTTTATTCTTCATACTTCGGACACCTGCCTTTTTGAGCACATTTTCTATTTGATCTAAATGTGTCCTCCGAGGTCGTCCTCTACTAACATTACCTTCCACATTGGCTCTATAGATCTCTTTCACCAATTTACTGTCATCCATCCTCTCTATGTGCCCAAACCAAAATATAAAATAAAAAAATGCATTTAGTAAGTATTTTACAATATATGCTGTGAAGCAACAGCACTGATTGTTTTCAGTCACAAGCTGTAATTATTATAATTAATGTAACCTAGCACCATGTCGTAAAAGCTATCGGAGTAATATTTAAAATCCAAACTTTACTTATACATACACACATAAATATACTCACGGCTATGAATCCCTAGAAGGGGAGCCAGAGCTAAGGAATTAAATATTTCACAGCCACCTTTGGAAGTTAAGTGGGGAAAAGATGGTAAAAAAAAGGTTGTTTTGTTGGTGATGGGACTCCAACCGCATCGCCCAAAAATCTCTTAAAAGCCCCAATACCGTTAGTCGCCTCTTACGTACAGCCGGCGGAAGAAATGGGGTAGTGATATTCTAAGCCGACACTACACAGCAAACTATACACTTTACTTATACTTTTAGATAGTCTGATGAATTATTTTATCATAATGATCTATAGCATCAAAATTTAAGAGAATATCATTATATTAATGCATTTTCCTTTTAACAATCCAAGTCCATTATTGATGGATTATGATACGTTCTGTATAAAAATCAAAGGGCTAAGTATCAGCTTAGAATTGATTTACCCTTTATTTGTTCCTTAAAATTTGTACGAAGTGAAAAAATATATCACAGCCTTTTTTGGTAATAGATATGCGACATGGTCGGAAAACTCATCTCTCATATTTCCCATCCCCAATGAGGTTGGCAGGGATGAGGATCGTCACATTGTTGTATACTGGCAAACCTCTAGGAGTGCATTAAAATTCTTCAAACTTTTCTTACGCGATACTCTCTATTTGATCGAATCGTCCTCATTACCCATCAACAGTAATATTATATGCCTTTCGCTGCTTTACTCTCCTCCATCATATCTATGTAGTTAATCGTAGAAAATGTATTTTCTTTTTCAGCCCCAACTAATATTAGCAGCTGGCTATCCAGTTGAAAAGCATAGAGTAGTGACTGAAGATGGGTACATATTGCAAATGCATCGCATACCAGCCGGCCGGCGCACTGCTCGGCGGACACCCGGTGGGAAAGGGAAGAAGGCAGTTCTTATCTGTCATGGGTTGCTTGGAAGCAGTGGAGACTTCGTCATTATGGGTCCCGATAGAAGTCTGTGTAAGTTCAAAGTTTTACATACGTACGTATTCTCACGCCGCAAAAACTATAGAGCGCCATTTGGATGACTCTCGCAAAACTTTCAATTTCATTTACATTCATCTTACATTCTTCTCTTCTTCTCATAAATGTCCTTTTATTCTTAAGACTTTGGATGCCTGCGTTTTGAGAATATTCACGGTTTGATCTAAATGTGATACTTCACGTCTGACTTATATTATTTTGTACTATTATTATTTCTGCTCTTGAAACAATTTCTTTAAGTCCATAAAGTAATTAAAAAAATGTGTAAATTACTTAAAAAATTACTCAACTTTTTTATAAAATCTAATGAAATAATGTCCCCTAAAGATTAATTTCCTACCACATTCCAATTAATCATGTATCTTATTCCTTTTTTTATTTTAGCATACATTCTAGCCGACGCAGGATACGATGTATGGTTAGCCAATCTCCGAGGAAACATATATTCTTCACATCTGAACCTATCGACGAGTAATCCTGATTTTTGGGAATTCAGGTATCTAAACAAACATGTCAAAACTAAATTGCAGTACATTTTTTTTTATTACGTATTCAAACATAAATTTACCGTCGCTTCTCTTAGTGATTTGCAAAGAACCTTAAAGCTGTATATCCCCTAACCTAAGATATGTCAATGTAACTAGTTAGTTAAAAATCATATGTCATACATACATATACTCTCGCTATTATTTCCCACTAGTGGATCGTCCCAGCTTCGCACGGGTAGCGTTGTTTTTTTAAATATCTGAGGTTTCTTTCTTCAGTCCCTGCTTAAGGATTGTGAAATTCAGCGCAATGTTTTCAATTTATTTAATTTATAGCACTCCCTAAACAGAGTAGTTTGGTGATTTTGAATGCGCTTTAATTTTTTGGAATAAAACGCTATGAAGTATTTATAACAATCTGAAAAATAAATCATTACGTGATGTAGGATGCAACTACTGGCGCCATCTAGTATGTTATATATAAATTAGTAAAGATTTGGTTTTGGTCACGGGCGCGCTGGCTTATTTTATGTATAATTTCGGTGTTTGTCTACCGATTTCTATGATTCTTTTTTTGTTGAATAGGTAATAATGTTACCTTTTTTAAATTAGAGGTTTACAAACGTAAGAGTAAACAAATATAATCAGAATGTTCCGAACTGCTAAGCTATCAGGAATTACACGTGTTATTGTGAGTCAACCGTAAAAGATAGACATAAACTGTTACGGTTTTTTTTTTAGATAATTTTATGCAGAATTTTTCCGTGATACATGATTTCTATGTAAGTTTAACCATTAAGGCTGCACACGCGACGGAAGCTTAAAAAATGGAGTAACTTCTCCCGTTTTCCCAAAATTCCCCTTTACCACTCTGCTAAAAAGTATACAAAAACCTGCGCAGGAGTATGAAGAATAATTGTACCAAGTTTCGTTAGAATCCGTCGAGTAGTTTTTGTTTCCATAAGGAACATACAAACCGACAGACAGACAGACAGACAGACAGACAGACAGACAGACAGACAGACAGACAGACAGACAAAAATTTTACTGATTGAATTTTTGGCATCAGTATCGATCCCTAATCATCACCTGATAGTTATTTTGAAAATATATTTCATGTACAGAATTGACCTCTCTACAGATTTATTATAAGTATAGATTATGGTAGGCAGATACTATCGATCGCCACTTTGTACGATCCTGGCAAACCTCTATAACTTTCTTTACATCCATCAATCTTTTCATGCATGCTCTTTTATTCTTCATACGTCCGGCGGGTGTCTGCTACTCTCAATTTGGTTCAGGCATGTTCTCCGTTTAGCTCAATAGATCTCTTTGATCAATTTACTGTCTTCTATATACTCTGTATGCCCGAACCATCTTAACATTCCTTTTTCTATCTTTTTACAATATCATCTTTCATGTCATACATTTCACGACTATACCGAGTTAAAATCAAATATTATTTTATCAAATACTTAGAAAAAGTGCTCAAGAAGACAGGTGTCCGAAGTGTGAAGAATAAAAGAGCATTTATGAAAGGGTTGATGGCTGTGAATGAAGCTAGAGAGGTTTGCCAGGATCGTACAAAGTGGCGATCGATAGTCTTTGCCTACCCCTATGGGAACTAATGGCGTGAGAATATGTTTGTATGTATGTAATTTTATCACCTGGCCCCAGGTGACTTTTTGTCTGGACATTATACCCATGTTTTAGATAGCAAGTCCACTGCAAATTATTTCAAAAAGATATTTTTAACGGGTTTTAAATACCTTAATATATCTTTAATGACAACTTGTTGAGCAGTGCTCCCCAAAGAAGATCTAGGCTCTGTATTCCTTCTAGTTTATATTATTTCCAATGATGGTTATTAATCGCAAAAACTTACGTATTTATTATTATATAGTATTAAATTACTTTATTAGATTTTAAATAAATATGTTCGTGGGTATTTGAATAAATAACACAAAGTTAAAGTGAAAAATAATATTTAGCCATATATATTATACATCATGGTCATCATAAACGAATGTACTAATGTTTCAGCTTTCATGAACATGGCAAATACGACCTAACAGCCTCAATAGACAAAATACTAAACGTAACGGGTCTAAAGGAAATAATGTACGTCGGATACTCAATGGGAACCACAAGCTTTTTCACGATGATGTCAGAAACTCCGGAATACAATGAGAAGATCACAGCTTTCGTAGCTTTAGCACCTGCTGTTTATCTGAATAATGTTAAAGGCATCTCTGAGTTATTCCTGAAAAATCTGAACATTACTGTAAGTTGCTTATAAGTTTTCTATGAATGGTTTTTATAGGATGTTATTAAAAATGGAGACGTAATGTTTGTTTTGGCATTCTATCGGGGATATGCGGAGTGAACAATGAGACTGGTGCTCTTACATCAGAAATTATATTATTTGTTTCGAGCCCAATATTCAGAGCTGACTTGAATATTAATCCTATGTTCCTATCGTCAGAGTTACAGAATTAGACATTTCTAGCCATCTTTACAAGTTAAGTGGGGATAAGATTGTATAATATAGAATGTTCCATCCAAATCGCCTAACAATAATTTAAATATCCCTAAACCCTAAGCAGTATCATTCGACACCCGTGGAAAGGCATAGGCTACGTACTCTTAGCGGACAATAAACAGCTTAATATAAGTACTGTTAATTATTTATCTCATTTTCTATTTTTAGAACACATTAAGGGCACAAGGCATGTACTATATAAAGTTACCAAGAACTATTCTGGAAACCCTCGTGAGCGATATATGCGGGGTGAGGCTGAGAAGCAACATATGTTTGGACTTCATGTACAGCATTGTGGGTGAAGATTACGACTTAAACGACTGGGTAAGATTTATCTATATAGTTTATTAGGAAACGTCCGGAGTATGAAAAATTAATAGGCAAGTATCAAAAGATGATATGATAGTCCAATGGGTATAACACCCGCCCGTAAATAGACAGGCGTGAGTTCAAATGTCGGGTCGGGCCTAGACCAATTAGTCTATTCTAAAAGTCATGTGTGTAAGTAATTTATCATGGTGGTTAACGTTGAGGGAAAACATCGTGAGGAAACCCACATGGCCGCGTTGTACTTAACCATGCGACAGTGTATTCGTTCAAAACGGCGATAGGCCTGCCCCCGATCACGTGAGTACACTCTCTAAGCAAAACGTGGGTACCTACTTTGGACACTAGGTAGCGCTGTCACTTGTGGAATTTGAAACATTGTACAGGAAAAACATTGTACAAAATACGATGGTTGATTATGGATCTCCATCGCCACCCATATCGCTCAACAATACTAAAAAGCCTCATATCCTTAAGACGCCTTTTACACCCACATGAAAAAAATAGTTAGCGCTATTATTGTAGGCCTTCACAACAACTTCTGAGTGAGACAAGACCAAAGTAAAAGATGTTTTTATCTTCAGGACAAGACACCATTGGTGCTGCTGCGCTTTCAGCCAGCGTCATGGAGACAGCTCGAACATTTTGCCAAAATAGGAATGACAGGTATGAAATGGATGAGATCATCACACATAAGTCCCCACTGAGGGGCTCGAGCCTAATTTGAATAGAATGGCTGGCCTAATGGGGCGCCCTAACCCTAATTACGTATCTTTTGCAACCACGATCGTGTCGCAAGTTGTAATATTGTCGCTGTCAAAACTGTCAAATTGTATACAACTATCTGACACTGACAGGAATAATCTTGCAACTTGTGACACAGTCGACAGTCGCTAAAGATACATAATCAGAGGGCCGGTTGTTAACTAATGTATGCTATCGTGTCATTTCAATCTTAGATTGAAGTCTGCAATAGTTTTATCTTACAAATTGAATTTTTACAAAAGAACTCCCGTAAATAGAACCCAAGACCTCTAGATTGTTAGTGAACCAAAGTAATTAATAAGCAGTGCATATTAGCTATGTAGTGTCGGCGTAGAATAGCACTACCCCATTTCCAACCTTTATTTCACCATCTTTTCCCCACGCAACTCCCAAAAGTGGCTGAAGTTTTTCTAATTCCCCAGCTCTGGCTACCCCTTCAAGGGTTTTATAGCCGTGAGTATATGCATGTATGTAAATTAAATCTGAACCACATTTAAAGCGATGGCAAGTCATGGTTTAAGTTATAAAGCACGTATTTATAATTTTATAATTTCACTCTTTAGGCACATAGAAAGGGGTGCAATTTAATAAATACATGCATATACTCACGCCGTGTTCCATTGGGTTAGGCAGAGACTATCTTCGCTTCGCTACTCTAGCTTCGTTCACATCCAATAATCTTTTCACATACCTATGCTGTTTTATTCTTCATACTTCGGATACCTGTCATTTTAAGCACATATTCTATTTGCTCCAAATGAGTCCTCCGAGGTCGTCCTCTGCTGACATTACCTTCGACATTGGCTTTATAGATCTCTTTCACCAAATTTACTATCATCCATCGTTTCTAATTGCCCAAACCATCTCAACCTTCCTTTTTAGGGTTCCGTAGCCAAATGGCAAAAACGGGACCCTTTATAGATTCGTCATGTCTGTCTGTCTGTCCGTCCGTCCGTCCGTCCGTCCGTCCGTATGTCACAGCCAGTTTATTCCGAAACTATAAGAACTACATTATTGAAAATTGGTGCGTAGATGTATTCTGTAAACCGCATTAAGATTTTAAAATAAAATCTGAAAAAAAAACCAAAATTTTTAGGGTTCCCCATACATAGAACAGAAACTCATTTTTTTTTTTTTCATCAAACCTATACGTGTGGGGTATCTATCAAAAGGTATTTGAAAATGATGTTGAGGTTTCTTATATCATTTTTTTTCAAAACTGAATAGTTTGCGCGAGAGACTTTTCCAAAGTGGTAAAATGTGTGTCCCCCCCCCGTAACTTCTAAAATATGGGCATGATAAAACTGAAAAAAATATATGATGTGTATTACTATACAAACTACTAACGAAAATTGGTTTGAATGAGATCTAGCCAGTAGTTCTATTTTTAAACGTCATAAATCAAATTACTTACCTAATTTATTAATTTCACTGAAATATATACTTACCTACAACGAACTACAAAAACTTGTATATTACTATGTTACCTACCTGCTGCTAGTGCTGCTACGGAACCCTTCATTAGCGAGTCCATCTCGCTCTTGGCCGCTTTTTTTTTATCTTGTTTACAATATCATCTTTCACACTGTACTTTTCACGAATCACGCTAAATAATGATTTAATAAATATGTGTCGTGTACTTTGCATATAAATATGATATGATATACTTATGATATTTTTCAGGTGTATTCACAGCATGGAATGGCGGTTTATTAACTCCTGTGAAGCCTTATAATTTATCGAATGTTCGCGTTCCGGTGACACTACTATACGGTGAAAATGATCTGCTTACACCGAAAATGGTATATAAAATTTAAATCTTTTTGTTCATGAAAACCTCATGGGGGGATTATTACTAATAAATAAAGAATAAATAAAGGAAAGAAAAATTTCGACACAGGCGGGATTTGAACCCGCGACCTCGGGTATACGCCCCCGTCGCTCTTGCCAATTGAGCTACCGTGTCAATGGCTGCCAGCGCGAAATTCTTCTATCCTTTATTTCTTTTACACGAGACCTGACTCGAGATTTTAACTCACGTGTCCAGCTTGAGGAGCGGTTGTTCTCCCACTGAGCTATCACGGCTGCTAAAATATTACATTACAAAACAAAATTTCCTTCTTCTCTTCATCTTTTCATCTTTTATTTATTAGTAATAATCCCATGAGGTTTTCATGTCAAAATCATTCAAGTTATTACAAAACAATCAAATTTTAATCCGTATTTATTTTAAGTAAGGATAGTGATAAGTTTATCATGCTTGTTAATGGTGAGAGAAAACATCGTGAGTAAACCCACATGTCTTAGTTTAACGTAGTCATGTGACAGTGTATTCGTACAAAAACGGTGATAGGCCAGCTCCCTCAGTACACTAGCACACAGTCCAATCAAATTGTGGGTACTCTGAACACCAGGTGACAATGTCACGTGATGTTCGGATGTATTAGTACCTCTGTCAAACTTTTCGGTGATATACGGCGTGAACGTTTGAGTTGGAATTAGAATTATAATGTGCGTGTGTGTGCGTAAAGTACTAAGTTAAAGGCCATTATATGTCGTGAATGCCATAATGGTGTAGGGAGTTCTCACATGATATAAATAACATACATACATACATACATATGCTCACGGCTATAAATCCCTAGAAGGGGTAGCCAGAGCTAAGGAATTGGATCCAACTCTCTCTCTGGATCTCCAACCACATCGCCCAAAAATCCCTTAAAAGATAATATAATAATGATATAAATAACATGATGCTTATAGTCATTCTTCTTCTTTACAGCAAGTTATGCGCTTGGCAAAGGAGTTGAGTAAGAATGGAATGCTGGAAGAAGCCAGAGCCGGCTGCAGTTGGCCGAAATTCAACCATCTTGATTTTGTATTCGCCAAAAATTTAGGAAAGCTTCTCAACAATCCGCTAGTATCGTTAATTGATAACCTACACAATAAATACTATAAATTATAAGCCCTTGTTATAATTCATTGCCATTATCATCAGCCAATCGCCGTCCGCTCCGAATAGTCCGCCCCGAAATATCTCCATAATAACTGGTCCTCGGCTCCCTACGACTATGACCAAAGCGTCGCGTCGGTCCACATTGCAGTGACCCTACCCACACTGCATCATCCAATCTATACTTATAATAAATCTGTAGAGAGGTCAATTCTGTACATGAAATATATTTTCAAAATAACTATCAGGGGGTGATTAGGGATCGATACTGATGCCAAAAATGCAATCAGTAAAATTTTTGTCTGTCTGTCTGTCTGTCGGTTTGTATGTGCCTTATGGAAACAAAAACTACGCGACGGATTTTAACGAAATTTGGTACAATTATTCTTCATACTCGTAGGCAGGTAGTAAAGGGGAATTTTGGGAAATTTTGGGAAAACGGGAGAAATTACTCCATTTTTTAAGCTTCTGTCGCGTGTGCAGCCTTAATGGTTAAACTTACATAGAAATCATGTATGACGGAAATATTTTTCATAAAATTATCTAAAAAAAAAACATGACAGTTTATATCTATCTTTTATGGTTGACTCACAATAACACGTGTAATTCCTGATAGCTTAGCAGTTCGGTACATTCTGATTATATTTGTTTACTCTTACGTTTGTGAACCTCTCCCTCATCCCTAATTTAAAAAAGGTAACATTATAACCTATTCAATAAAAAAAAATCATAGAAATCGGTAGAGAAACACCGAAATTATACATAAAATAAGCCATCGCGCCCGTGACCAAAACCAAATCTTTACTAATTTACATATAACATACTAGATGGCGCCAGTAGTTGCATCCTACATCACGTAATGATTTCATTTTTTAGATTGTTAGAAATACTTCATAGCGTTTTATTCCAAAATTCGCTATTAAACGAAAATACTGAACCGTTCATAAAAGCGCATTCAAAATCACCAAACTACACTGTTTAGGGAGTGCTATAAATTTAATAAATTGAAAACATTGCGCTAAATTTCACAATGCTACTGAAGAAAGAAACCTCAGATATTTAAAAAAACAACGCTACCCGTGCGAAGCTGGGCCGATCCACTAGTTCCTAATAAAAGGTCGAACCCTTACGGCCCTCAGTTTTGCGCGCAATTTTCCCTGCCTAGCCACTTTGCGACTCACTGGACTATGTCAGTGACCTCGATTGTGGATTCAATTGCATTGTTCATTCTTGAAGTTGGCTTACTTAAAGAATGATTTAGCTCAGGTGTACGTATTGTTCTACTACTTTCAGTGTAGAAGTCTCAAAGTTTGACAGGTGTGGGTACAACATAACTAATTACGGATTTTCGGCGTGACCATGTTCATTTTAAGAGCCAATTTTCCAACATTCTGTTGAGGTGATTGGTGGTGTGCATTTAACTTGAATAATCTGTGGGTATAGCCATAAGGGCAGTTCCGGCGAAAGTTGTACATTGACGTTTTCAAGATGTCCTGAAGTTTATTATTATTTTGTAAATCCGATGTACAAATATTATCTAATACACCTATTAAAATATATTGCCTAATTACTGGCCCACCAGGCAAAATAATAAAAAAATATGATTTTATTATAAAAACTATTTATATTTCACTTTCAAAAGGGGCCAAATTTCGTTTCCATACTGTCCCTAATATTTTTTTTCGTATTTAGCACGTTGTAGCTCAGTATTTATGGTCTACGACCTATAATTTGGGGATTTATTTTCAATAATTCAGATATGCGCTATCTTAAAATTAATAAATATGCATAGATAGTAGATTGTTTCTATTTTTAATTAATTTAAATAGTTTGTCCGAGCTTTTGCGCTCATCCTGACATGTCAAGGCTGTTACGGTGATTTTACTAGGTTTTAGTCGAATTATCGCCTAATTTCGGGGATTTTTCGTTAGGCACGGTAACACTTTGATCACAGATTAACTAAACTCGGTCCACCATTCTGTTACATCAGTGGTGGACGGGTCTTTGTGAGCGGCGGTCATCTAATGTTAGTTTTTCCCTCTTTTTATGTCCACAAAGTTACGCCATTTTTACAAAAATGGTTTAGGCTGCAACACGTTAGATTATTGTGAGGCAATCTTTATTTTGTCTTATTCATGATATTGAAAAAATAATTTCCTTAGGTCCTCATTGAAATAAATAATCGAATAAAGTTTAGGCATAGGCCCCATAGCGTTACGTCAGGAATGTTATGATTTTGTTAATAACGTATAGCATGACTTATAATCGTAACGGTCTGACCGCCTAAAGTTGAAGATACATACACACATTGTAATACATATACTCACGGCTGTAATTCCCTAGAAGGGGTAGCCAGAGCCAAGGAATTATAATTTCCTCAGCTACTTTTGGAAGTTGAGTGGGGAAAAGATAGTAAAATAAAGGTTTTTGGTGATGGGTCTCCAACCGCATCGCCCAAAAATCCAAAAAAAGCCCCAATACCCTTAGTCGCTTCTTACGACACCCGTGGATAGGAAGGGGTAGCGACATTCTAAGCCGGCACTACACGGCAATTCTAAGCCGGCACTACACGGCAAAGTACATTGTAATAATAAGTGCTATTTTTTTCTTCTTGATGAGTGAGGCACGGAGATTTACAGTCAAAAAAAGTTCTTTATAATCCGCTTCACAATGGCTCGGATCCGGAAACTCATTGACTGGTGCTAAATTGGAATTTCGATGTTTTTATGAGTATGGTTGATAATTTTCGGTGAAAAATGCAAAGCACCTTTGATACTTAACCAGATCTCAAAATGTATGGTGTGCAAACAATGGTTCTGTTGGGAGTGTAGCAGTGGTCAAATCTCAATTGATTATCTTTGTAATGTTTGTCTTGGTGCTGATTATAGTGATGAATGATCTCATTTGTTATCCTCGATTCATTATTAGCTTTTTATTATATTAGGTTTTTACAATAATGTATAAATCATAAACCTATTATCATATCACTTTGAATTTAGTTCTTTGATATTTGTTTTTCTCACGTAAAAAATATTACCGCATTAGTCCAAAGAGAATTGAACATACATACATACATACATATACTCATGGCTATAAATCCCTAGAAGGGGTAGCCAGAGCTAAGGAACTTGAAGTTCCTCAGCCACTTTTGGAAGTTGCGTCGGGAAAAGATAGTGAAATAAAGGTTGTTGGTGATGGGTCTCCAACCACATCGCCCAAAAATCCCTTAAAAGCCCCAATACCGTTAGTCGCCTCTTACGTACACCCACCGGAAGAAATGGGGTAGTGTTATTCTAAGCCGACACTACACAGCGAATTGAAATGAGAATTGAAGTTCACTATAAATAAAAAACATTTACCTGTGATAGGAGACTAGTTATTTAAAAAAGTATAACTTGTTTATGTATTATTAAGTTAAAAGAATTTACGGTTGTTACTTACCAGAGTACAAACTATTATCTCAGTGTGATCTCAACTTAAACTTGTCAGCCTGTTACGTAATTGTCAGGGTCAGTAATTGTCCTGCTATGTTTTCGATAAATATATAATATTATTTTTATTTTTTAATACCTAAGCGTCTAAATTTATGTTTCATATCTTCTTTGTAATAAATGCTACCTTGTGAACTGTGATTACATCCCAAAAAGAGCAAATTTCAGTATTAAAATGTAAATGTTTAACAATATTTTACAGAAAACGTAACATAAATTGTTTCGTGTGGTATATTTATTGAGTTATTATTGCCACGGTGAACTTATATTCTGTAATATGTTTGTAACATCTATCTTTATAAATTAAACAAGTATTTAAAGTTGAACTGAGTTTTATTACTGAATTACATTAAGATTTTATAGTAACGGTATGACCGTCAGGTTTTCGCCCGTTACACAAAAATGATAATTTATTGAAGGTAAATAACAAACAAATCAAAAACTAATACAATCCAGTTAAGATCAAATATATTTATGAACTATCTACATTAAAAAATTTGAATTTCTGAACAATTTATATTTTTCCTTACTTTTAAATAAATGTACAACATTCGGCGGAACTGCCCATAACTACAATTTAATCAGCAAATCGAAGATATGAGATGTACTCGCCGTTGATTGATGTACTCCAGAAGCATAAAAAATATCTTTCAAGGCAGCTGATAACAATTACGGAGCAATCACATCTCCTTATCGTGTTCTTATCCTAGAGTCGGACCGACACAGTGGCGTTTTTATAGAACACTTGAGCCCCTCGATGTAGTATGTATCTTTGTATTACAATCTTTCAAAGTTTGTAGAGATATCAATATGACGCCTCTACAAAGATTCAAATGTAGCCCATCTTTCTTGTGTATAAACTTTTCGAAACCGGCTTGTTCAAGATGCCTAAAAACGTCATACCTCCTAGAAAGGCTGTCGATTCATAATGACTGTCTCGAAACTAAACGCAACGAAAATACAAAAGTTCAAGCCGTATATCCAGGAAGGGGTTAGCAGAGATACTAATGTTTCTGAGTCTAGATATATGAATAGAATATAGATATAGGTACTAGAAAGCTCAGATTCCATATACATGCATATTGGACTATAATTTGATAAAGATGAAAATGAAGGTGATGGTGATATAACTAATTTATCGGGAGGGGCAGGAGGCGGAAGTGTTTCTTCATCCTCCATTTTATCGCCGTATTTAACTACTAATCGAAACTATAACTACTAATGCAATAATGAATTAACTATAGATAACTATGTTATAAATAAGTAATTAAAAACTCACGGAGATCACAATACATAGAATAAAGAATACCCAGAATCCGCTCACGGCCATATCGATAGTCCTATCACATTGGTTTCACTTACCAGTCAACGCGCTCAGTCGGTTAGAAGCTTTGAAAGTGACAAGCCAAATGCGCTCCACAAAAAAAAATATAATGACGACTTACGTACTTCCAGCTTTTCGAAATTAATTAAATATCAAAGCTAAAGGCCTTTATTTATTTTTTTGTCGTGGGGAAATCCTCATGGATTCCCCGCTACATGGGGGTGCGACGGGGATATGTCAGACTCTTACTGACTAAAACCCCACGGTGGCCCGTCTTGGCGCATACAGTTTGGGGGTCCTATAACCAGAGGCAATATTCCTCGCACCTAACGCCTTGTGGCGTACCTCAGGAGAGGGTTTTTGGTACCCCCCTTTTTACCATCACCAAGCGGCGGACGCTCAGGACGCTAAAGGACTGGGAATCACGTCTCACCGGTTACTATTGTCTATTTCCACTTACTTTTGATGATTCAAAGCTATGTTCTTATGTTTAAATTATGAATTTTTATGCGCCGCCATGTCAGTGTTGCAAGCGCAATTTTTTTTTCTCCAATTTTCAATAAAATAATATTGCGTTTAGGTAGAAATTCTAAAAGAATGTGTTTAAATATCGATCGATAATCTATACAGGGTGTAACTGTAACGAACTGTTTTCAATGAAAATTATGATTAATTATCACGTATAGAGTCAGAATTCGTTGAAAAAAAACTCAATTATTTTTTTTCAAATTTTGTTAAAATTTGCACTAAGAAAGTAGTACTATTGACACCAACACGCTTAATGTGTGAGTGAAACGCGATGACAAGGCGGGCGAGTGTGGGTGATGCGTAAATGCAACACAGCTGACAGCTGCGACCCGCCCCGCCCCCTCCCGCTGACCCTTAACCGGCCGCCAAATCAAATCAAGGCCAGTAAAGTAATCAATCGAACTTAGCTTCTAATATCTTCTTATGTTTTACATGTTATTATTTGACGTAATAAATTTGAATAACACTACCCCATAGTTAATATTGCGTTGGAATACGAGGCGACTAAGAGCACTGAGGCACTGGGAGCGGCAGTATGTTCAGAGAAAAAATATACTTAAACATATCGCCGCGAAATTCAAAATCTGCATGTATCATGTCGGGCGGGCTTGTCGGCATTACATCAGTACTAAGTTAGCTGTTTGTAGCTCATTGTGTTTGTGTTGCTAATGATTGGATGTCACTTTGATTTTTCGCATTAATTTTCGGGGTGTGAGTTCAGTTTCAGTATCTTGTGTTGTGATAGTGTTGTGATTTAATAACCCACGGGAGCTAAGATCGCGCATTCGAAGTGCATTTCGTGAAGTACAAATTGATACACATACTTTCACGAGTGCGGGCAAATGTACTTAAACGTGCTGAAGCGTGTTTGTTAGTTAACGGTGCACATTTTGAACAGCTTTTATGAAGTGAACTGCCTGAAGGGAATTGATACCATTGAAATACACAATGGTATTATAACTTACTTTTTCATTCTATGGTAGTCGTGTTATTGTTACATTCAGTGTTCGTGTTTTATAATGTTAATTCTCAAAATGTTCTGCGTTTTGCGCATATAAAGGTGATAGCCCGGATCTGCCACTCACTGCCAATCAAAACGGGGTGAGTTATTTTTATTCAAATTCTTTAGTTAACTGTGATAGAGTACACGTTTAGAGCCCTTTAGCCCCGAGAGAGTTTAGTAAACACCAAGAACTCCTCCAATTTTGATGTAGGTTAATGAATGAATAGGTATCTCTTGCGCACTTTATTTTATGCCACGTAAATGCATCGTTTCGATGGTCTCTATTTGTTTTTAACTTTATTATCTTACGCTCATGAAGGACATACATTACATACATACTCACACCGTTAGTTCCCATGGGGGTAGGCAGAGACTATCGATTGCCACTACGTACGATCCTGGCAAACCTCTCTAGCTTTGTTTACATCCATCAATCTTTTCATACATGCTCTTTTATTCTTCATACATTTTTATTTACTTGAAAATGTTTGAATTACACTACCCCATATTTAATACTGGATTGAAATAAGAGGCAACTAAGACCACAGCGGCACCAGGCGCGGCGGTAAGTTCAAAGAAAAATCAAACGTAAACATGGCCGCGAAATTCAAATTTGCATTGCTGTCATAGTGCGGTTCATACGGTCACGAGCATGTGTGCGTGATTAATGATACGTACGGTTACGAGCAAGCGTGCGCAAGACTATAGGGTCACATGACGCGCTCGCTGTTCTCTGTGTGTGGGTGAGACATTATACGGGTAGGAGTGTGTGCGCTAGGCTAGTGTAGATAACTACAGTTTTCCATCTGATGGAGAAAGTAAGTTTTTCTGCTAAAGCGGTTTTAACCTTTTTTTATTAACACGCTTTTATTAGGTCGACCTGTATGTATGTAACTATGTAATCAAATCTAAGAAAACTAATTTAACCATCTTCTAAAGGTCATAGCGTTATGAAAATTGGCAGTTGTATGTGATTTCGATGACAATACAATAATATGGTACTGTCGAGCTGATCTGATGATGGAGCCGGAAGATATGAACTGGAACTTCATGATGGATGATCGTATCATAGCCGTGTTTGGACTTGTTAAAAAGGTCTTGTAATGAACGTTGACCATGATTAGGTTTCAAGGTCTGATGATGAAGCCGGAAGATAGGCACTAGCATTCCATGATGAAATATCGTATCATAGCCGTGTTTGGACTTGTTAGAAAGGTCTTGTAATGAACCTTGACCACGATTAGGTTTCAAGGTCTGAATACAATAATATTGTGCTGTCGAGCACATCTGATGATGGAGCCGGAAGATATTAACTGGAACTTAATGATGGATGATCGTATAATAGCCGTATTTGGACTTGTTAGAAAGGTCTTGTATTGAACTTTGACCACGAAATGAACTTTGACCACGATTAGGTTTCAAGGTCTGACTACAATAATATGGTACTATCGAACTGATCTGATGATGGAGCCGGAAGATTTGAACTGGAACTTCATTATGAATATTAGCATATGATGTATCGTTACCAACCCATAACGTCCCACTGCTGGGCACGGGTCTCTTCCGTGAGGAAGGTATTAGCCATACTTCACCACGGGGGCCAGCCGGGTTGGTGGAGGTTTGTTAGGCTAGTGGTCCCCTTACCGTTAGATGTTATCAAGCCGCCCGTTTGGGTCTCTGACAAAGCTTGACGACTGCTATCTTACGATAACCACCGGCACCAACGGCTTTACGTGCTTTACGAAGCATGGTAGCGCCCGAGATAAATACAACTAGGCGGTTACCCATCCGTGGACGGACCGCAGCTCGCGTTGCTTAACTCGTAAATACGATCACATCAGTCCAACTGAGCTACAGGCGCTACTACGATACGAAGTATATTGACGTGTAAATGGGGTAGTGGCTTGTTAAAGATCCCACCCAAGCCAAGGTAAGAAACGTGCCGAGGGCTGAATGTAATGAGGGTGGTTAAAAATGTCATGTCGCTAGCGTCACCTCAGGGAACCGGGCGAAACCCTGTTGTAAGTAGCCTTGCTCCTCTACTCGGACCTCTGGGGGGGTTGAGATGCAGAGGATGCGGGCTCATTCGTCTATTTGAAATAAATGTTTAAAATATGCCATTAGCAAAGACTAAAAAGCATAAAATAAATTAATAGTTTAAAAAACACTAAAAAACACGCTTTGATAAGTGCACTTAAAAGTCAAAAATAAATTACGGGTCGTTCAAGTTGTCTGTATTTCTGGGCTGAAGTGTAAACTATGTGCTTTTAATTATAATATTTGATTGTAAAAGCGTGGGGCGCTGGAAAAGGAAAAACTTTCTTGTAAACAAATACACGAACAAGAACTCTACATTTTGCCACTGTTGACTAGTACTTTGAACAGACTGTTTAATATAGAGCCTCCAACTAGTGGTGCTGCAACTCTAGTAAGAGTGCCGATCTCTGTAACCTGCTTCCCGAAACATCGCTTAACTTGATTTCTTAGCAAGGTAAACAAAAAATCTTTCCTTTTCCAGCGCTCCCCGCTTTTACAATCAAATATTATAATTAAAAGCACATAGTTTACACTTCAGCCCAGAAATACAGACAACTTGAACGACCCGTAATTTATTTTTGACTTTTAAGTGCACTTATCAAAGCGTGTTTTTTAGTGTTTTTTAAACTATTAATTTTTTATTTCATATGGTGGATATTAAGCATTAAACTTTAATATACGAATTAATATTGAAGTAACAATCGCCGTCAAACTAACACGCTGTATAGTATAAAATATAATCTTCTATAGTATAGGATTGATGAATTGAATTTCTGATAAGTATTTAATTTTAGCTGTGTAGTGTCGGCTTAGAATAGCACTACCCCATTTCTTCCCATGGGTGATCGTAAGAGGCGACTAAGGGTATTGGGGCTACTAAAGGAGTTGTGGTGACCCCGACGTGATCCACTGTGGGAACAGCGAAGATATACTGGCCAGTACACCCTGCTGTGTACCAACTTAGAATTTGTATTTATGTTTAGCTAGAGAAACATTTCGATACCGCGATGTACGATTTTTTATGACGCTGCTAGTATGCGAGTGAGTTCGCCGTCTAGCGGTCGCCACAGTATCAAGTCGGCTTACGAATATTCGCTTGAACTACCGCGCGCAATTTGCTATCTTTTATATAATTCGCGAGTGCTTGCTTCTTTGTAACTAATTTATTTATTCTGTTAATTATAATTTTCGTTACTTAATTCTTCGCTTTATTTCTAATTCTGCTTTTCTAATCTATCTCTATTCTTTTACTTGAGAACTTTATCCGTTAGAGGCTATACGCATATAACCTCTACATTGGTGACCACCGACTTTTGAGTGACGCATTAGTGTTAGTTTTCGAGATAGTTACTAAGTGCTAAAGACTATGAGTGAACCAGCGCCAACCATGGAGAGTAAAGAGGAGGTGTTTCGTGTCGGAGTGCGCGTGCCGCCTTTTCCCCCTGAGGAGCCGGATATGTGGTTCGCTCAGATCGAATCTCAGTTCGCGCTATCTAAGATTACTTCGGATGAGACGAAATTCCACTACGTGAGCGCAAACCTCGATCCTCAATATGCGAAAGAAGCGAAGATATACTGGCCAGTACACCCTGCTGTGTACCAACTTAGAATTTGTATTTATGTTTAGCTAGAGAAACATTTCGATACCGCGACGTACGATTTTTTATGACGCTGCTAGTATGCGAGTGAGTTCGCCGTCTAGCGGTCGCCACAGAGTTTTCGGGTGATGCGGTGGGAGACCCATTACCAAGAACCTGTATTACAATCTTTATTGTACCTTAATATACATTTTTTTCCCCCTTCAAATTACAAAAGTGGCTGATGAATTTCTTATTTTAAAACTCTGAATACCCTTTCTAGGGATATAAAGCCGTGAGTATGTATGAATGAAGTTAATTTAAAAAAGGTGTTGCTAACCGTTTTCCCTTCCTTATAAAATAATTTACGAGAATTTGGCGATATATGTTTAAGCTTGCAACATTGAGGGGCGTGAAGTGCAGTGACAGCGGGGGGATTATTGGACCATTTTGTCGAACCGATTTGTACTGACTACGGTGTCTGGAGGATACTAAGTTTGTGTCACAATACTTTTAAATCAAATTCAAATAAATTATTTTAGAGAAAAATTCTGACATTGACTTCAACCAGCCCAGTACACATTGGCCCACGATGGGCCACGCTTCGCAATTGGCAATTGTAGGCCACGATCAATTGGTGTTCACACAATGTCCCATTGCTCATTTCTGCCTGGCAATCCACTTGCGACGGACGTCGATGTAATTATGGTTGCAGCTATTTATTTATTATTAAATTATTATAACATAACATAACATAAACGTTCAAGCCGTTTTATCCCCGAAGGGGTTGGCAGAGGTACCAATACTCCTGAACTCACATGGCAAGCGCCATCTAGTTATTATGTATGTAATTTATTTTATTTATGGCGCTATTTATGTTATTTTTACGTCATATACTGATTATAAATACATTTTGCTATAAAATATTCCAAAAAAGTATAAGTATCTATGAGCGGTCGGTGACGAACTGTACAATGGCCCATTGTGGAAACACCACCGGCCACGCTACGCCACGATTCCTTTGAAAAGTGCCCGAAAAACCGACAACTTCGCCATTGCGCGCCACGATCGGCAATTGCCCCCTGTACGTGTACACAGTGGCGATGGCGAGCAGTGGGCCAACGTCGGCCATTGTGTACCGGCCGCTTTAAATAATTGAGGCGTGTGCTCGAACAACGCTGTATGTAGCAATTTGCAGTTTGGAAAAAAATAAAAAAAACATTATAAATTTGCAACAATAATGTTTTATTGTTAAAATTTAACAAAATTATAATTATTAGGAACTTGAACATACAATATGAGTAATGAAACATTTAGGAACATAACAGTAATAATTTTAAACAACATTTTAAATTTTACTCAGTAGAACAATGCTGTATGGCACATGACATACAGCATTGTTCAAGTAAGCTCTGACAACAAAAGAAGCTTATAATCAGCTCTTCTAAAACTAAAAGTAGAAATTAAACATCTATTAAGTACTAGCTAAATTAATATAGAACTCAGCACATTCTGGGCGAAGATATTGTGTCATATCAAGCAAATCTTTCTTTTTCTCTTTTGTTATAGGCAAGATGTCCTTATATAAAACAGGCAAAGATTCAGGAGGAACCTGCAAATTATTCAATGCCCTTTGTTTTTTAAATATGTCATGACAAATCCACGGCCTTAGACTATTGTGACTTTCTCGCACATATACACCCATCGGATCATCCTTAGTCAGCTTAAGCCATGCCACTTGGGTAATTTTAAGGGTATTTTTTTGTAAGTTTGACTCTAGATGGGATAAATCTTTGAAATCGTTTTGTTGTAGCTCATTAATAAGAAACGGTTTATTGAGCCTTGCCTCTGCTATGACATATTTCCAGTCCGTTGGCAAAAATACATCATGTCGAACTTTCTTTCTGCGTTCTATTAAAGCAAAATCCCTATCGCAGGGTAAGAATGAGTGCCCAGAACATAGAAACTTTTGATTCACCTCTGTAAAATATTGTTGTTTTACTAAATATGCATACAATGTCAATACACGCCAGTTGTTATTTTGACCAACACAACGGTCTGACCAAACAATAAGTTTTCGCTCTTGGTTCTCTTCAAGTGGCTGAAAATTATCCAGGATATATTTTAAAATACATGAAGCAATCTCTGCAGACCCTCTTTTTGCAATCGTCTCATTCCACAAGTTCATTACTGAATACCGTTGGCCAACATTGTTTATGCCAAGGTTATAACACGACAACTGCCTCTGATAAAACACACTTGAATGTGTTAATGTTGGACAAAAAAGAACTTGTTGAAGATCAACACATATTGTGATAACATTAGGGTTATTGGCAGCCCTATCTGTGTCTAATGCAAGATGTTTATAAGCTTGATCACTCTTCATGTGGTGAATTAAGCTTTCTCTTTCCCATTTATCTCTTTCTTTTTTATGTATAATGAATCACAGTACTTACATGTATCAGATCTTGGTAAACCAAATCGCAAGCGTGGTGTTATCTCTCTAAATACTTGCAAATAAAGAGTTCTGTTTATCTTATCAGCAAACTCTGGGTATTTTGTTTTGAACATGTTTACCATTTTATTAATATTAAGTTCAGCGGGGAGGTACTCACATTCCGTTTTGTGACGGCTATAGTGGCTCAGTTGCTTCGGAAGGCTTTCAATATGTTCCCGTATTTTACTCTTTAAACTATCAGGAGTACGATAAGGTCGATTGTCGTGTTTTCCACGTTGATCTTTGGGGACAATCACCCCATTCTTCATTTTCGTTTGCAGGGTCTGTAAACGCCGCTGTGTCTGGGAAAATGTATGTAGTAACGTTCTTTGGCAAACTTCTTTGTTTTTAATAGCGTATGTGAACGTAGACAATCTTCTAGAGTTCGATTCTGTCTTACCCTTCTTCCTTCTTGTTGGTTCCTTAATAGTCATGCACTGCATTAAAAAACATGACTGATCATCATAACTAAGTTTGTAATAATCGTTGTAATATTCCAACTTTTGCTCTAATGTCAGTGATGCACAACCTTCTTTTTTGCAGACATCTTTACAAATACGAGCCTAAAACAAAGATAAAATATGTAAACAAAGTTTACAAAAAGTTGTCATCAAAATCACAACAAACGTACAGCGTTGTTCTACTTACAGTTGATGGGGGTATTTTAGCAGGTACATGTACGCCACGTTTTGAAATATATTCCTCGCCATGATCTCGAGCCCTTTTTCTTTTGATATCCTTCCACTCTTGCATGTTAATCTTGCGTTTTCTCACTTTATTCATCTTATTTTGCGACCCTTCCGTCAAAACAATACTCTGATCGCCCGCCATTTTTTTGACATACATCATTGTTCATCTGTACGCCAAATTTTGACAGCCGCTAACTTCAATCTCGTTATGAATGAAATAACTATGTTCACTGCAAACGGTGCCGGTATTGCCATACAACATTGTTCCATCGTTAGGTAGATTTCGAAAATTTGTAACATACAGCGTTGTTCGAGCACACGCCTCAATTGTAATCAAAGAGAAAACTGTAGGCACAGACAATATCTATAATAAGCTTTGACTATGAACACTATAGACAGAGCGATGTTACGTCATCCATTTTAAAAAGAGAAGCCCTTATTTAAGTTCTTATATGTTAAAAAGAGACACAAAATCTTTATTGTCATCTCTATCGCGTAACCCGTTTTGTTGATGTCACACTTTTAAATTGTGACAAACAAAGCGTCGACTTGTGAGCGATTTTGGTTTTCTTTTGATTTTGAGAAAGATTTTATTCATTTGTATATTGTTATTGTGACAAAAGAGACTCCATTAGTTAAGTTATCATTTAGTGAGGTATGGTTGGGTGTAGCGTGCTTGGCTGCGGAAGCCACAGCGAAAAACACATCGAAGGATTGACTTTCCACAAGTGAGTGAGTTTTTTAATGTTTTTCTACAGATAAATACATAATAAATACATTGCGCGATCAGAAAATAAGTGATTCAAATGTTAATTACGTTGAACTAGATTACTAGCATTTTCTTTAGTTATTTTGAGCAATTTTTTAATAGTATAACCTAAAAATATGCAGTATCTCAGTGTTGCCATAATTCACGTTTTCATCCTACCCTGTCGTTAGGGTAAAATTTTCAAATTAGTAAACTGATGTTAATGAGTGAGTATATTATGAATTTCGTCGCGCTATAGCGACGCTGACTGATTTCCAATTGTTATCTACGGAATTAGTAAGTAATAAATTTGTTATATTTATTTAATTTCTTCGTATTCATTACAGTTTTCCTAAAGACCCGAATCTACGAGAAAAATGGATTGCGGCCACTGGAAGATGCAATTGGAAATCAACCAAAGTTTTGAGGCATACTATAAAATTGAAAGGCACCTCGTTTTTGTCCAAAGACTAAGCTTTGGCTCAAATGGTCGCAGTTGTTTTGAAAAAGAATTTAGGTAAAATAATATTTCCGACATTAAACGACTACATCAGAGAGCAAAATCCGTTCGAAAACCACCTTGTGCTGTTAATAAAGGCTATAGCTTTAAAATACTTAGATGTACGAATACATCATCTTTTGAAAAATGTGACTGAAATAGACGAATGAATTCGAAATTTTCACACGAAACTGATTTTGTTTAAAGGTCTGTCTTTTATTTTTCAAAATACAAACATAGACCCCACTATACCCATGATGACCCGTATGATATTTACATAACTTGCACTTATGGAACAGCTGTTTTTTTTTGTTCAGTAACAAAGTTAGTCCCGTACAAAAATTTATTCGTAATCATGGGAAGATTCATCCCTGATAGTTAGTACAATGCTTTAGATTTCACGGTGTATTAAACATCAGTATAAATGGTAAAATTAAACAAAAAAGATTGTATAATACTAGGAGAGAGTATGTATAATTATATGATTGCAGGAAATAATATAGTAAACAGTAAACCTTTAATTAAACAATAAATTGACGTAATCAATTTTAAATTAAAAAGTAGCTTTTAGAATGGGATTATAGTATTTTGGGGAAATTGTTTTCTAGTGATCGCAACATTACAGGGAAAAATATTGCTATAGATCTAAAAGAGGTACTCTCCCGTTGCATTATGACTCTGTCTATAGTGTTCATAGTCAAAGATAATAGGGCATGCAAGTGCAAGAGCAAAGATTAAAATCTAGTGATCATTAGTGCCAATGTCAAGAAAACTTTATCTCTTAGAGTTTTTACTATTTATTATTATGTCCTAAAGCTGCTTCCATGACTGAAAATACTGAAATAAGTTGTGATTCATTCAGTCTGAAAGAGTCTTCAATTTTCCATTTATGTATATAGAGATCTTTTGTTGACACTAGTAAAATAAGCAATTTTTGTTATGATTTTAACTAAATGTATTTTTAAATATTAATATAAGGCAAATAATTAGTATATGTAACAATATTAAGTGAAAGTTGTACGTACATTGTAACAATACCAAAAATGTAATTTATCGAAATAATTAATGGTTAAAGGACTTGTACCAATAAACGATTTATTAAAAAAAATATTTAGTTGAGAACTAACTGACAATGACAGGCCGAAATTTCAAAATGGCAACATTAACAGTAGTACCAGTAGACGAGACGCCGCACAGTGGGACGAAATCTCAAAGTTGGGACTTAAGAGCTACAATGTACATTTTTGGAATCTTGGGAACATTTGACACATACTAGTACTTTTTTATTTTTTTTAAGTTAAAGTTTTTTGAAATTTATAGGTTTTCAATTTTGTAAGGAGTTTTTTTTTTTCGTTTTTCCTTATAAATAATGGTTGCGTTATAGATAACGTGACCATGATTGAGATTGGCATGGCAACTAAAACAATAATAATAATAATAGTATAGTAGGATTTTTGAATGTCAGAACCCACTAAAGAGCTTATCTGTTGATGAATGACATTGTTAGCATCGTTATTGTTAACAATAGGGTTAACCCAAACCGTTAATAACCTGTGCAAAGTATAATACGTAAACAACGAATGATTATCTATAACGCGCTATAGTAATTTGAATCTTATGATTTAAAAATAAGGTCGTTATTCAAATGGAATCATTTGTTGTTTACATTATATTTTGCGCAGGTGGGTAATTAGCGGTTTGGGTCAACTATAGATAACAATACCGTACATCGGCAGATAAGATCTTTAGTGGATACCGACATTTAAAAAGAATCCTACCATACAAAGAAGTGACTGTAGGATTAGAACACCAAACGAATACCAAGAACTCGGTTTCCACCACCCACCCTTTGTTTGTCACTTAATAATGGTAAACAACTAATAAGAGCGGGATTAGTTAATGACGTGTTGCAACGTGATTGGTGATCAGCAATGCACAGATTATGGCGTTGCGTTCCGAAAGACTTCAGTACGCTATTAAACTCCATAATAGACGCACATCTAATAAAATACTCTGATTGTGAAAATGTTTCAAGACTTAGTGACAAACCTTGATCTCGTCGTTGTTTTAAAAAATAGTGGCAGTATAAAAAATAATCAGATTTTATACAGTGAGATAAAGTCGAAACTTTTTATTGAGTTGAATAGTGATCAAGAAATTCTTTTAAAATCGTTTTGTGCAAAATATTGCTACAATCTAAATAGAAGGTGGCTAAGTGCTAACAGTAAAGAAGATGTGTTTCGAGTAAAGAATTATCAATGGTTGCAATCCAACATCAACTGGCCAGATTTTATGAAATCTTTAATAGAGAGTCATGTTGTCCAACCAGAACCCAGTACATCTGCTCAGTTTGTGTCACCAGCTAAAATGTCTATTGGTGTGTCAACTGAACAAAGCCCGAGAAAGCCTTTTTGTGAATTAGCTCCTAAGCAGAAAAAAAGGCGAGCTGAAAACTTTCACTTATCCACGGATGAATTAAAATATGCATTTTGTATGCAGTTATGTAAAAGTGGGAATAAAGATATAGCTGATATACTGGAACACTTACTAGAGAATCCACAAGATGTGAAAAAAGTGAAAGACTTGATATCAGTTCAAGACAAGAATGCAGCATTTTCTCCGGGTGAGTCCTTAGGTTTAATGTTATCTCTCAAAATGAGCAAGTGGCAATACAATACTTTGAGAAAATGTACCATAGAAAAGAGCAGCAATATATTTTCATCGTACTATCAAGTACAACAGGCTAAACAGGATTGTTATCCATCAAAAGACTCCATAACAGTGACAGACACTTCAGCCAAAGTAAAGTTACAAGCTCTACTGGATATAACGGTAAAAAGAATTATGATGTCACTAGTCATCGATTGTAATTGTACAGAACTGACACTATTTTGCAAGTATGGATTCGATGGTGCTTCTAATCAAGCCAATTACAAACAAGGAACCCAAACAGATGGAGAAAATCAATTTGATGATTCAAGCATATTCATGGGAAGCTTGGTACCAATCAAATTAGTTTGCGGGGAACAAATTATGTGGGAAAATGATTCCCCAAATTCACCATATTGGTGCCGCCCACTCTTCTTCGAATTTGTGAAAGAAAATAAAGATACCATATTGAGGTACAAAAATGAACTTGATTCAGAGATTGCCAATTTGGTAAAAACGGAAGTCGGAGGAATAAAGATTTCCCACACTTTATTATTTCTTTCTTTCTTTCTTTCTTTTCTTCCATTCCTAAGTCATAGTGGCCTAATGGCCTACTAAGGGGACACCACTTTAAAGAAAACGCGCCTAGTTCTTAACCTCTAGGGTGGTGTGGAATAAAGAGCATAAATGTCATGATTATGAGAAAAGCGAGATATATCGAACCGCGACCATAAGTGTAAATATAGTGGAATAATACCATCTTTCCATGTATGAAAGCGATTCTTTGAGACAAAGTGAGAATTACGAGATTTAGATATTTTTATGTTTTTCTCCATACAAAAATATTTTTACCGAGGAATAACTCGGAAAATATAGAGTTATTAGAAAAACTGTCATAATAACAATATCTTGTTTTAGTTCAATAAGTCTGATAAAATATTAATAATCTCAAAATAGACATCTTTTTTTTTCAACTGCCTAAGTCTTCTACCGGCGATTTTCGTTCCACTGTGCGCCGCGCGCGCTGCCGGCCAAGAAAAGAAAAGATTGTGTTGTGGATCTGTAAGTTAAGTAAAAGAAAAAAGCTGCATTGGCAGCCGTAAAAATGCCTCGTAAAGCTTGCTATTGGACCCGAAAACTAGAATTAGAGCTCGTCGAATATATAAAAAGCAGGGATTTTATATGGAAATCATCGGGTAATACAAATTTTCACATTCAACAAAAGTATAAGGCGTATGCTGAGTTTGCTGCAAAAATTAACCGAGGTTTTACAGGTTAGTAGGTTTATTTGTTTTGATAATATTACTAATATTTTATTCATTGAAGCTTTAATAAACGTAATTTCACTTATGATTATGTCGTCTTATTTATTTACTTCTAAAACATATCACGAGTATAATTGGCTTAGACCTCGCTTTTATAACATACCCTTTTTATATTATAAATCGATAAAGGACATCAAACTAAACAACTTTGCCCATGGAATGCCTATCTAAAATGTTGTAATTTTCAAAAAAAATATAATAATTAAAAATTGTCGTACCTAGTTCAAACTGAGAATGTATAAAATGAGATTCCTTGCTTCAGTGAAAATAAGAAATAAAAAAAAACATTTGATCTATGCTTTTCGCTCTGTAAACAAAAATATAACTTCTTTCGGTATTTTCCAGTTCTATTGATCGTCGTTGAAAAATAATATCATGAAAATAAACCGGTAATCGAGCGATTGAACTGGAAAATACCGAAAGAAGTTATATTTTTGTTTACACCATAGATCAAATGTTTTTTTTTATTTCTTATTTTCACTGAAGCAATGAATCTCATTCTATACATTCTCAGTTTGAACTAGGTACGACAATTTTTTATTATTATTTTATTTTGAAAATTACAATATTTTAGATAGGCATTCCATGGGCAAAGTTGTTTAGTTTGATGTCCTTTATCGATTTATAATATAAAAAGGGTATGTTATAAAAGCGAGGTCTAGGCCAATTAAATGATCTTGATAAATATATATTCAATTTAGGTATTCCTGCAATCATGCCGGCTTTAGATATATGTATATTAAAGTTTTTAAAAAGAAATGGTCACATAATCATGAAAAATCATTATGAAATGTGTGTTTATATTTGGAACAAATTATAAGTATTAATATACCATAATTATAATATATTATGTATATTGCTGTGTAGTGTGTGCTGAATAGCCCTGTTTGTTCCCCTGGGTGATTTTAAGAGGTGACTAAGAGTATTGGGCTTTTTAAGGGAATTTTTGGCAATGTGGTTGGCGAGCCATCAATAACTTTATTATATTATCTTTTTCCCTCTGAACTTTCAAAAGAGGCTGAGGAATTTCTTTATCTGTAGCTCTAGCTACATCTTCTCGGGATTTATATTTGTGAGTATATGTCATGCATCAGGAATAAAGGGTTCCATGTGCTCCTACACACATTTCGAGAAAAATGTGCGCAAAGATTTGGATAGGGCGTAACATTTATATGACTGTCTATTTCTAAATATAAATTTGTGATAATCATCAGATATATTTATTAGTTACTACAAGTTCTAATGTTCTTTGAATTAACTGTTATATTAAAAGAAAATCCATATCATCAAATGCTAAATAGAACCTTGTTGAATTCAGTCCAAAGTAATGAATTTAGTGGAGGAGTGGAGGAAAAAAAACCTTTTTAGTTAAAATATCCCTAAGTGCAATGTGGTTGCACCCTTTTTGGTTTTAGTGTTGAAATAAAATAAAAATCTCAAATAAAGATTTATGATAATTATTAACCATATCAAGAACTTAACTCTGCTATTGTTGTATATGCTCCATCATCTTTATCAGTCTTATAAATCATTTTTAATTAAATTTTAGTCAAACATTTAAGATATTGTTGATCAATACTAGACATTAACTATATATCACTTTAGCATAGACTTTATATCACTTTGCTCCTCATTAGATATAATTGGAGGATTCCTGTGCGCTCTTGGTGTTAAGTCAATGTAAACTTCTGTAGCCATAGAAATTTTGTGTAAACCTCAAGCTTCAAACAGTTGTAAAGGGAACTTGTTTTAAGTTTATAGCTTTTGCTATGGCACTGTAGTCTTTGAAATCATTTTCAAGCATTTGAATCACTCTAAAAGGGTGTTTTGAATGAATTGCCTTGAGTAGCCTTACTAATACCGAAAGGTGTATAAATTTCAGATAAAAGCATTGCCTTTTCAATGGCACTGTATGCACTGTCCAAGTCTTAAATACAGGACATTATTATCTCATTCACATGTGATTTTCTTGCTGAAAATTGAAAACAGCTGAATCGATAAAGGAATTGCAATTTTGGGGAACACAAGAGTCACTCCATGTTATTAATTTTGTAAAATTTTGTTCTCTTGCCACTTTATCCAATACCTTTTTAAATGCAATAGGGGCATTCCATTGTGACAGGTGGGACATTGTCTCACATTTTTACTCAAACTTTAAGTAATTTCTCAGTAACTCCAGAAACAACCAGTTTTAAAATAATATCATTGTAAAGCCAGATAATAGTTTTAAACGAAGATATCAAAATGAAACACTTAACTGAGTAAATTAACTGAGTAACTTGATAATTTCCAAGTGTGACGGGTGGGACATCTATGATACCCGGCTGTCTAAGCTTTTGGCTTCACTTACAAAATCAAGACAAAGTATACATATTTTGTTAAGAAGTTTTTTCATATGTTGTAACTTAACTATCAAGATGTCTTTTCATGTAATTATTACATAAACATAAACATAAACGTTCACGCCGTTTTATCCCCGAAGGGGTTGGCAGAGGTACCAATACTCCTGAACTCACATGGCAAGCGCCATCTAGTTTTCCAGAGAAGGTACCCACGTTTTGCTTAGACAGTGTACTCACGTGATAGGGGGCAGGCCTATCGCCGTTTTGTACGAATACACTGTCACATGACTAAGTACAACTCAGCCATGTGGGTTTCCTCACGATGTTTTCCCTCACCGTTAGCAACCATGATAAATTAACCACACATATGACTTTAGAAAAGACAAATTGGTGTAGGCCCGTCCCAGGATTGGAACTCACGCCCTTCTGTTTTTCGGGCGGGTGTTCTTACCCACTGGACTATCATGTCGCCTGTAATTATTACATTTACTATAAAAGAAAAATCTCAAAATAATGCAATACGTATCTTGTGACAGGTGGGACAGTATTTTGTGATGGGTGGGACAACTAACAAATGACGACATATTATGTCCTGAATAAAATATCTCAACACCATTTTTAGTTCAATTACTTTATTAAAATAATAAAAAAGGAATAAACTCTGCTTAGCGACATACAAATGAATAAATTATTCTATGTTTTCTCCAAAATATTAACTGGATCTTGGAATTCATAATAAATTCGGTCCCCAGTGGTTTTTATAAAAGGTTCTGGCAGAATCTCTAAAATCTGCAATCTTTTAATATACGACTAGCGATGTGCCGTTACCAGTAATTTACTCTAGGCGAGTATTTTCTCAGTAACGTTACTGTAACATTCCCAAAAAATAGTAATATAGGGAAACATACGAAAAAAAATTTTTTGTCTTCAATTTTATTTGTGATTATAAGCACTTGAAAAGGATTTTTACGACTTTTTATCCTAACAAAACATATTTTCTTACTTTAAATATTATTTTCCCAATATTTCTAGTAATTTACCGAGTAAGATTCGAGAAAATTACCGAGTAACTTCCCATATAGTAACTTTCTAGGTATTTTATCATTTTTCCTGTCAAGATACTTAATAATGTTCTTGACAAATTTTGTCTGGAAATGTACCGTTAAGCTTTAAAAATAAAACATTTAATTACAAAATCAACATTTATTAAATTTGGCTAACAGCATTATTTATACCTATAACAATGACTCCAGTATTCCTAATCTTAATTTTGGAGATAACAAAAGTAATTACAGACACAAGAAATCATAATCATAGTACGTAGGACACAGTTTTAGAATCTAACTAATATAATAATAAATATAAACTCAACAAGCTTTCCATATTTTTCTCCAATGATTTACAATATTAATTCTTTAGATAATCACAGCCAGCTAATCACTTTTCTCCAATGATTTACAATATTAACTTTTTAGATAATCACAGTCACAGCCAATCACTTTTCTCAAATGATTTACAACATTAACTTTTTAGATAATCAAAGTCACAGCTAATCTTAACAACAATAAAATCTTAAATAAACACAAACAATCATAAAAATTATAAAAATAAAATCAGTCTTTTAATCAGAGTTTTCAGAATCTGAAATAATTATTCGATTGTGCCTCTTTTGAGTACTGGAACTTGGAAAATCTCCGTCTGTAGAATGGGTGGCGTCTATTAAAGAGGTCTCCAATAAAGTATCGAATAAATCCACATCTGAATCAGATTCTGAAGAAGATGAGTTAACCACATTGCTTGTGTTGGTTTCTGACCTATATGAATCAGTTTTCTTCACTGGGATTTGTCCATCATCATGACCATGAATTAATTTCCAGTTGTGTGCTATGAAGCAAATCTTTCCCGCTCTGTTTGTTGTCAATTTGTTTCTTTTTTTTGAATGTATGTTCGAAAAAGTTGAAAAAGATCTCTCTACAGAAGCCGAAGTAGCTGGGACTGATAATATTTTCATTGCTATTTGTCCCAAAAGAGATTTAGGGAAAAGCGTTTCCCACCATGAAAGCGGTTCAGTAGTTTCAGCCATTTTCCATACAAAGTCCTTTTCCCAAACACCACGGCGACATTTATAGTTAGATAAATCCTCCAAAAGCGACCCTGAATTCGTTTCATCTATATTCATGATCACTTCCATTCCGTCAATGTTTTCTTCGTCTGTTAGATGAACTCCTTGATTATTGGGATCTAATATTGATGCTGCATAATGAATTGGTTTTAAGGCATTCGCTTTCCTTTCGTTACACTTAGTTATTATGCTCGCTTGATCATCCCCCAAAAAAGCTGTTGAATTCGAATTATTTAGCAAATCTTCTACTTCTTTTATCGCCTTATGTACCAGATGAATAGAGCAGTAATCACCTTCTAGTTTAATTATCCAGTCAACTATGGGTTTCAGTAATATTTTCAGGTCTTCAATTTTGTGCCATTCAGTTTCATCCAATAGTTTTGCTTTGTATTTAGTAAGAGGCAAGTTTTCAGTATTGATTACCAAGTTTTGCAGTATAACCTTTGATTTTAGGAAATTCTCAAGGCATTGTAAATAGCTTCCCCACCTTGTCTTGACGGGTAACTGGAGAGAAACATTTATTGACTTCTCTTCAGCAATTTTGCGAAATTCTGCATTAATAATATGCGATTTACTTATAGATTTGATTACGTCCACAATATACGAAAATTGATCGCGTAATTTACTTATTTTCAAAATATCTCCAATTAACAAATGAAGCGTATGTGCTAGACATCCAATCCAAATAGTTTGGTTATATTTTGCCTTTATCAATCTGCCACATTTTACCATATTCGCTGCATTATCTGATATTATTGCCAAAAACTTTGATGCACCAAGTTCTTCCATGACTTTAAAAATCTCTTCTGATAAGTATTCAGCTGTATGTCGGCTATTTTTGGTAGCAATAAATTTATAAAAATATGGTTTTGGTCCATATAAAATAATATTCAAAATTGGTTCGTTCCTTAAGTTAGACCACCCATCAATTGCTAGATGTAAAACATTCGCTTGCTTTAGTTTCTGTGTGACATTTTTCTGCATGTCTGTATATTCAGCATCCAGCAAGGTCGTTGCTAAAACTTTTCTTGATGGTGGATTATACGTTGGATTTAATTTATGTAAAGTCTGTTTCCAAAGTGGGTGCTCAAAAATAGAAAGTGGGGTACCAGTTACGAAGATGGCTCTTGCAATGAGTCGATGAATATCCATCTAAAACAACAAACATTAATTGCATTAAGTGGATTAGAAGCTCCAACTCAGAATCAGAATATGATTTCTATTCAACAGTACAATAATACTAGTTCCGTGGCGCAGTGGTCAACACACCCGACTGCGACACAGAGAGAATGGGTTCGATCCCCGGCCAGATCAAGATGAAAAATAATCTTTTTCAGATTGACCTGGGTATTGGGTGTTTATCATTGCTTTTTGAAGAATAAAGACATTTTTTTTTTAAACTAAACTTGATGACGTTGGATCGGCATCACTAAAACACAATTAGTGTTCTACAAGATCGATAATCGACTAAACTTATATGACAGATGTTAAATACTACCCTGAAGGCCTGCGAGGTGTGGCGTGCGGGCAGCGGGGGGAAATGCTCCCGCGCTTCACTTGAGGCCCCGAATGCATTAAACACACGCTTTATCTATAGTGTAGGGCTAGCTCTATTAGTGTGCTTAGTTCCTATATACTATATTATTATTACGGCATTATATATAGCTTATTGACTTAATTATTATGATTAACTCATCAGAAAATTTGAAGATTGTAGGAAAAATACCCAGCTTAAAGTGTAGGTACTTTAAGGCTAGTTAAAATTAAAAGTAATGTTAAAACTTACCATATTCAATTGTTCATTTTGATTTTCACATGGAATATTTTCTGATGATGTTCCTGGCTTTGCTTGTGGTGACTGTATGGTGGGTTTCACATTGCAAAATAAATTTTTCACATCACTTGGACACATAGTACATTTTTTTAAGTGTACAGTAAATTTAGTTGCATTTTTAAAATTGTAGATGACCTTACAAAACGAACACATATATGAGGTCTTTGTACTGTAATTTTTTTCTATAAAGTAATCGAACACTTTGCTTTTTGGCTTCATTTTTACACAAATGTGTTTATTGATCTGTTAACGATGCTCAACTGCGCTAGTGCTATAGGACACGTCATCGCGTGGGCAGCGGGCGCGGGGGGAATCAAACTGAGTGAGATAGCTATAGCATAGCGAACTAGGAATACCAGCGCGTGCGCTTTTTGAACAAATTTTTCATAAAGAATCATTTAATACAATATTACCGACTTTTGGGAAATTTACTGGTAATATAGAATCTTACTGGGAATATTTCCAAATGGTAAAATACTGGTAACGGTAAAATGGTAGCGGCACATCACTATATACGACACGTCGTTTTCATCTATTTTGAAGGTTTTTTTTGTTTGTATTAATCGTTTTTAGGAACATTAATTTCAGTTCATCATTATCGTCAATGGAAGTTTGACTCACCGCTAAATATTTAAATTAATTGTACTTTCTGCCAGAACCAGCTTCTTGTTTCACTAAAAGATATATACCAGTTCTAATATCATTGTCATCAGTACCAGCATGAGTATCTTCAATGCGATTTGAAGGTGTTGGTTCTGTTAAGAGAGTCGTATTCTCATCTTCCTCACTTTCACTGTAGACATCACGGTAATTTAGTTTCCCTTCTTGAAATAGTAGTATTTTCTTAGGTTGTGATGTAGCAGTAAGTGCATAAGAAAGGCATTTATTACTGAAAGCTTGAAAGGAGTGCTGATGTTGAAATGGGATTGATCGCGTGTCAGTCAACCGTCGGTCAAGTTTTTCCTTATTGACGCTAATGTCGACAATGGCGACAAAATAAATCTTTGTATCTTTCAATTGCTTGGTTGTCAGATAATCGTAACAGTCACAGCTAGCTAGAATGCCGCACAACGTCTGTCTGTATGCATCACGCGAATTACAATTTTCCTGTCGAGGCTATGCATAAGGTGTGCGACATTTTTCCTGCTACATCAACTGACTTGCTGAAAGAAATATGTTGTGACTTGCAACCAGTGTTTTGATAATTCTGATATTGTACCTGAAAGATATGATGTAAATACTAAGGTTTCTTGGAAACTATGGACCAAATGTGAAAACAGACTTCAAGTGGCAAAAAGATCTGATACAGTCAACGAATTACTTCAAGAACTTCAAACACAAACGCCCAAATTTAAGCGGCATGTCTTTATAAAGACACGTCAATCAGAAGCATTCCAGATACAAAAGTTGCTGACAACAAATGAAGAAGTTCTCCTGCAGGTAGACTTCGCGGAAAATTTTGCAATTTTATCTCAGGACGAAATTCAAAGTGCACATTGGTCTCACGCTACGATCGAAGGTTACGATATTTACAGGATGTGCTTGGTCAGCTAAAGGAGAAGCCCGAATGTCGTATCTTATATTAAGTGACGAGCTGTCGCATGATAAGTACGCAGTTTGGGCATTTTTAAGCAAAATAATTGAGGACTTGAAAGCTGAATATGTTTCTTTGAAAAAGGTTTACATATTCACAGATGGATGTGCAGCATAATTTAAAAACTGATATACTTTATCAAACATCTGTTGGCCCTGAGAGGATTGGGGCGTAGAGGTGGTGTGGATTTTTTTTGCTACAAGTCACAGGAAGGGCGCTGTGGACGGTGTGGGTGGACCGTTCGGATGCTTTCCGGGGTAAATTTCTAAGTTACTTGTATAAAAAATTCTTTGCATCACACAAAGCATATACTTTTATACTATACTTAGCTGGTTTGTTTGCTACATACATGCGGAATTTGCATCGTCCTCGGAACGATTCCAGCATTTCATCTATAGTCACGTTCTCTCCTACCTGGTAATTGGCTCGACACTTTGCGATAAAACGATTCGAATAATTCACGAATTGGAGCAATATCGTCATACTTTGACCTTTCGGAGCGGGAGTTTATGTCATCGAACCTTGCAGCTCTCATCAACAAAAGGAACCTATTGCGACTCATAGCAGCTCTAAAAATATCGGGTGCCGTGCTATCTTTATCCCACATCTCTTTCAAATTTAAGTGATTCATCTTTTTTATACCGCCCATGTACAAAATACCAATAAAAGCTTTTAGTTCTACAATATCTATCTCTTTGCAATCTCTCTCCCTTGAGAATTGGTCCTTGATTTTCCTGATGTGGATATTTGTAAAGCGAACTATATCAGTCAGCATTTCTTTATAGTGTTAACATTTTTAGCCACTGGTTTTACCCTTGGTTGTTTATCGACAATGTTGTGAGCTCTTGTTCTTACATTGGAACGAGGTGGATTATAGTTCCATTTTGTACACCCATCTTTGCCTACGTAATACAGCTGATTGCCCAGTGAAATTGAAGGAACCTCACCTTCTACTTCCGATGATGATTGGTCGATGTTAGTGGAATGATGACTGTGTTCACTGCTTCGATTGCTTTCAATATCATCGGCTCTAAAAGACGGGTCCTCATTGTCTTCCAAATCTTCCTCCATCAACCATGCCAAAACACTTTCATTACTTCGATAACGATCCATCTATAATAGAAATACATAATAGATTACTATTTCACTAATATAAAATCATAATATTGCATAAAAGTAGCAGTAAAACTGTCGCTAAGATGAAAATAAATAAAGTCATGAGTAAAAATAGTGCTTACGTTGATACCCGCGCGATGAGCAAAACGCCGCCTGAGGGTACACGGCGCAACGAACCACCTCGTCCGAGTGACTGGTGCACACTGGCTCAGACTATAAAGAGATACTGCGTATCAGACGCACAACTCTTGAATAAATTAGTTGGACGTATGAAGTCCGTTCCGATTGGTTGGGGGAAAAAGACGATTAGAACAGTTGTCGTTTTGAAATATTACATTTGACGCGGGAGCTGGAGGCGAAAGCTTAATTTAAACAGCCCCAATAATTATACTTTTTACTTTTTTCAGTTACAGTTTAAAGGTGAAAAATTAAATAAGACAACACTTCTCTTTTATTTATTGGGTTTATTTTTCAGCTTCTTTTCAAATTTTAACAGAGCTTTTTCTTGCATGATAGGCTTGTTTCTGAAAGCTTTTAATCTTACAATGTCCGTACCGTTTAATATTTTATTTATAGTATTACACCAATTATGTATGGCCAATTTAATTGTAGTGGCAGTGAAGGCTTGAACTACATTTTTTTTATGTTTTTGACACGCAAGGAACTCAAATGCACATTTATCTTTTACAGTGTCAAAAATTTTTATTGAGAGTTTCTCTTCATGTGCATGAGAGTCCAAAAATATGTTAGTTTGTTCAAAAAACTTTCACCAAATGGTCAGATACATACATAAGGCTCTTTTTTTACTATTTAATTCTTTATGAGACACCCATGTATGAATAGCTAACTCATTTGATGTAAGATCCAGCTTACACTGGTTACACTGGTTTTTTTTAAGTATTTTTCTTACAACCCAGCCAGCAGTGTAAGTTCGAGCGTAAGTAATTAAGCGTTCACGCCTTGCCATACTTACAAGATTTTCCGGATCATTGCTAAGATTACAATATCTTTTTGAATCACTGCTCTTGGTTTTAGTTTCATTTTCAGTATCATTATTAACGAATAGTGATTGCATTTTCATTACTTAGAATCTCGTATAGTCTGACTTATAGAAGTTGTAGATGCAGAAGGAATCGAAAGCCTTAATTCTCGGCCAAGCACGTCCTGCATTGCAGATTTCACATGTAACTTTGATGTCACAATGGGATTTTTTGATCTTTCCTCTATGTTTTTATCACACAGTAGTAGACTCAATGATTTCAAAAACTTTCTACGCTTGTCACCCGAGATCAATTGTGGGTAATGTTCCATAAAAATGATATATGCTGCCAAAGCTGCAACGTCAATAATATTGTAAAAACTTTTTTGAACAAATGCTAAGGCAAGTGCTAAGGGCCACCGATTTGTTCTGCGTTTAACGGTGTATTCTGCTAGCAGCTTGTCCATATTTTCCACTCTACTTTTGGTTTTATTATAATATAAAATTATTTCTGACTTGGCAGTTTCCTTATTACTTTCAGTAACTGGTGACAAGTGCATGGATGACAACATCATTACCGCTTTATTCTCTTTGGGTACATAGGAGCACACAGTTGCTTCTTTGCTAAAGGCGAAGCTAGAAGAATAAATCATCCTCTCCTTGTGTGCTTGCATATTTAGAGGAAGAAACCGTTTATTTTTTCTTACCGTTCCAACTAGTGACATGTTCCACAAATTCAAGGAATGAGCCAGTCGAAGAGACGTAAAAAAATTATCCCTGGTTACATTCAGACCAGAGTTTTTATATTTAGCTACGAGATCTAGTACGGTGCATTCTCCAACATTGGTTAGTCGATTGCCATCACTTGACTTTCCTGTATATATTTGTCCATTTAGGGGGTAGGACTTATTACCATCACAAGCCCAAAATATTTTTATGCCATACTTTTCAGGTTTTGATGGCATGTATTGAGTAAAACGAGTTCGCCCACGATATCCATATAGCTGTTTGTCAACAGTAATACATTCACGAGGCTTGTACATTTTATTCAAATTTGAAATAAACATAGTCCAAATATCTCGTACAGCGGCCACTTTATCAGATAACAAACGTTTAAGGCGCGTTACATCATTATCGAACCTTATGAATCGTAATAGCATTTTGAATCTGTCATAGGACATCGCAGCCCGAAATAATGGAAAGTGACTGGATTTCCATAATTCAGTCAAATGCTTTTTATTAGATCTATGGCCCCACTAAAGATTAAAATGCCAAAAAATGCATCCAATTCTTGTTCTGTGAATGGTTTGAATAATTTGTTTTTCGGTCGCTTGCTAATATCCGGGTAATTTTCTATTAGTTTATCATTGTATGTTTCAGTAATCTTAGTCCCTTTTCGATTAGTTTCTACTAATATCGCTTGCATTTCTGTTGAATTATATCTTCGAACACGTGATCTTTGTTTAGAAGTACTCGCTTCAATATTCATAATGAAATAATTATAAATTCACAAAATAGAAGAAACTCGAACAATACGAACACAGAAAACAGTCAAGTGTCAATAACAAACACGATGCATTCAATGGATTTAAGTGTTTCTTGTGCACCGATAACCATCTACCGCACTTCACCCCTCCCCCTCTTCAATCGCACCAGATCGTCAAGTGTTTAACTTAAATAAAATAATAAAATTCATAGTGAGGATAACGTTAAAACAGACCTTGATTATTACCATTACTCTAAACTGTATGAAGGTACCCGGGTACCTTGTCACTCTCTTAAAGGTGTTTTATTTGTCACTCACATAAGGGTTAATATCATTAAGGGGGGGGGGGGGTTAAAAATTACAGACCATAATAACAACAATGATTATTATTAAAATAAGGTTGGTTTCTGCTTTTTTAAGGTATTTTTACTGAATTTCGGAAAAATATATTTTCTGCAAAGCGCTATATCTCAGTAAGGAATTGACATACAGACATAAGTGAGTACTCAAATTGTAGAAAATTTCACGTACTACAAAATGTCTTTGAACGCTTTTGTCGTAGGATGTAAGGAAAAAAGGTATTTGACGAAAAACTGACGAAAGGTCGAAATTTTTGCAGTTCTCGCCCCCCTCCTCTTTTTGCACAGGGTCCTCGAGGTCCAAAACTTGACAAAATGTTAATTAACCATCCCTGAACCACATCTCCAAGTTTCATTAAATTCCGACCTTTTTCTATCTGAAACCACCTGTCGACCGGACTATTTATTTTAGGTGGTTTACTCTTTTTGGGTGTGCTTTCCACATTATATCTGATCTTCTGCTTGTTATCAAGAATGTTATTAAAAAATATTATTTGAAGTACCCATGTATAATTTCAATTTATTAAAATAAACAATTCTAAATTTAATAACAATAAATAATCAACACAATCTTGTCAAATTTTATATCAAAACTAGCAGCCCGTCCCGGCTTCGCTCGGGCATTAATTATATTTTGTTATCAATAACATTTTGTTTTTTATTTTATTACATGTATTATTATTTTAATATATATTTTTTTAAGTTTTAAGCTATGTTATATTTTTTTGCTGTGTAGTGTCGGCTTAGAATAGCACTACCCCATTTCTTCCGGTGGGTGTACGTAAGAGGCGACTAACGGTTTTGGGGCTTTTGAGGGATTTTTGGGCGATGCGGTTGGAGACCCATCACCAACAACCTTTATTTCACCATCTTTTCCCCACACAACTTCCAAAAGTGGCTGAGGAATTTCTGATTCCTTAGCTCTGGCTACCCCTTCTAGGGATTTATAGCCGTGAGTATATGTATGTATGTTATATTTTTTTGTATTTATATTTAGATATATTTTTTTATTTTTTTTATTTTTCATAATGAGTAATTACATAGAATAGCACTACCCCGTTTCTACCGATGGGTGTACGTAAGAGGCGACTAACGGTATTGGGGCTTTTAAGGGATTTTTGGGCGATGCGGCTGGAGACCCATCACCAACAACCTTTACTTTACCATCCTTTCCCCACTCAATTTTCCAAATGTGGCTGAGGAATTTCTGATTCCTTAGCTCTGGCTACCCCTTCTAGGGATTTATAGCCGTGAGTATATGTATGTATGTATGTTATATTTTTTTGTATTTATATTTAGATATATTTTTTTATTTTTTTTATTTTTCATAATGAGTAATTACATAGAATAGCACTACCCCGTTCCTACCGATGGGTGTACGTAAGAGGCGACTAACGGTATTGGGGCTTTTAAGGGATTTTTGGGCGATGCGGCTGGAGACCCATCACCAACAACCTTTACTTTACCATCCTTTCCGTGAGTATATGTATGTATGTATGTATGAGTAATTATATCAAAAGCCATTCAATTTATAGAGTTAGAGCTTCCCTGTAAACAATATTTGACGTTGTTGTATTTTGGGGCAGCAAAATAAATTGATGTTCAGGAGCTCCCACCCGCGACAAGCCAACGTACAGTTGACCGTGAGTAAAACAATTCTTTCGCAGGTCAATCCCTACTAATTTGAAGGTTTGGCCTTGGGACTTATTAATTGTTAAAGCAAAAGATGTTTTAACCGGAAATTGTAGCCGTTTAAATGGAATTGGCAGATCAGTTGGGATCATCGGTATCCTCGGTATATGAGCTAATTGACCGGCTGCTGGGCCAGTGGTAATAGTCACTACAATTAAATTTTGCTTTAACTCTTTGATAAGCAGCCTCCCGTACCCCTTCGTGACGCCTGCAACAACTTACTATGCATAGCGGAGTTTTATCTATTTTTTTAATTCGAGATAACTTTCGAATGGAATGTTCGAATCGAATAATTCAAAAAGTAATATAAGGGTATTGAAGTAGTCTGAAATAATATATACGTTTTTTTATAAGGATTAGATAGGTACAAATAAAGAGCCTTTTCTAAAGCAGGATCTTAATTTAATTTTTAAATAATTTTATATAATGACGCTTGTTGTGAGATAACTATAATAGTTAGAGACATGCTGTCGGGGCATTTTTTTTAGATAATGATGTGTTCTATAAAATTGTAGCACATAATTTTATTCTATTGTCAATAGTTTTCGCAGCGCACGCGATGTAAGGATTTTTTTTGGTATTTCTTTAACACCTTGGGTTACATTTTTGAAGTTTACGTAAGGATCCCTAATTTTTTTGAAAATAAAATATAGCCTATGTCACTCGGGAATAGTGTAGCATCAAAACAGTGAAAGAATTTTTCAAATCCGTCCTTTAGTTTTGGAGCCTATTCAATTCAAACAAACAAACAAACAAAAAATCAAACCTTTCCTCTTTATAATATTAGTATAGATGTACTATGTATAGCAAATTTTATAAAATACCTGAAAGTGATGATTTTTCTGTATTTTATTTTTCATTGATGTCATTTTTAATTAAATCTGTAAAGATTAACAAACAAGTACAGGTTGTAAAATATGAAAACCAGTTTTATAGCAAGAATACTTGATTTGTAGTGTCATAGTACTAATTTACACACCCTTGAAGGATAGCTATAAGAAATCCACACCATCCCAATCAAAATACAAGATTGTGTTCTCTCGGGTTAGTCCCGCTATGGTATGGTCCCGGTATGGCACCCTCTTAAAATACCTATCAAAAAGTCCCGCTATGGTACCCATCTTTTAGATCTACGTTAGACAATAGAAGGTACAACTGAAAAGAAAAGTGTATCTATAAATAAAATCTTGTTTTGGCAAAAACGCCAAGCCTATGCATTGCTTAACATGGTTCGAGGACTCTTCGTGTTCCATGAGATTTAAAGATTTCGCTTTTTTGATAACGTTCTTTTGAAAATGTACGTTACATCCATTTATTTTGATATCAGGAAAAATCTTCGCTGCTGCATTTATTACTCCTATTTCATAATCGAAGGTAAATTTCGATGGACGCCATTCAGGCAAAGTTTGTTTAATCAATTCGAAAACTTTTTCATAAGTTTTCCCTTCTTTGTTTTTTAACAGAATATAAAATAATGGTGCTACATTCGTGGATAACTCAGTGCTTCCCATGTCTCCATGAATGACATAAACTTGTTCGAATGGGTTTGGGCAGCCGTCGAAAGTGCCATCACCAAAGTAATGCGTTACACATTTTATATATTCCTTTACTTCTGTCGAGGAAAATATAATTATTCGATTACAGTCTTCATTACAATAATCAGCCAATACATACTTATTAAATTCTTCTGGTATTATAATTTCTTCCACATTCTTAAATTGTGTTTTTGGTACGTTCAACGACTTATTTCGGTGTCTGTATAATACTGTTTTTATTTTTTTATAGTCAGGAACATTTCCTGTAAGGTGTAACCCTTTGTCTTTTAAGTTACCCATGTGTTTTTCGAAAATTTTCTGTACTGATCCGTAATTTGAATTTACTTCTTTTTTGCACTCACGTATAGCCATTTGAACTTCCTGACACTGTCAGAAGAAGAAAATAATGGGTAAAAAAACATTATGGTTTTCAATAGTCATGGTCAAAAAAGTATGTATGTCTTAATCAAAACCTTATTTTAACGCCTGATATTTTACACTACACATAGCAAAACAATTATGAATGTTTTTATCAAATTAAAATTTGATATGGTCCAGCAAATCATCATCAGAGCAGAGGGAGTGCTCTTTTCCATTGAGCTATCAATATTGTTACTGTATTACCTCGGAAATAATGTTTTTACACTCTCGAAAATTTCACAAGTCCCGCCAGGCATTAAAAATACATACAAAGTTCAAAATAATTTCTAAGTCTTTTTACCCCTTTATGTTTTAAACATGGTAGAAATTTATGAACTATAAGTATAAGTTAAGTTTAGAAAATAATTTACTTATCGGACCTTGGTAAATACCCTTCACTCAAAACAATCTCCTGTCTAACAAACCGGACACTTTTTTCGTAGTCAGTTCTGTTCGACAGCGTAGTCGAACAGAACGGACTATTTTTATCCGTTCTGTCCTGCCGGTATGACAAACGGTAGGACAGAACGGACTAGACGCGAATAACCAGGTATAATAGTCAATTACCTCCAAAGTATACAGCAGCACTATCACAGGTGTTCGGTAAAGGTGTTACTTGGTTTTTAATTAGAGCTAGGACTTTTTGGTCACTGTCACTTACAGTTGGGCACCAGGTGCCACCACCAGTTTTGTTCCATTGGCCCTGAAAGATGATAATAATAAACAGTGTTATTTTCTTCATTCATGTAAAGAATAAAAATTACCCCAGTATTCATAAAAAGGTAAAAGTCTCGGTAAGTATATTTCATTGATTTCAGACTAACCTTATCCGTTCCGTTTTGTCATGGTCAAGTGCTATTTTCACCTCCTCTTTGGTAACATTATGAATTTGTATAATGTCAACATCATTTTTGAATTATAAATACTCAGTTTTCTGAAAACAACACAGTAATTCATTGATTAGGTACAAAAGCACAGTTGATACTTATAAAGAAAGTCCATAATAAAACAAGAATACTTACATTGTGTTGTGCAAGAGATTTCCGTGCTTTTTGTTTCCTATTATCATAAAAAACTTTAAGTTGCTCCACTGTCCTAACCCCACTTGTAGCTAAAGCATTATATGCAGTACAAATGTTTTCCCATGCTTCCTTCTTGCGGGTCAAATATATTGTACCGGTCCTTTTGTCTTCAACTGCAGATTTGTGCCTGTAATATATAATAATACCTATATAAGTTTTGAACTAAACGAACTAAAAGTAGGTAAATAATGTATAATCATACCTACGTACAAAATACCATGTAAGAAACAGAAAACTTAATTACAATACTTACTCTCTGACAAGGTCCAGGAGTTTATTTATTTCTTGAACTGTGTAATTGGAGCCTCGTTCCCGTTTAAGTCCATCCATTTCAGACGTTTAATAAAATTAAACAATTAACTTCAAAAATTCAATCAAAACAAACCAACACAAACCACTGCAAAATACCACACGGGGCTGTAGTAGTATAAGTAACTATTTACTATGATTCATGTAACCAATATATATAATAGATTGCATTCGCTAATAAACGAGTAGTATTAAATCGGTTCTTGATTGTTATTATAACGTCCTCGTTGTCCTGGGCCTCGCGTGAAAGTTCGCGATGTTGATGGCTGCCACCCCCATTGTGGCTGAAACTTACCTCGAAAACCACGATTGTTGTTGAAACCTCTGTTCGAAAACGTATGTCGAGGACCTCCACGAAAATACCTAAAGCTGTTGTTAAAATTTTCAGAATTATAATAATTTCTTTTAGACATACCCATTATTTCTCCAGAAGTTGCTGAGCTGGAGTTTTCCTCGTCCTTCGCTGCCTGTATAGCGTCCTTTAGGGAGTTATAATTTCTAGCACTAATTAAAGTACTGACCCTACGATTTCGTAAGCCGTCAGAAAATTGTTTAATAGCTTGTTTTTCGTTGATAGGTTTTAAAACCTTGTAGCTTCCTGAGTTTCCATCGGCTTGCGCAATCGTTAGGTCAACAAATAATTCTGTTATTTCTTTTCCAAAATCTGAAACAGTCATATCGTTTTGTTTACAACTATTCAACTGTTTCTGAATAGCGGTCGCGCCTTTACTTGCCAATAATTCTTTTCTCATGTCATTTATTAACTCGGTAACGCTGGGATAATTATCTCGAAGACGCAACTTGGCGGCTTGCGAAAGCCTACTTTTTAACACAAATTTAATTAAATTTTTCTTACAATCTGATGAACTAAGCAATGAGTCATAATATTGAATATTATCAATTAACTGTTTAATACTCGTTTCGTCATTTGTCATTGTAGGTAACAATGTCAAAGCCGTTTTTAATTCGAAAGTATCCATTGTGGTACTTTTGCTTTCAACACTTTGAGAACTACACAAATACAAAATGTCACTATGTAATAATTCAAACTTTTTACACGCGTTTTCATAAAGCGTTTTATCAGCACTTTCTATTTTTCCTTCGTTTAATTCTTTGTTGAAGTTCAATAACCAAGCAGAATACTGACTAAATATAGCATTAGCCTCATTTAACTTTTCTACTAAAATATTCCCCTGTCGTCTACTTGGACCAATTTTAATAAGATATGTTCTTACTTTATTTAATTCGTCATATAACTGGTTTAATAAAATTGCCATAACTTACCACCATAACGTAGAAATAATACGTTCACTAAATTTATTAAGTACAATTTTGTTAGTTTTAATTACACAATAGCCGAAATCAATGATTTACGAAATCAAAACATAGTTGAAACTTTGAGTTCATTACTTAGAATAAAGTCTATGTTTTGTTATTATTCGCGATACCTAATAATACGACACTTTGGAATATACGCACTTTCGCACTTTTGAGACTTTATTTATTCACTTTCTAACTCTTTACTCACACTTTGGAAGTGGAAAAACCGTCCTTGGGCTGGAACCGATCATCCGCCGTCCCGATAGGCAGAGGGGGCTGATACTGGTCGCGAAATAGAGATCGGCGCAACGTATTCCTGGTTACCTCGGAGTTAATCCATTTTATATGGCATCGCTTATACCCGCGATACACGCAGTAAACTGTCCCCAAACATATGGCCAACACGATGATCAATAATAATATATTAGTTGTGGAGAGGTAAAACTTAAATTCCTCCAACTGTGAATGGTTACTGCCGGCTGCAGCATTTTGCACAATAATTGTTTCTTCTTTGGACTGCTGTTTGCCCATCTTTAATGATTAATTTCTTCACGCTAATGTTCACTATTTGCAAGGGACGAAAAAAGAATGCCATTATTTCGATTTAATTATTGTGTCTTCGTTACACGAGTTGCAAATATTCCGCTCCAATTATAGAATACACGTGCATCGCGTTACCGGACTAACCCACTGGCAGGGTCGCCATATACGGAAGACGCAAGGAGAGATGAGTGAAACAATCAAGAACCGATTTAATACTACTCGTTTATTAGCGAATGCAATCTATTATATATATTGGTTACATGAATCATAGTAAATAGTTACTTATACTACTACAGGGCATTTGAGCAAGTTTTTGTTTGTATGTTTTATCACAGCTACTGTAATTTTGTAAAAAATCTTATAGTTTTCTGTGAAAATCAGCTTCTTTTTGACTTCTTTTCATCTTTTACGTCTTCTTATATTTTGTAAACTTTTTTTACTGTGTCTTTTGATTGCTGCAGAACCTTTCTTTTATTTTGTCGCAGTACGCAGGCACATTCATTTTTAAGGTTTATTGGTTCATTACTGGTTTTCATATTATCGTACCTCATTCGTCGCAACCTTTTTTAATACTTGAATCGTGTTGCTAACATCTGATGGCTCATGCGGCACGGGTATTGTATCCTAAATTAGGGTGCTAATGGATCTGCAGGTTGTTGGATGTTGTGGAGTTCATTTCGTGGTTGTTCTTTCACCAAGTCAAAAAAAGTCAAAAAGTTTATTTTTCAAAATTAAAAACTATCATTTTTTTAACGTCAATTTTGTTTAAAATTTATCATTAGTCCGTTGCTTCGGAAGGTGTTCGTAAAGAGAAGAAGAAACAAAGAAACTCTTTACATTCTCATTTTTTAATATTTTAATATTTTTTTTTATTTTTTCCTTTTTTTCTCTGGTGGGTTGTTTTCTACGAGAATACGTTCAACTTGGTTTTTTCTTTGTTTTAATAAAGGTACTGTAAAGTTTTTTTTCCAACGGCGTTGGTCTTCTCGCTGATATATCTTTTATGCTCACTACTCTTCTTTTCTTTCCTTTTTCTATATCTTTTTTCCTTTTCTTGATATGTTTTCTATAAAGGTAGGTACAACGATAGTCGCCCTGGTTTTACAATTTTTGACAGGTTTAATAAAAATGAAATTTGGAAAATGAATCTATTATGGTTAAAATATAGCACTTTCCGCGCTTACTTTGAGGAAATGGTCCGCAATGATGGGCATGAAGCGTATCAAACGGCTTATCTGGTTTGGGAATAGGGTGTAACATCCCTTCTTTAAGTCCACTTGGTACTTTATTGTGTGCGCAATGTAAACATGCTTTACAATATTAATTTATAAATTTACGCATATTCTTAAACCAATAGACCTTCCTGATACGCTCATAAGTCTTTTCAAAACCAAAGTGGCCCACCTCATCGTGATTCATTTTGAGAATTTGCCATCTTACAGCCTTTGGAACGACCCACAGAAGAGTTATCTCATCATTCTTCTTGATCTGTCTGTATAAACGATTATTTTTAATTGTGAAATTCTCTTTTATTTCAACGACTCTATTCATGGCTGGATCTTTCAGGACATCACTTATAAGTTGTAATTCCGTATCTACACGTTGGACAGTCTGTAGCCAGTCGGCATCGATATTAATGTTATACACATTGATATCATCGCGATGTATCGGGATTTGTAACTCAACCGGCATCCTACTAAGAGCATCCACATGCGCCATTTTCGCACCCGCTCGGTACTCTATTGTAAAATCAAATTCTTGCATGGCCAAATACCATCTGGCAAGACGCGGTTCTAAATTCTTTTAAACCATTGTGCTCCGTACTGCCTCACAGTCCGTCACCAGTTTGAAGGTAGCCCCAAGAAGATACACACGGAAACGGTTAAGGGCTGAGATGACGGCGTGGGTCTCCAGTTCATAAGAGTGAAATTTTTGTTCCTCTGGCGAAGTTTGACGACTGAAATAAGCTATGGGTCGGAGATCCTTCTCGTCATCCTGGAATAATATGGCACCGATACCATATTTACTAGCATCACTAGCATCAGTATGTACTTCCAATGGTGCAACTGGATCATACAGAGCCAAAACAAAATTTCACTAAAAACAAGAAAGTGACGTCACAGTCATGAATTTCATTCAATTCACGTATTTATTACGCATAAAAAAATACTTCAAGTAATTACACTTTCACGCGAATAACGCCATCAGTATGTATTGCACTTGTACATCATGTCATCAGTCATAACATCTATACCTGTCGATAATAGTTCAAACGTATACGCACAAGTATCATTTATCTTCACACTGCATTTACAGTATATTTTGCAATATAAAACTAAACTCAGGAACTTTTAGTTCATTAAATGAACTGACTCTCAACTGAATTAGCACAATCCAAAAAGTTTACCATCATAACAACGAATAATTTGTCACTGACCTTTGGCGGCTTAACCTACCGCATACAAACGGCCGAAACGGACGTGTTTTCGCTGCTCACTTCCGATTTTTAAAACTTTTCACTCTTTTCAACAATCTAGCTATTACTATTGAACACTTGTTGACTTGTGAGGTATTTATTTATATTAAAGTAAAGAAACTCTGCTTTTAACGATCATGAACTTTATTTCTCCACATCAATATGACAACTAGTGCCACGCCCAACTGAACAGTGTTACCAACTTAAAAAATATCTATTGTTTGCCATTACAAAATTAAATTAGTACCAATTTGCAATTCTCTTACACTGGTATAATACCATATCACACTAGGGATGTTGGAATAGGCTATTTGACTGATTTTGGAAAACAGTAGTAAATAATTCTATAAAGCATCATAAACACACTACATAAATATTTCTGTGGAACGTGCAGTATTTTCAACAAAAATTAATGTTAAAGTTTAAATTATGAAATTGGCGCTCAAAACGCTATCTTTGTAATGGCGGACGCCATCTGATTCGAGTGACGTCACACACATGTAAACAAGGCAACACCAAGGTGCAGAAGCTTTGATCTTTCGCGTTTTTCTTATTTATCTGGGAATTTATAGGACAAAAGGTCTTATAAATGGTGTGTAGTACCACAATGTAAAAACACTTCATTAAGAAATCCAGAAAAAGTGTTTGTGTCAGTTCCAACGAATGCTAAAAGACGAAAAAAGTGGTTACAGTTAGCTTGGAGAGATCCTTTAAGTATTTCATCGCATACAAATGTGTTTATGTGTGAAGATCACTTTGATGTAAGTATGCTATTGCCATTTTATTAAGAACCTTTATTAATTAATAAAAATATTGGGAATTATACACAAAAATATCCATTTCATTTACTTACTGCGTAACCTAAAATACTTTGTCTTTATATTATATACTTTACATACTTCTCTAGCTGTAATTAATGACAATTATTATTGAATTGCAGATGGAAAAAGACACAATTAATTACATGAAATACAAAATGGGCTTCAGTAAGAAAATACTTTTAACTGATGATGCTATGCCAAACAAATTTCATTGCCAGGAGGATCGTAAAAGGCGATTCTGTGACCCTGAACATTCTCGAGATGTTTTTGCGAAAAGGAGAAGGATGGATCTTATCCAAGAATGTGAAAGAGAAATCTGTCTTTCCACGGAGGATAGTACGATGTCAACCTTTGAGAAAGATATCAATATGCCACTGTATATTATTACCCCTGATGAAGGTATGTAGTTATCTGTTATTTAGGCAATCAACCACAAAATGTATTAGGTATTATCTATTCATGTTTCTTTCGGAAAACTTTGTAATGTCTTCAACAGTTTACTGGAGAATTTAAATATGGGATATAATTAAATTATGGAATTAAATATGTTATATCACTTGGTTCCTACATGAATCCAGTTATTAATTTTGTATATTTTTCTTTCCAGAACTACCAAAAACACAGGATAGAGAAACCATAACAGATCTTTGAGCTACAGTTGAAAAATCTGTACAAGCACATGTGCATTACAGGAGCAAGGCAGTGCAAACAAAATGCCACAGTCAAGATATTTCCACCTCACCTTGCAAAATATCTACAGTATCTAGGTTTACTTCACCATTTAAGATTACTCAGTGCCACCTCCGACCATCATGTTCTGGTTCTGTAAAAAATGTGAAGGAAAGTAGTTTCCGGGAAGATGAAAAGTCAGATAGTGATGTTTCATGTTTCGACACTATTTCAAGTAGTCAATCATCAACTTTTAAACCTACATCATCAGCTACGATTACTGACTCTGAAAGCAATATATCAGATACAAATGAAAATGTACAGCAACTGATGTCCCTCAAAAACACCTTTTGTTTTATACAAAAAAAACCATTAATGTATGTTGGTATTCCAAGAGATTGTTATTTTATTATTCAGCTTTTACATGAACACACCAATATAAAAATTGAGCACATTTTACTCTGCCTCATGAAAATTAGACAGAACCGCACATTTTCAGAATTACAAGATAGTTTTGGATTATCATTGTCATATGCTAGCAAAATATTTTCAACCAACATCCCAATTTTATCTAGTTTTTAAAACCATTTATAGTCAAGATAAATAAACAATTAATAAGACGGAATCTTCCTATAGCATTTAGACATAACTATTACTATGTCACCTGCATTATTGATTGTTTAGAAATTGATATCCAAAAACCATCAAACGCCCTCCATCAAGCTTTAACATGGTCAGACTATAAAAAAGCGAATACTGTGAAATATTTAATATCCTGTACTCCTAATGGTCTGGTGAATTTTGTTTCCCAAGGGTTCAGTGGCAGAACAAATGATGTTACAATAGTAGAAAAATGTGACTTTTTAAATGGACTGGAACAGGGTAGTTTTATCCTAGCTGATAGAGGGTTTAAACATCTCGAACAGCTCCTTAATGAAAAGGATATAAAGTTATCAAGGCCACCCAGTGTTAGCGGAGGTGAAAAACTAACAAAAGCTCAAGTGCGACAAACAAAGATAATTGCTAGTTTGCGCATTCATATTGAACGTGTTATAAGACGTGTCAGAGAGTTTCACATGTTGAAGCAACATTCGGTGATCAATTCCAATATACTTCGTGTACTAGACCATGTCATAATTATTGCATGTGCTTTAATAAACTTGCAGGATTCTCTAATAAAATAATTGTTTTTCTTTTAGTATAATGTGTTTGTATTAATAAAGCAATAATAAAGATAAAATGTTTTATTTATTTTATCACATTTATTTATTTATTTACACACTCGAAATATAATCTTGACCGATGAAACACCTAATATGATTACATTTCTCTATAAAATTTAACAAAAATCAACACAGAAATTTAAAAAACATCAAGAAAATCTTAATTATTTTGATAACACAAAAATCTCAGAGAAGTATTTGTGAAGTCAATCTGTGAGCACGAAAATAAATCCACTTCCTCTGCGATCTGGCTCAGCGCAACGAGTGCTCGAGAGAGGGGACTCTCACTTTGCAAGTTAGTGCGTGCCGATGGCAAGGAGAACAATCGGCCTCGCCGTCTTCTTAGGGTATTACTAGGAACAGCTAGTTTTAGCATGTTCAAAAGTGTAGGATTATAAATTGTACCCCTTAAAATACCAAGCAGACAACGAATCAATGTGAAATCCCTTCTTACACTCAATGAATTGTACCCCACCATACCCAGAACGAATAATGTGGGATACATCAATGGGTAGTAGGGATACACACCGTACATTTTGAAATAGAGAAATCTAGTAAATTTGTTCTGTATCTTCTCCACCATGAGGCAATATTTAACTTCATGTGGAGACCAGACAACTGCGTTGAATTCTAATTTACTTCGGACTAAAGCATTATACATTGACTTAATACATTCTAGGTTCATAAACCCTTTGGCTGTGCGAAGCACGAACCCGAGAATCCTGAACGCATTTTTACAAATATCAACAACGTGATTACGAAAATGCAGATCTGATGTTATTCTCACTCCTAGATCACGTACCTCTTGTACTCGCGGTAAAACCACCCCGTTGATATGGTACTCATAGTAACAGGGACTGCGCTGCCGGCTAAAAGTAATGGTTTCACATTTTTTTATATTTAATTTTAATTTATTTCGGTTACTCCAAAAAACTACCCTATCTATGTCATTCTGTAACAGAATGCTGTCTTCTATAGATTTGACTGGAAGCATGAGCTTTACATCGTCAGCAAACATGAGACATGTCGCACTTTGTATAACGTCGGGCAGATCATTAATCATCACCAGGAACCCAATAGGGCCAATGTTAGAACCCTGATTCACGCCCGAATACGTAGGGTACTCGGCAGACACACACCCACGGTAACTTACGAATTGCCGTCTGTCCTTCATGTAATTTACCATTAGCTTTAGTGAATGGGATGTGAATCTCATTTTCGCCAGTTTCGCTAAGTATATGTCGCCATCTACGGTATCAAAAGCTTTTTGGAAATCAAAATACGAAGCGTCAACACTTCGGCCTGAATTTACATGATTAGTCACGTTATTCATAAAATTCAGTAAGTTACTTGTGGTACTGCTTCCCGGTCTGAACCCATGCTGACAATCCGATAGTTGAGTTTTAATACCTGTGTATATTTGGTTTTGTAATGCTGAATCAAAAATCTTAGCAAACGCCGAAAGAATGGCAACCGGTCGATAATTTCGGACATCTGTACTTAGCTTACCTTTCGGAACAGTCAATACTCGCGTGGTTTTCCACATATCCGGAAACGACGCTTCTGCCAGACACAAATTAAACAGAAATAGGAGCGGCTCCTCTAGCACCGCGCGACAGTCCTTCACCACAAACGCTGGTATCCCGTCCACTCCGGCCGAGAACTTGGCTGGCAGCCGCGCCAGCGCCACGCGCACTTCGTCGCGGCTGAGCGCGGTGAGATGCACGCGCGCCGCCGCGCCCGCCGCCGCCGTGTCCGCCGCCATCGCGTCCGCGATACTAAGCCGTGGTGGAGTATCTACTCCACCACGGCTTAGTATCAACACCGAACTAAAAAACTTAGAAAACTCCTGTACGCTTTCCTCGTTTGTCAATTCGGTCCCGTTATCACAAATAACCGTCTTTTTTACGTTTTGCCGTTACGAATTCACGAATTTCCAAAACAGTTTTGGTTCTTTTGAAACAAGGTATTGAATTTTAGATTCGTAATTCGAATAAGCCGTTTATACACTCACGCATAGCGGAGGGTGGTGCGCGACGACGCTGACTAACGGCTCGCTCGACAATGTGACGTATACACACATCTCGTCTATGGGACAGAGGACTAAGTCCAAACAGCGCTCTTTTGAATTCATTATTTCGTTCACCTGATTGACTCCACAAAATGCTATAAAATATTCGAAATAATTAAACACTTCGGTTGTGCTAGAATACAGGTTAAAGTCACCTACAATTAGGAATCGCTTTTTGTATTTTAAAGACATTACTTCTAATAAATCAAATAACTTAAAATAATCATCATTGCAACTTTTTGGTGGAATATAAACTACAGCTTATATGGTACTACGGAACAGAATAGGGAAAATTTTAGACTTCCAAAAACAAGTTAATTTTTGTATAAAGTCAATAACATAAATATGGTCATAATTAACCAAAATTATCTCAATATTTTTTGATTTTTCAAAGTCACTATCCGCAACACAAAAATAACCCTTTTTCATGCCAGTGGCATACATTTGAAGTTGCATCTGTGCTTTACATTTTTCAGAAATTACTCCATTTTTTATTTATTTATTTATTTATTATTGAGTAAAACAAACAGCACTTAATCTATTAACAACATAACATAACATAAACATAAACGTTCACGCCGTTTTTTATCCCCTAAGGGGTTGGCAGAGGTACCAATACTCCTGAACTCACATGGCAAGCGCCATCTAGTTTCCAGAGAAGGTACCCACGTTTTGCTTAGACAGTGTACTCACGTGATAGGGGGCAGGCCTATCGCCGTTTTGTACGAATACACTGTCACATGACTAAGTACAACTCAGCCATGTGGGTTTCCTCACGATGTTTTCCCTCACCGTTAGCAACCATGATAAATTAACCACACATATGACTTTAGAAAAGACAAATTGGTGTAGGCCCGTCCCAGGATTGGAACTCACGCCCTTCTGTTTTTCGGGCGGGTGTTCTTACCCACTGGACTATCATGTCGCTATTAACAAATATTTTTAAATATAACAATTTATCGTGCCAATTATATGTTTCACAAATTTTATTAGATAAACTGAGCATTTATTTGTAACAGAAATATGTATGGACAAATAAAATATAATTATTTTTCTCTAAAGTGTGTTTCATGTGTGTTTGTGTGTGTGTGAGAGTGTGTGTGTGTTTATATAATTGTCTTTAGATTTGGCCTTGACAGGGCATTTTATTTCTATGATGGCATCTTTCATCAGACCATCAGGAGAGGCTGCAATCATAGGGTACTCCTGGCAAACAAATAGTCCACATAAAGATTTTTTTTCTTTAGTTTTGCACTCACTGTCTTTTGGACAGATAACTCCAAATTCCTACCTCTTCTCATTGCAGCTGTGTCAGGTATTTTTGCACCCATAATGGTAGCTATTAATGAGCCATCTGTTGTTTGGCAGACACTAACTTTATGTGCTTTTGAAGCAGTAATGCGTCCATATCTTAGCTCGTACCACAAGCTGGACTTGTTTTGCTTCCTTGTTGCTTGTTCTATGTTAGTTATTGCTCCTTTATTAAATGCTGCCTTCATGGCCTCAATGAGCTGGTCCACATCACTTTTACACTCTTCATTTCGGGTCATAAAAAACTTATGCAGCGAGTACTGTGCAATACTGATATCGTGATGAATGTGCTGGTATTTAAGCAGCTCACAATTTTCAATTTTTCTCTTCTTTGCTTCTAAGATGAAGTCCTCATAGACAGCAGCAGAAGTTGGTCTTTGAGGTACTTCTCTTTTACATAATTGTTCCACAGTTAAATATTTAAGAGTTGTACCTACTCTAGATAAGGTGGATTTTTTCCAATAACATTCTGTTGATGTGCATGGAGGATTCTCGCTGCGACGATGCACCCACATTAAAAAAAGCAACTGCATGCTTGCATCCTCCAGCCGAACCAGCAAAATCATGGCACTCGCAGCTAATTATTTCGCCTTTGTTTTCATTAACAGTCAATGTGACATTATTGGGTTTGCTCCTTACTTTGTGCTCACATCTTGCACTTTACAGTGCATATCCCGTCTTGCCGTCTCAGTTGGACAAGTCAGATAGTGATGTTTCATGTTTCGACACTATTTCAAGTAGTCAATCATCAACTTTTAAACCTACATCATCAGCTACGATTACTGACTCTGAAAGCAATATATCAGATACTAATGAAAATGTACAGCAACTGATGTCCCTCAAAAACACCTTTTGTTTTATACAAAAAAAACCATTAATGTATGTTGGTATTCCAAGAGATTGTTATTTTATTATTCAGCTTTTACATGAACACACCAATATAAAAATTGAGCACATTTTACTCTGCCTCATGAAAATTAGACAGAACCGCACATTTTCAGAATTACAAGATAGTTTTGGATTATCATTGTCATATGCTAGCAAAATATTTTCAACCAACATCCCAATTTTATCTAGTTTTTAAAACCATTTATAGTCAAGATAAATAAACAATTAATAAGACGGAATCTTCCTATAGCATTTAGACATAACCATAGATGTACTAATAAAAAACCGTAGATAAGTTATGCGCGCTCATAAGTGGCACTTTAAAAACAGGCTAAATGGCTCATCTGACTTCAGTCGCGCACTAGCTGCCGTCGCAGTCGTTCACCTGTTTTGGCGTGTTTGTTTATCAAAATAATCGAGAATGCCGTCGTGTGTGATGAGATTTTGCACAAACTATAAGAGAAAAACTACTAAAATGATGAGATTACTTATCATTCGTAAGTATTATAAATTTACAACGTTTTAATAATAATTTATAAAAATCCTGCGTGTAGGTCTTAGTTATTCTTTGTCAAACGGTCGTCTTAGTGTCATATTTCACGACAGTACAGAGAAAATATGTTTATCTCTTTTTAGCGCTTGCTTTAAAATGTGCTATCTCGCCTACATTTCAAATGTATTTCTTGGTGTGTTGTTTGGATATATTTCTAGTGGTGTGTGTTCATCTGCCGCAATCGGTGCCACTCGTAAGCGCCCGTTTCCTCGTAAATGACCTATCTAACGTTTTTTTTATCTATGGACATAACTATTACTATGTCACCTGCATTATTGATTGTTTAGAAATTGATATCCAAAAACCATCAAACGCCCTCCATCAAGCTTTAACATGGTCAGACTATAAAAAAGCGAATACTGTGAAATATTTAATATCCTGTACTCCTAATGGTCTGGTGAATTTTGTTTCCCAAGGGTTCAGTGGCAGAACAAATGATGTTACAATAGTAGAAAAATGTGACTTTTTAAATGGACTGGAACAGGGTAGTTTTATCCTAGCTGATAGAGGGTTTAAACATCTCGAACAGCTCCTTAATGAAAAGGATATAAAGTTATCAAGGCCACCCAGTGTTAGCGGAGGTGAAAAACTAACAAAAGCTCAAGTGCGACAAACAAAGATAATTGCTAGTTTGCGCATTCATATTGAACGTGTTATAAGACGTGTCAGAGAGTTTCACATGTTGAAGCAACATTCGGTGATCAATTCCAATATACTTCGTGTACTAGACCATGTCATAATTATTGCATGTGCTTTAATAAACTTGCAGGATTCTCTAATAAAATAATTGTTTTTCTTTTAGTATAATGTGTTTGTATTAATAAAGCAATAATAAAGATAAAATGTTTTATTTATTTTATCACATTTATTTATTTATTTACACACTCGAAATATAATCTTGACCGATGAAACACCTAATATGATTACATTTCTCTATAAAATTTAACAAAAATCAACACAGAAATTTAAAAAACATCAAGAAAATCTTAATTATTTTGATAACACAAAAATCTCAGAGAAGTATTTGTGAAGTCAATCTGTGAGCACGAAAATAAATCCACTTCCTCTGCGATCTGGCTCAGCGCAACGAGTGCTCGAGAGAGGGGACTCTCACTTTGCAAGTTAGTGCGTGCCGATGGCAAGGAGAACAATCGGCCTCGCCGTCTTCTTAGGGTATTACTAGGAACAGCTAGTTTTAGCATGTTCAAAAGTGTAGGATTATAAATTGTACCCCTTAAAATACCAAGCAGACAACGAATCAATGTGAAATCCCTTCTTACACTCAATGAATTGTACCCCACCATACCCAGAACGAATAATGTGGGATACATCAATGGGTAGTAGGGATACACACCGTACATTTTGAAATAGAGAAATCTAGTAAATTTGTTCTGTATCTTCTCCACCATGAGGCAATATTTAACTTCATGTGGAGACCAGACAACTGCGTTGAATTCTAATTTACTTCGGACTAAAGCATTATACATTGACTTAATACATTCTAGGTTCATAAACCCTTTGGCTGTGCGAAGCACGAACCCGAGAATCCTGAACGCATTTTTACAAATATCAACAACGTGATTACGAAAATGCAGATCTGATGTTATTCTCACTCCTAGATCACGTACCTCTTGTACTCGCGGTAAAACCACCCCGTTGATATGGTACTCATAGTAACAGGGACTGCGCTGCCGGCTAAAAGTAATGGTTTCACATTTTTTTATATTTAATTTTAATTTATTTCGGTTACTCCAAAAAACTACCCTATCTATGTCATTCTGTAACAGAATGCTGTCTTCTATAGATTTGACTGGAAGCATGAGCTTTACATCGTCAGCAAACATGAGACATGTCGCACTTTGTATAACGTCGGGCAGATCATTAATCATCACCAGGAACCCAATAGGGCCAATGTTAGAACCCTGATTCACGCCCGAATACGTAGGGTACTCGGCAGACACACACCCACGGTAACTTACGAATTGCCGTCTGTCCTTCATGTAATTTACCATTAGCTTTAGTGAATGGGATGTGAATCTCATTTTCGCCAGTTTCGCTAAGTATATGTCGCCATCCACGGTCAAAATCTCAAGAAAATGAATGGATATTTATTATTGTTGCTTTTATTTATAGTTATACAAACCAATATTTTTTGGGTAGAGACAGTAAAAATACTCTATTTTTCACATGCTCCGCTGTAAGTCGACTTCTATTGTTGGGAACTGCCATATTGACAGCAGAAGCAACTCTTTCTGAAGGTACGGAGGAAGCCGTTGGTGTCAAGTATTTCAGGGCCATATTTGATAGAACGGGTTTGAAATGTCTGGTATTAATCCAAAACATAATAGGATCTTCTTTGCGGGGTAGAATTGGAGCATCAAGGTATTGCTTGAGCTCGTTCGGCATTATATTGCTTCGGGAAACCAAATTTGCAGCATTATCACTGGCTGCTGCAGCAACTAACTTTTCGTGTCTTGACCATAGAGACTCCGATTCTGGTTCCAAAGCGGTTTCCGAGTCAGAAACTGTGGAAGATCTCAGTTCAGGAAAAAATTGACCTCCTCGACGCCTGTGTTCCGCACGTATCTCGTCGGATAGCTCTGTAAGTGCCTTGGAAACGGCCAATGCAGAACTAAAATGCATACGTTTAAAGCGCGGATCTAGAATAGTAGCTTTAGCCAAGAATACATTTTCTTCCAGAGGTCTAAGTCTGGTCATTACTCCTTCCAACAAATTGGTTTTAACGGCGATTCCTGATGGTGTCGTAGGTTTTTCGTGTTCTAGTCCTTATGCCAGTAAATTAGTAATTGGTATTGCTAGACTAGCACTCACATAATGGTCACCGCTAATGTCTTCAGTAGCCTGTTTAAATGGAGTAAGTAGACTTATTAACTCTCTGATAACATTGAGTTCTATTGACGTTAGCATGTCTGGCGCATTTGTCCTGCTAGATAAAATCTTTGCGACTAAAGGTGACAACTTGTTAAATCTTTCCAGCATATCAAGGCAAGAGTTCCAGCGAGTACTCACTGATTGTATAAGCGTCGAAACTGTTCCTTCTTTTTTTTGAAGGCGTTCTTGCTCAGCTCTGAGTTCGTCCATCGCATTGACGGACTGCTTAAAATAAGTCACAATTGATTTGACTCGATTGGCAATTTCAAGAACAGGCGCATCTTTAGTCAAAGCGGAATCTACGATTAAATTGAGCAAATGCGCCATACAAGGTATTCTTTTGTTGTTTCCTAAGAATTTCTTCACTGCTGACACTATATTGCTGCCACCATCGGTGGTCATGGAATTAATGCTTATTTTCTGTACAGAAAGCTCGTTGATTATCTCTTCAAAGCATTCTCGAATATAATCACCGGTGTGTGACTGTAAAAAATAGAAATAAAAATTAAAGGAGAGGAAAGGCGAGAAATTTATCAACTAGAGTAGAGTGGAGATGGGAAATGGGAAAAAAGATGAACTTTTTTATTTTCATACTTACTTGATACATCCTTTGTGCTGTTAACGTAACCGACTCTAACTCTGGCGCACAATCATCTTCAATGTTTAAAAAATGAGCAGTCATAATCAGGAAACTTCTTGTCGAGTTTGTTAAAGTCAATATATCACTTGTCAGCGCAATATTATTAGCATAGATCGGATAATCGGATGCATATTTACCTAAAGTTGACCGGCGGCTTAGTACGGAAAGCACTTCTTTATCGTAAAGATTTCGGGATATCGGAATTGATGCATTTAATGTTCGGAATATAGAATTAAATGTATTTTCATTACGTTTGTAGTGTTTTCTATTACAATATGTTATTTGTATGTACATTACTTGTATCGAAAAAAAAACCAATGTTTCGGGATGAATACCGTTAGCGTTTTGGTTATAAATATAATTGAATGCACACTCAAATAAAGGTTTTTAAATGAGGAGCCGTAATTATTTGCGTTGAGAACAATATTTGAATAACATTGTAACGCTTGTTGTGCACTTCGCTGCTTAATAACATTACCACAATTAGTAGGTACCCGAATAGTTTCTTGTAATTCTTCCTCCGATAAATCTGTAGGGACATCCCGAATTATTCCCATTCGAGTTACATTATATGTTGGTATAAATACCTCGTATCGGCTATTTAAGAAACTACTCGACATAAATTTATTTGCGGCAGAACCATTTTTAAATTCAACTGAAACTTTTTCTCTGCCTGCTTTCTTTAACCCTCCCATAATAATCCCTGACACTTTATTATCAGCTAAAAAAATACCTAACTTAACCGGATGTAATGATAGAATGAGAGGTTTTCTTTTTGAGAAATAAAAAAACAACATAGTTTCCTAGAGCTCTGTAGATGGCGTTGATGTAACTACGTTACTTACCACACAATTTCGCCACACAATAATTTCGCCAATGTCAACGTTATAAACATGTGTCACAGCACCATAGAGTAACTTTTTGGCGAGTAAAAACAACACAAATAATGTTAAATATAAGTACCGTCTTTGTTTATTTACTTTTGAGCTATCTTGGCTTAAACTGATGTTAATTTAGACTTTCAAATCAGAACGTTTTTATGTACGTTCCGTTTTACGATATCATTACATCCAAGTTTGAAAAACGGTGCTACGTTCCGTTCCTACCAGTAACATAGCTAGTCTGGCGCCATCTATCCTGAGAATAAGGAAGAAAAAAAAAAAGAAAAAAAGGAAAACCTCCCATTTTGTTAGGATTTTCATTATTATTTTTTCTAATTACGTGGACAATAAAAGGTCCAGAATCAATGTCCGAGTAAAGTTGCCTAGCAACAGGGCTACGGGGTTGTTTAATAGGGATTTGAGAAGTAGATTCGGATAAAGACCTTTTTAATGAATTTCTACTAATTTCACCATCAGTCATACAGTCATGCATGATGTCAATTGAATCGCTTGTTTCCAAAACAGCACTTGTCCTAAACTGGTTTTTTAGAGTAGGAACAAAAAACTAATTTCTGATTTTTTTTGTGGGAGAAGCTAGTAATATTTTGAGTCACAAATAAACAAAAGACATTTCTTCGTAAGAAAAGTTAAAAACAACCACTATAAAATTTTATTTACAAATTTTTTTTATATTTCTTTTTTTGGACATGTGCCCTTTGGTAAACAAAAGTGGACATGTGTCATTTAGTCAGTAAATTGCAATAGTTCTCATACTAAGTTTAAGGATGATTATATTAAAATAAAACCATTTAGTAAGTATGTTTTTAGTCTTTATTTAGAAACAAATCATACAAGTTTAATCATCTTCTATTTCACCTTCGGCTTGTGTTGTGGGCCATGTCAATATTTTATTATAAAAATCATGATGAGTGTCAGGAATGTAGCTAGTAAGCTTTTTAATATCTTGAATTTTCTTTGCGTTTATGGGGTTCACAGTTTCATATGCTTTTTCACATGGCAACCGCACTCTATGGGCAATAAGTAGTTTGAATATACTTCTCACAGGGTTGTTAATAAATTCATGTGCCTGGATAATACCAGGCCTTTTAATTGAATGTCTAAATTCTTTGAAGACAGTGGGTTGAAAATAGATTTTCTGTGATCTGATGACACCTCTGCCTTTGGTTTCCGCTGATATTGCTGTTTTAGTATAATATCTTGGCCACCAGTTCTTGAAGTCCAAAAATACGTCCCCATCATTTAAAACCTTTACCTCTAATCTGCCTATTGTTTTTACAGAATTTGTTATTATTGTAACATATTCCATTGGAACGTAAATTCGGTCACTTTTTGATAAGCATCTTTTTATGGTACCAAAATCCCTGTCACAAGGGTTATATGAGTGACCGCGCACAGGGAAATACTGTCTTACATTTTTGAAACGGCCCGTATCTACAAGTGCAGCACATTATCTAATCATTGTATGATTTTTGTTTTGTCCGGTACACCCATCAGAGAACAATCTTAAATTCTTCACTGTTCCAGGTATATAGTTTTGAATGTAATCATGTATCATTGAGCATACATCATTTGCCCCTTTTTTTGCTATACCTTCATGATACACATAAGCCACTGATTGCCCGGTTTCAAGATTATGAATCAAAAATTCATTGACCCATAGCTGGCGAAGGTAAAATACATCTTGTACCGGTATGTGTACCGTCATAAAATCGAAGCAAAGACCAACCATGTCATCTCTTCGTTGACACAAATCTTTAGTGTTCTTTATAGTACTATAAAATTTGTTTGCTCGTGCTTTATGCACTTTCAAGTCTATTTCGGCTTGCTTTTTCACACTCTCACTCACATGAGAGTTTGATATAGTGACATTCAGCTGTTCACATGTTATACAGGTATCTACCTGTGGTCGACCAAAGTGAAGATCAAAATGCTGTTTGAAAATAGAGTAGTACAGGTTGTACGTAACATTCAATCCAGGATACTTAGTCTTGAAAGCAGTATGCATCTGTTTTATTGTCAGCCTAGGATCCAAATAAGTATATGTCTTGTTTGAGTAGTGGCTTTCATGAGTAGGGTAACATTTTATGTGTTCTTTTATCTTTTCAACTACTTCATCTGGGGTTGAGTGATGTGTGTTCCCAAGGTTTTTTCGTTTTGGAACCTTGCCAGCTCTTATAAGAGCCTGTAAACGTCTAATTTTTGTCACCTTTATATCATAGGTATTCAAAAATTTAGTTTTGCAAACCTTATGCTTCACTCCATTAGCAGCAGGTAAATAATACACAAATGAGGCATTCCGAGGTTTCGGTTTCTGTGAGTTGTCACGCGGTCGGTGTCTCATGATTTCAGTTTTCGTGATTAATCCCATCAAATGAACATCTTGTTCAATGCTCGTTTCATATAAATAGTATTTCACAAACTCCGACTCTTGGTCATCCAATGTTAGTTTTGAAGAGCACTTGTATTTACAACCAGTAGAACAAAATCCTTTCGCTGTACGTCTTGGCACACTGCGTCCTGATGATGAGGTGTATTCCATTCCTGTGACACGGGCTTTTTTCCTCTTGTTTTTCTCGTATTCACAGGCATGTGATATTCCTTTTTTTCGCTTTCTAGATGACTCTGAAGCTCGACCGGTTTGTTCAGCGGTGGATTCAGTTTCATGATCCATTATTTCCATTTAATTCGTAAGAAACGTCTTCAAAAACAGACCACAAGCGAGCGAACAAAATAATATGGCGCGAACGATGTCAGCCACACATGTCAAAATGACGTTTGTTGCGTTTAGTTTCCACAGAGCACAAGTCCCGGACTAGAGATGATTGGAAATTGAGTTTGCTATAAGATCTTGTGATCCCCCGGGATCCGGGGGTTTAACCCGTTTCATTATTTACGAGGGGAGGTCCAAAAGTTCGCGGAATGGAAATGAAAAAAAAATGATTTCAAAATAATTTTATTTTTCCTTTTCTACATAGTCCCCCTTAAGTTCAATACACTTTTTGGATCGAGAGATTAGCTTCTCAATACCCTCAAAAAAAAAATTTTTCTCTTTGCACTCAAAATGGGCTAAAATTGCTTCCTTGACCTCTTCGTCCTGGGTAAACTTTCTTCCCCTGAGGTCTTTTTTCATTTTGGGAAATAAAAAATAGTCACTGGGGCCTAGGTCTGGACTATAGGGTGGGTGGACTAGTGTCTCGAACCCACATCTGTGCAAGGCAGCCATCGCAGTATGGCTCTTGTGAACGGGGGCATTGTCGTGAAGGAGCAGGACCCCTTGCGACCATTTTCCTCTTCTTTTTTCTTTGATGGCCTGCTTTAGCTGTTTCAGGAGTGAAGCGTAGTATTCGCCGGTTATGTTGACACCTTTTGCTTTGTAGTCGATCATCAAAATTCCTTCCGTATCCCAAAAAATCGTAGCCATCATCTTTCCTACAGATTCTGACACCTTAAACTTCTTAGGGGGTGGTGTACCCTTTTTATGCCACTGCATCGACTCTTGTTTTGATTCAGGTTCATAATGATGAACCCAAGTTTCATCTCCAGTAACAATCCGGTCCAAAACTTTGGCCGGTTCCTCGCCACAGATCTCCAAAAAGTGCTTTGACGCGTCGACTCGCTGCTTTCTTTGAAGTGGCGTGAGCATTCGCGGGACCCATCTTGCACTCACTTTTGTCATACCAAGATGGTCATGCAATATCCTCAAAATAGTAGTTTCAGATACTCCAGTTATTGCAGATAATTGTTTTTTCTTCAGTCTAGCGTCCTCCAATATAAGTTTTTCAATTTTTTCCACAATGTCCGGTGAGGTGGCCTCTACAGGGCGCCCGGAGCGGGGGTCATCTTCGATGGACTCTCTCCCATGTTTGAAAAGTCCATTCCACTTGTAAATCATGGTTTTAGACGGGCATTGTTCCCCATAAACAGCTTCCATTTCTTCCATGATGGTTTTTGGGCTTTTCCCTTGTTTGGTGAGGAACTTGATGACAGCCCGATGTTCAATTTTCTCCATAGTTGCAGATCACTTCCGAAATAAGTTCTTCTCTCGACGGTAACTCAATAACGAATGATCATAGAGGGTAGAAATTTGGCTTATATACTCTTAATTCGATGCTTATTAGCCTGCTAGCGCGAGATATTACCTGTCCCCCTCCCTTCCCTTCCATTCCGCGAACTTTTGGACCTTCCCTCGTATTTGTAAAACTTACCCTGATCGATGAATACCCAAATTAAATGTAATTATAAATACCTTCAATTCTCTCAAAAAGTATCACATTAAATTATATGAATAAAAATTTTTTTCACGTCAACATGCGATGACTTACATTCACAAATTTTAAAATTTAAATAATTTATTTATGGTCTTCTTATTATATTTTCTTCGGTTATCTTTATTTTTAGAAGAATCTCGATCTAGATAAACGAATTTATTTCAAGCTCTGCTTTTCAAAACAAACAAAATTTATTTGTTTCAGATAAAAATCTCCTTTTCATCAATCCGACATCTTTCCAAGTCCTGAAGATAGTTAACAACGATTAGAAATTTGACAGCTTCAATGTAGGAAAGAGACGCAACCACACAATCACAAATATTAAAAAAAAACTAGTCATAGACAAATACAGTTTTTTTGGTTTGGTATTATTATGGCTTAGATTATAGCTACCATTATGCCATGACATAGTTTCATGCCAAGAAAATATATCGTTGTTTACGTGATTTCAATATTGGTTTTTTTTGTATCGATATATCGCACTATACAATATCGACTATAAATATCGATATATTGCGTATAATATATCGATGTATCGATATATCGATATTTTTTCAACATGCCTATATCACACACCAATCCCTTTGGAGATGCTAAGACAAAGACGTTAAGACCAACTGGATTGGGTTTGTTTACCATTGTTACCATTGAAAGGTATAATCATTTCATCGATGCACGCCACTGCCATTCCAAATTAGTCTCTGAATCTTCACTACTTACTTTATTCTCCAATTGTTTTTTTGAAGCTACAATAATACTATTAATTTTATCAATAGCCCTGGAGCATGTTGTTCTGTCAGAAAATCCATTTTCTTGAATCTTGGATCCAGTAGTGTGGTGGTAGCTAACACATGTACTCGTTCCACTGTACCAAATCTCTTTTTTAATTCTTCCAATACTAAATTTTTGGTTCCAGCATCGACATCTGTTGCCGTCTTCATTGTACTGTATGTTTTCAAAAGACAGGAAACAATTGGTATAATTTTGCTCGACGTTACAAATTCCTCTACGGATACTTCTATCGTCACAGCTTCCATAGGTTTTAAAATATTTATAAGATCTTTAATACCATCCAGTTAAGTTGACTGATAATATCCGGGCAAGTAGCTCAGTTAACTTTACAAATCGAACAAGCTGATAGTTAATGAGAGGTTTTCCTTTTTTTTCTTTTTTTTTTCTTCCCTGTTCTCAGGATAGATGGCGCCAGACTTGCTATGTTACTGGTAGGAACGGAACGTCACACCGTTTTTCACACTTGGATGTAATGATATCGTGAAGTGGAACGTATATAAAAACGTTCTGATTTGAAAGTCTAAATAAATATAAATTTAAGCCAAGATAGCTTAAAAGCAAATAAACAAAGACGGTATTTATATTTAACATTCTTTTTGTTGTTTTTACTCGTCAAAAAGTTACTCTATGGTGATGTGACACATGTTTTTAAAGTTGACATTGGCGAAATTATTGTGGCAACACGATTGAGGCCACGAAGAAAAAATTTAAGTAAGTAACGTAGTTACATCAACGCCATCTACAGAGCTCTAGGAAACTATGTTGTTTTTTTATTTCTCAAAAAGAAAACCTCTCATTGCCAATTGTTGAAACCGGGCAGACCTTGTCATAATGCATAAAATTTTGAATAACGACATTGAAAGCCCCGATTTACTGCATAAAATCAATGTAAATGTTTCACGCATTACAACTAGACTGGAAAACCGGTTACCATTTAAAACGAATATTTGTCGCACAAATGTAGGCTTCTACACTCCCCTTACTCGTATACAGAATACATGCAATAGACTTAGAGCTGACCTGGACATTTTTTAATTGTAATTGTAATTGTTATGGTTTTCTTTTTATTTCTTTTAGTTCCTATTTTAGTTACTTTTTTATTAGGATTAAGTTTTTGTTCTTTTGTTAGTCCATTTAAGTCACTTAAAATTTAAAATTAAATTAATGTTTATAAAATAATAGGCATTATAATTGAAACAACTATTGATTTTCGGATATTTTAATCGCGTGTTATTACATTATTTTTAAAGTCCGACGTTTCGAAAACTTTTCAGTTATCATGGTCACGGGAAGACTGAGGTGTTATTTGTCATTATACAGTACTATAAAATTATTAATACTAACTACCTTCACAAAATTTTAAGTTACATTTGCGTTTAATATTTGCTATGTACAAAAAGAGCTAATGTTATCTGGAGTCTTGCTAGTGTTCTTCCCTTGCTTAGTTGTTCTTATGATCGGGTTCCAAGCAGGTGGTTATTTGCAACCATCATCTCTATTGAAGTTTGGATGTTTCTTTATTTTACGTCATTTCATGTTGACTCAAAAGTTTTTAGGTTCTACAATGCACATGTTGCTATGAAATGTATTGATAGAATTTGTTTCTTGTTGTAAGCAACCTGTTTTTTGAGCTAATAAATAAATAAATAAAAAATAATAATAATTGAATTCCATCGTGTGCAAACTGACTGAATCAATTTGAGTGGTACTGCTATAACATTTTGCGCTTTACGAAGAGCATCAGCTTCATTTACATTTTGTTTTACATATGTTGAGTCACGCGCTTAACTATTGCATCGGCGACACGGGCTACGGGGCGATGGAGGCGACGCGCGGGGTCATCGACACCGAACAGTGACGAACGAACTACCGGCACTACTGCTCGCGCTCGCGCATTTATATTATCCTGTAGACGCGACTTCGTTATATTGTTTGTTTATTTGTACTTATACTGAATATAAGTTTATACAGTCCACTGTCTTCTTCTTCTTCGACGAACCAGCCACCTAATCCACGACGCAACAGTGTCTAGTTATATCCTTTACAGTATTTAGTAACTGTCTGGCACTTTCAATACCAGCTTTATCTTCAAAATGTTTTTGAGCTAATAAATTTAAAGTGTGGGCGAAACGACATAAGTGTTTTTGTTAGCCAAATGCAATTGTTACGGCCTTGACGATATTCGCACCATTATCAGTAACAAATAAATTATCATAATTATGGGGCTCAGTAACATGGGACACACCAAAATTTATACTAATCAGTTCACTTTCATGTATAAAATGTCCATAATTTAAATCTTTTTGTTCATGAAAACCTCATGTGGGGATTATTACTAATAAATAAAGAATAAAATAAAGGAAAGAAAAATTTGTAAAAGAAATAAAGAATAGAAGAATTTCGCGCTGGCAGTCATTGACACGGTAGCTCAATTGACAAGAGCGACGGGGGCGTATACCCGAGGTCGCGGGTTCGTATCCCGCCTGTGTCGAAATTTTTCTTTCCTTTATTTTATTCTTTATTTATTATAAAATGTCCAGTTAAACCCATGTAGCGTCTAGTATTATGTGTATCTGTCCATATATCCGTAGTTAAAATAATTAATTTATCGATCTCACCTTCCAAAGGTTGTCTAGAAGAGTTGTGGTTACGACCACTGTACGCCTTTCTGGTATGAAAACAACACAGAAACTGCCATCATAAGACAACAGTTTATATGTTTTTAAATAATTTTCTGATATTTTCGCATAACTATAGGTCGGCGCATCGATAAAATAAACAGTGGTTTATGCAATATTAAAAAAACATATTTTTATACGCCCCTCTGAAGCAAGCAATGGGTACTGACAAGAAGTAAAAAAAACCATCTAAAAATAATAAATCAAATAAAAATCAAATTAATTTAACTTCTTTTACTCTTTCAGCGAGATCTGTAAGAGATCGATGGGTTAATATAAGATGCACATTCAACAATTATTTACGGCGTGTTGAGAGGTCTAAACAAAAAGCCATGTCTGATATCGACGTCTATACCCCATGTTGGCCGCTGTGGAAACCTCTTCAATATCTACGAGAATCTCCTAAAAATAGTGACGAAATTAAACTGGTATGATACGTTTTCATTATTTTTACGTAATAATAATCAAGCTGTCACTTTTACCTATTCCGTTGCGTCACGTTGACCGCCACATTAGAAAAGGGAAGTAAAACTTTGCGTTTGATACCAATTTTTCGAGAATTTCAAATATTTTTATCCCTTCTACATAGGCATGTCATTTATTCCTGCATTTTAGCTCGTATCCTTTCGTAAGTCTCTTATTTATAGTTCACATTCCGTTGTTCTTAATTAGAGCAAATACAGAAACTTTTGGATTTAAAATGTTGTATAACTCTTATATGTTACGTGTATCTTTTATATAACTCTTGGAAACTACTACTCTACGCACGTCCCTGCCAGTGAGTACGAAACCAACCGTGCAACAGACTGCTCGTGTTTGAATGTCTTTATGGTTTTTATTCCAAAAAATGTGGTAAATCCTTTAATAGATCGATAGCTTGGTCCACGTTTCTCGATATTTCTCCTTCGCCATGTTCTCGCGCGAAATAAACAATTCGGTATGCAAAGTTTTACTAAAGTGATGCTGATTACAAAACCATTTCGAGATATTATGGTTATAAACAATATTTTCTTGAAATTATATCAATTGAAGCTAAGATGACTGTTATTTTATCAAAAAACTGTAACAGTGTTTGACCTTCAATGTTGTTTCAAAGACATACGGTTTTGCAGTTTATTAATAAAATATTGAAAATCACAGGTTTGTTTAGTATAATATCGTAATAATTTCATTTGACATCACAAATTCGTGATATGTTTTGCAATCAGCAACATTTTTATAAAACATTTTGTTTCATTTGCATGTTGCTACGTGATTTTATCGATAGATGACGTCATTAATTACAAAAGTTGAACAATCTTTAAAAAATCATAACTTTGTAATTACTTATTTTAAATGGAAAGTATTCAAATTAGTCTTTTATTTTCGTGTTTACTATTGAATAAAAATATTTAATAAATACCAAAAAAAAACTTTGCATACCGAATTATAGCCGCAAGCACTACTGACGCCAGACAGATTCAACAGCTACGACTCAACAATAATGGCATAAATTATGTTTCTTTCAATTAATGCCGTTCCTAATAAAAAAACAATCAAATATAAAACAGTTGTTAATTTAGAATTGGCTGTATATACCCGAAAAACAGAATGCTAAAGACCTAAATCACTAATATGTCTAACCTATGTTTAAAAACTACGCAAAAAACAGAATGCAAAAGACCTAAATCACTAATATGTCTAACAAATGTTTGAAAACTAGACCCTGGCTCAGTGTGTATTGCGCTATAGAATGTAAAATGACGCATAAAAATATAAACAATGTGTTTACATCTAGGTAATGACTGTGTAGCCGCAGTTTTCATTAAAACACAGCTTGTTGTTTAATAATATATATTTTTTCATCATTACAAATTTTTAGACAGTAAACTAGTCATTAACATATATTTTATTTAATATCATCAAAACGATGATCATTGAGTTGGAAAATAACCAAAATCAACATATTTTTGCGGGAAAGCCCTTAAATCTTATAAGCTTGGCTGTAGAGAGTAAAGCAGTCAGCTTCCTTGAAACCCTGCCACTAAGCGGCAGCGATTTTGATGATATCTTTTAATATGTTTTTGGCTTTTTAATTGTGTATACAGTATGTTAATATTTTTTATGTAAAAAAATAAATTGAGTATGGTCTTTTATTTGTAATCCATATTACTTTTTTTACTGTTGTAAGTTCTATACACATTTTTAAATTGCCTCTTTTTTGCAGGAGCTGCCTCTTCAATCAATAGAACAGTGTGCTACTGTCAAGAAAGAACATCAATCTGATTGTGAAAATACTTTTCGGTTAAAGGAAACTATAGAAAGACCAAAAAGACCTTGTCGGAAAAATAACGAACAAAAGACTTTCCTTAAGTGTAAAAAAGTTTTGGATGATTTAATATATGCTGTGAAACCGCTTTCCAACAAACTAAGCGGTCAAAATGTTGAATGTCAAAGCTATTGGTTCTTTGGCAAACACGTCACGGAGAGATTAAACTGCATGAAGTCGACATATGCTGATAAAGCATCTAAAGAAATATTGAAAGTGTTAAATTACTGTGATATTAAAAACGAATCTATGAGTTGACCCTACCCTCACTGCCATAACTCTGATTCTTTCATAGGGATCCTTCAGCGCCCCAAAGTATATTGTCTATATTTTAATGAAATAAAAACAAATTGAAATCAACATTACTTTATTTATATTAGTTTTAGTGATGAAATAACAAAACAGTGTTATCTAACTATAACAGTATTAATTTGAGTACATTTAGCACACTTTTGACGGATGCTCCAAGCAAATGTGAATTTTATACTTCATGCATTTTTGCGATCCCTATTTTTTTGGCAATAAACCAAAACGGCCTTGTCAATGGAGTTCAGGTACCAGAGTGGGTGATTAATTTGTATTATTTTTTAAATCTTTCCACTGCGTATTTGCATAAAGTTTTTACACTACGAGAGGCACAATTTCACGCACTATTTATACATATAGAGTTTATTACAAGAAAAGGTCCCTTTCTATAAGCACTTTTTGTGTACGCTGGCATAACGCCAGGACGGTATGTCATTGAAAAGTCTTGTTCAATATCTCTGTTCCTACAAGATCAATCGTTATGAAATTTTGCATAACGGGAGAAGTATTTAGGAAGAGTTTTTTCGTGTAAACTCTGTTGCTTTACAATTAGCCGTTTTCGAGTACGGCGATGTGTACGCTAGCTTGACGTTACGCCAGCGTACACAGTGACAATGGTGTTTATTTCCTAAACTAAAGAGGCACATTTTTTTTTAGTTTTACACTATTTAGGCACTATTTAGGCAGAGTTTTTCGACATAGTAACCAGCTCGATACAGTTTCATGGTACGCCACCTTAACGCACGCAAATCATCAACAAGTTTAGACCATATTTACCAGGTTTGGAAGGTATATAAATTTTAAAAATACATATCCCCCGAAAGGCCAGTAGTTCTGTTGCTCGTCAATTGTTGCAAAATTGGCTGGTGACTAACACTCTTCACAATTTTTTATTCGTATAAATCGTTATTACGAAGTTCTTCGCCAGTGTTTTCAGATCGAACCTCAGGCAGTTTATCAAGAACTCAAATAGTATGCGCAACATTGTAGCTCTGAAAAGTGACACACTAGTAAATTTTCATTTTGTTCTCTTTGGACAGCGATAACATTTTTATAAGCTCGGATTTTAGTTTTAAATACATATTTGTATTGGGAGGAAGCGTGATGAGGTCCTCGACCACGGCTGCGTATTTACTGTCCAAGTTCGCAATGACGTGGTAGTATTTGGTATTAACACTTAAACTTTTGTTATACCAGGTAAATCAAACTGTGCATCTAACTGCCCCAACCATAATGCTTTATGGTAATGGTTTATCAGGCCAGAATGTCGGCAGATGCACTCCAACGTTACAGTACAACCTTACGTTTTCTAAAACGCGTTGGAAGTGGAAACTGGATTAGGGCGGCCGTGTAATATGCTCATGGATGTTCGTTAGTGTTAGTCAATTTTTCCTCAGGTGTCATACTAAAAACAGGTTTTATTGGGAACCGGTTCTTTAAATAAACCTCAGTATTTAACGCCTCTCTCCCCAAATCTGTCATCCAAACTTGCATCTTGAAACATGCTGCGAGCCTGTTAGCCCGTTCAACAACGCCGTTTTCTTGTGAGTTTGGGATGGTATTTTGTTGAATAATGCCGTTCCCCTTCATATATTCCAGGAATACAGGAAACTTATTCACCTCCACTATCTGTTCCCGACAATTTTATTTTCTTATCTGTTTGGCTCTCTACCAATGTCTTGAAGTGTTTAAAGTTATCGAAATTTTTTTTTTCAGGAAATATATAAATGTTTTCCTACTGTAATCATCAATAAAAGTCAGGAAATATTAAGCTTCACTAAAAGAACTCACTGGCATAGGCCCAAATAAACGACTGTGAATAATACCTTACAATGAAATTCATTTGACCTACTTTGTGTATTCTTAGGCTAAGGTAGTTTTCTTAGCTTTCCCTCAACACAAGTAACACATGAACCAAACTGTGATTTTTCATAAGTTATGCTACTAGCCATACCCTTTATAAGCAAATACGCACTCTTTGTATTTAGATGACCCAGTCTTCTGTGCCATGTTTCCATTAGCAATAGCTTGAAGGCCTGTCTCCGCCTCCATTTGACAGCTTTCCGATGTTACCTGCTGCACTGCAAATGTCTGGAATGGGGTTGGCAACTGTCAAAGTGGCGCTAGCATAGCTTGTACCGAAGACGCTTTGATTTACAGTAGATAATTAGTAATTTGTTCTATTTTACAATGCCGAAGATGTGTGAAGTGCCTTTGTGCAAGGAAATAGGAGCGCATCTATTTCCTAAAGAAGTTAAAATAAAAAAAAATGTGGTTAAAAGCTATTAGAAGAAATAACTTCAATCCTGACAAAAAATCGAGGTTATGTCGTCTTCATTTCCTAGAATCCGATTATCAAAAAACGAGTATTTACACAGGTATTTAACTTTAATAAATATTAATCCTTTAAAATAAAAATAACTGACCTTTTGCTATAAATATGTATATTTGCTTATTTATAATTAATGCATGTACAGGTACAGAACATCAGCACCTATATCTGAAGAAGTTTGCAGTCCCATCTGTGTTTCCTTGGAGTAAGACCACACTCTCAAAAGAAGCTCAAGCACGTGATGATCGGTTAAGAGCTCGTAATGTTCGAAAATCGCTTTTCGAACCATCAGCATCAACTTCAGCACAGGTGACAGAAAACATGATCCCCGATGAACAAGAACTTGCAACAACACTTGTTCCTGACGTTGCTCGTGAAGAATGTGTAGAAGAACAAGCCATTAACGATGAAGAAGTTCTACATGATTCAGTGCAGCAGAAATCAGCCAGCACACAAACAAGTGTAACTCAAACAATGTTTTCCACTGAGCTGTTATTGACGGACAATGAGGCTATGATGTTCTATACGGGAATTGAAGACTACCAAAAATTTCATATGATATTGAACACACTTTTACCTATGGGCAATAATTTAACATATCGCTGGTCAAAAGTGGTTTCTGTGTCAGTGGAAGACCAGTGATATTATTAATTAAGTTAAGAAGAAATAAACCTGATTATGAACTTTCCAAAATGTTTAATATCAGCAAAACAGAAGTGTCAAATATAATAGTGACTTGGATTCACTTTGTGAATGATATATGGTCATTAATTGATATTTGGCCACGGCGAGATTTAGTGGACTTTTACATGCCAACAATCTTCAGAAGCGAAAGCAGTAAAACTAGGGTCATCATTGATGCAACAGAGATACCAATTGCAAAGCCTAGTAATCCCACAGCGCAAAGAGCCACATACAGTTCATATAAAAACACGAATACCATAAAGTTTTTGGTAGGATCAACCCCAGGTGGTCTTATATGTTATTGTTCTCAAGGGTATGGTGGGGCAACCAGTGACAGGCAGATGATAGAACGGAGCTCAATCTTGGACAAATGTGATGAAGGAGACAGCATAATGGCAGACAGAGGCTTCAATGTGCAAGACTTGTTTGCAGTAAAGAATATTGCTGTAGACATACCAGCTTTTTTAAGGCGCCGTTGGTTCAGCGAAAAATATCATCTGAGGGGGTGCTGCCCCCGCGGGCGCGGGGAAGCGCCTACGCGCCGATCGAGCGGCCGTCTCCTCGACGCGACGCCGCGTGCGCGCGTTTTAAAAACATACAGTAGGGTAAGCAACACAGTTATTGTCAACTCGACTGTTTTAGCCACTCGTAAATATTTTCTATGGTATGGGTTCGGACATTTGTTTATGATTATTTACATTTTCTTTCTAAAATATTTACGAATGGTTATAACAGTCAGGGTGACGAAAACTGTATCGCTTACCCTAGGTTATCAATTACAAAAATAGTTTCTACCATGGCCGTTTACAATATAAAATATAACATAAACATAAACGTTCACGCCGTTTATCCCCGAAGGGGTTAGCAGAGGTACCAAATACTTACTTATAGACAGTGTACTCAAGTGATAGGGGGCAGGCCTATCGCCGTTTTTTGTACGAATACACTGTCACATGACTAAGTACAACTCAGCCATGTGGGTTTCCTCACGATGTTTTCCCTCACCGTTAACAACCATGATAAATTAACCACACATATGACTTTAGAAAAGACAAATTGGTGTAGGCCCGACCTAGGATTGGAACTCACGCCCTTCTGTTTTCGGGCGGGTGTTCTACCCACTGGACTATCATGTCGTCATCGAATAAAATATAATGATACGATAGATTTGTCTACCCCTGTCAGTTTAACAAAATTGTTACAGTGATAATTTAATAACTTTTGTCGTCTCGTGTCGGCTTAGAATAACACTACCCCATTTCTACCCGTGATCGTAAGAGGCGACTAAGGGTATAGAGGCTTTTTAAGTGATTTTTGGGGCGATGTGGTTGGAGAACCGTCACCGAAATCATATATTATTACCATCCTTTCCCAAATCAACTTCCAAAAGTGGCTGAGGAATTTCTCATTCCAAAGCTCTGGCTATCCCGTTAAGGGATTTATAGCCGTGAGTATATGTATGTATATAATTTTCAGTTAACACCTGTAACTATTTTATATTATTAATTGAAATTAGAAGTTAATTTAACGGTTTTGTTCTTTTTCCCATTCCTAATAAATTAAACAATAAAATATAAAAATGAGTGCAATCTATGAATTGAATGAATTCTTTTATATTTGCTAATGCTAACCGTACGCACGGTCACTCTCACGCCTACATTGACGCGCATCGTATACAGATAGGTCACTCGCACACTAACGGCGCCGCACGCGCGTAATTTGTAAGATCTGTAACACAAGGCGCGCGCGACATAGGTCCATCCCCTAAAGCAGCTCGCCGAGCACTGAGCGGGCGGCGGGCGGCGCTCGGGCACGAGTAGGACTGCGGATATCGATGTTTTTAAAATATTTGTTTTATTGAATTTATTAAAAAAGAAAACTAATCGCCAATTATTATTAGAAATACAAATGCTCAAATTATGATGCAAGTTATATGTAAGTAGGTAAAATAAATAAAATATAAAACCATTTTAAAGAGTGTAATTAGAGGTATGTTGGCGATTTTTTTCTATCGAGCGAAAATGTATTAATCATGTTTCGAATCGCCAATTTTACAGCAGAAAAGCCTCAAGATTTTGATGTATTTTTTTCAAAACCATATTGTTATAAACATACGCATTATAATGTTTCAAAAACTCTGTTCGCTGCACTAACGGCACCTTAAAAGGAAAGTCTCAATTACCTGGTTTTGTATTGAAACGAGACCAACGATTAGCTAGTCAAAGGGTACATATTGAAAGGTTGATTGGCCTAACCAAAACATATAAAATTTTACAATCACCTCTGGTTTCATTCTATGTCCCACTGGCATCAAAGATATTCTTCATTTGTGTAATGCTTTGCAATTTTAAGGAAGGTATTGTAAATAGAAATAAAAAAATGCAAATGTAACTATTGTCTTTTTATTAAATCATAGTAATTATGATACAAACAAGTATTTAAGACCTCATTCCTAAAATATGACATGTAAAATTGATCTAACTTTATTAACATTTCACTAATAAAATCTTCATCTCTTGACACATAAATTACTTTCATGTCCATGTAAGTATATACAATCAAGTTGCAATACAATCTATTTGTGCAGTAAAGTTGACCCTGAATTTGATAGTAGTATGGTGTCCCTTTCTTTATAGCAGGTGTATTTCCTTCCATTACAAGAAATGGCACTGTTGTTTGTGATATTTCCTCATTTCTTGTAGCATACGGGCACTTAATTTCTATCAAGGTTTCATCACCAAGAAGACCATCTGGTGAGGCACCTAAATAGGGCCTATCCTTGCTGATAAACAGGCCACAGGGTACCACATTCAAATCAAATTTGGTCATGTATTCTTCCAAAGCAATTTTTTCATTAATTAGTCCATGGGTTGTTGCTCGAGATGAGAATGGCCTTTCATTTAATATTTGTTTGCTGTAGCTAGGCATTGTTTTATCTTTTAAATAGCATATTGTATGAAATTTGCTAGCCGTAATCCTTTTATTCCTTTCTTTTAGCCAAACAGGATTATTTGTTTGTCCTCTAGTTGTTTCCTCTACTTTTTCAATCATCTCCTCTGTAACATTATGTAGATATAGGCCATGTAGAAAATCATTTTCTATATTGCTCGAGTTGTATATATGATCCATAGTTACAGCATGTGGGTTAGCTGGTTCATAAATTTGTTTAATAGGCATTGTTGAATTTGGATAGTTCATGATAAGGTTCCGTATTTTATTATTATAGTTCCTCTTATCCAAACTGTTTATGGAATATGGAGAGAATTCTATGTGTGGCTTCCTTTTTGGTAACTTTGCTGCGGCTATAGGAGAATCCGTAAAAGGGGCCTTGGGCACATGGAATGTTTGCAGTTTTTGGGTGCAGACTTGATGCAGTAATATGATTTTTTGATCCACCATATGTTGTATGCCATATAAAAGTACAGCGACATGTTTGGATTTGGCTTCTGTGCCACTGCCTGCAGGACATTCACAGTGTGATTACTCTGGCGTTCCATTTTTATTAAATTTTACATCCACGTCATATTGGAGGGCTTTCATTGTCTTCTTACAAGAACCTTTTACAAATGTAAATTCCCCAATGGATGAAGATCTAGCCACAAGCAAAAATCGTGCCTCATACAATGCTTTGGCTTCATTAAGCTTCTTATCTGCACTGTAACCAAATTAAAAAGGATTTTATTAACAACCCATGTAATTACATTTTATAATAAAAGGTAATGAATGAGGAAGGCAGAGGATGAAGTGCCATTATGACCAGCATTGGCTTATTATGATGATATAACCTTAGTAATAAGAACTATAACCGTTGTGGTAGACAAGATCTCAAGTGGCGACCATTAACAGGCGTTTGCCTGTACATAGCATAGGACTCCCTCCAACCCGCTGGACCAATCTGAGTCAAGTAGCCGGTAGTGTCTGGATGAGAAATGCCGAGGACAGAGTGTTGTGGCGCTTCTTGGGAGAGGCCTACGTCCAGCAGTGGATGATTGTCTGCTGATGATATGATGATTACCTAAGTAATATTACAACAGCTGTAAAAAAGAATAGTATAGAAACTGAAATAATACTTACAAGCAAAAATATTGTCTTATATGCATTTTGGTGAGTGGCGGCAGCACTGTACCACTATTTATGTCCCGATAAGTGGTCTGGTCAGGAAAAACCATTGTTGGATCTTCACTTTCATTCACAGAATGTCCAAAATTAAAGTTTTGGTCGTAAAGCTCCAATCTGAAATTAAAAGAGCAGTTGTTTACATATCCAGTAGGTAGTAAGGATTATATTTCAAGATCGTTACTTTTAAACAGCGTTTAAAGGTGCATAAACACTGAAATAAACACTGGTTAAAATGTATAGGTTATACCTTTGTACAAGATCTAATTTTCTTCCTCGCAATGACGCACCCCGTTTTTTCAGTTCAGCTTTTAGATCAACGATCTTCCACGTCGCATACATGTTTTTTCAACGTGCAGTTGTAGTTTACACTAAAAAAAACTGAAGAACAAAGTTGCAAACACTCAGAGAGACGTAAGATAACTTGTTGACAGGTACAAGCTATGGTGCTGCCATCTGCAAATATCTTTCACCGGCCAACCCCATTGCAAATGTTAACCCTTTAACTGGTAGAGGAAACTAGCCATCCGATTTAAATGAAACTCACATATGTTATGTATTATGATGTATTGAAACAAAATTGGACAAAAAAAAATTTTTGGAAAAAAAAAAATTTGGCGGCAATATGTTTGCCACTACTGGTTCAGCTTATATTTACTAGATGTCCTTCGTATGAAAATCCTTGAAACAGGGTGCAGCACAAAGAGGCACCTGGCACGTATCACAATGAATGTTGGACCTTTTGTTTTTTGTAGCAGTGCTGCAAAGCCTACAGCGCCTGTAGGTGTCGATAGCTTCGGGGAAATGCGCACCAAGATTGCCAAAACGAATTTCTTCTGGCACGCTGAAAGCTTTCTTTTGACGGGAATCACTATCGTCGACGCGTCTATTTTTCTTTGCTAAGAACTTTGGGGTACTCGCAAACTTTCGTTTCCGGAATGATATGTTGTCTATAAGAGATCTTGCTAGTGAAAGTCTAAATGCCTTTTGGTTCATTGGCATTTGTACCCTTGGATTTTTCAAGTACAATATGCGCGAATTGGTGATTGCCGTATCCACCAAAAAATAGAACACCCGCTTCCACCACTTTTTGCTTTTTCGGCCAAGTTCATAGACTGCCTTGTGCTGGTCGAATCTATCTACGCCTCCCATCCGTTTCGTATATTGGATCACTGATACTGGACAGGTAAAAGGTTTCCTTGTTCCGTCTTTTTGTGTGCGTTGACAAATGGTCTTCTCCCTTGGGTGAAATGCGGTACTCAAAACGGTGACTAACTTTGTGTCTTTCCATATGGCGAATCCAACGTTGTTTCTCACTCTCCATTTATATTGGCCTCTTTGAAGACGTTTCAGTTTTGTACTTTGCTTTTTCATTATACGGGTAACATCAGCATTACGCATCCCTGTAGGTTTTTTCACTAATACTGGCATTCCCACTCTGTCATTTCTGGATGTTGCTGTGCTGTATATGCCGTGATCGTATAAATATTGAAGCAGGTCGTAACTGCTGAAAAAGTTATCAAACGCAATATGTGCTGTTAGCCCTTCATTGATAAGTGGCTGAGACAGAGATTTTACTACACTGCTGCCTAGACCATTCTCGACGGTTTCTCCTTTTCCAGTATAGAACTGGAACTGGTACAAATAACCTGTCTTGCTATCAGTTCTTGCCCATATTTTATAACCACGTTTTATAGGTTTTAGAGGCATATATTGCTTTAGAGAACTACGGCCTTTGAATTTGATCATTGACTCATCTATCGACTGCGATTTGGTATTTTTAGCATTGTTCTGACATCTCTGATTGATCTGATCCAAAAGAGGCCTTATTTTATATAGCTTATCAAAATTATCATCGTTTCTTCTAGGCATTTTTTCGTTGTCATTTACATGTAAACATTTCGAAATTTTCTGGAATCTTTGAAGAGTCATAGTTTCAGCGACTTCGGGCACGCAGAGGGCGGGATCCGACGACCAATAATCTTCCACACAAGGCAATTTGTGAATCCCTATTAAAATTAGCATCCCTATGTAGGCCTTTATTTCCTTGTCGGTAAGGGGATCAAAATTTCTTGCATTAGTCTGTGTTGCGTATAAATTCGTCTGATCAACCATATTTAAGATTACTTCGTCATCAAAAAAAACCTCAAAATAAGATATGGGTCTTGCTCTTCCTGGAAAATGGTTTTTAGCACGTAGTTCGTCTTCATCAAAGAAAGATGTTTCTGGTGGTGTATTGACCCAATCCGATTTCTTCCAATTAATCTCATCCTCGTCAGAATTATCATCGTCTGAATCTGTTATTTGTTCTTCATCCTCAACATTACCATCTGAATTATTTTCATCGGAATCTGTGTTTTGCTCTTCATAGTCATCATCATCGTCAACATCATTTCCGACGGAATCAATAACTTGGTCTTCATAATCATCATCATCGTTAACATCATTTTCGACGGAATCAATAATTTGGTCTTCATTATCATCATTATCGTCAACATCATTTTCGACGGAATCAATTATTTGCTCTTCATCATTACCATCAGGGATTTGAGGATTTTCAGGGGCTAAAGACACTGCTCGATCGCGTGTGAGTAGGGAAGCGGCTGGAGCAGAGGATGCAGCTGTTGCTGAAGAAGATGATTGTTTTACAGGTGGTTCGGAAACTGAAGGCGCGGCTGGGGCAGAGGGTGTAACGGAAGAAGATAATTGTTTTCTAGGGGGTCCGGAAACTGGAGGCGGCGCTTTTGGGGCAGAGGGTGTAGCTCTAGCTGAAGAAGATTCCTTTTTTTCTTTTTCAGGTGGTTTGGAAGTTGAAGGCGCGGTTGGTGCAAAGGGTGTGGCAGAAGAGGATGAATCTTTTCTAAGGGGTCCGGAAACTGAAGCCAGAATAGGGTTTGTGTGTCTGTTTTTCTTTTGATTGTCTTTCTTTTTTCTTTGTGTCTTCCCTTTTTCGATTAGCTTTTTGTCTTTATTTTTATTTTTCTCATCATGTTCACTCTCAGAATCTGTCTCTTCGTTTTCCTCATATTTTTCCCATTCAAGTGTTGCTTCTTCAGGGCCATGCTTACCACGTCTTCTAATCCTGCGTGGCGTGAGTAATGAATCTGCAAACTCCGGTTCCAAAGGGATAGACGTGTCCATTGAAAGCAATTCTTCTAAATTTGTGTCATTGTCCGAATTTTCCATGCCATCCTCTGAATCAGTCCCATCTGGCATTCCAAACATGGCTTCCAACTTATCTTCTATCTCAGCATCTTTGAGCGGATGAAATTTTTTATGTTTCTGAGCTCTCATTTTGATTGAAGAAATCAAATGGTCCCGTGAAGCCTGAAATAAAGTGCTTTTTATTTATATTTTTTTGTTAATTTAGTGCCCGACTGGTATTGGCAAATATACTGCCATCTACATGATGGGCACTAACTGGTAGTGGCAAATATTTTGCCGTCTTGGAATTTTTGAATATCCAAAAATCAAATGGCTGTTTTTCAAAAATAACAGCGTATTCCCCAACATTTTGATCAAATCTAAGAGTCGTAGAAGAATACTTTCAAAAGACTTACCTAATTACCGAGATCCAGGCAGATTAATTTGAATAATGAAATTCACGTCCAAAATCAGCTGCCACAGATATTTTTTGTCACATGTCAAACTGACAGGTGTTTATTTTATTTTTTTTCTAAAGATTAGTTTGTTTTCCTTGCCTTAAGTGTTTTTTTTTACAACGAATGCGTTTTTATTTTTTTAGAGCAATGAGAACATGATGGCATCCATATTGCCAGTACCAGACAAAGGGTTAAAGAAGTGGAGCGCTTTTTATTTAAACACATTGCTTTGCTGATTTATTAATCAAAAATGATAATATACAAAAATGTAGAATTTATAAAGTAATTTTTTTTTAGAAAATAGCCCTGTAGTCGCGAGTGACTTATTTAAACTTTAAACATTTACCAGGCACGCGGCTGGTAGGGGTGGCGTTCGAACTCTCGAGAGTTTATTGATGAATCACAGCGCAGGCTTACACTTTTCACCATAGGTCCATAGATAAATGTGGTTCAGTCCTTTTTCATCACTTTGTTGAGGAAATAGACTTGATTCGGAATTTATTTGATAACTTTTATACGAACGTGTGCACTCACATCGGTGTGTTGAGAACACAGATTAAATATTAGTAGTACCTACAGATGGGACAGTATAGAATGAAGTGTAGTTTCCTCTGCCCGCGGTTATGGCGCCACCGTCGCGACAGTAATGGCGTCGTTCGGTCTCTATAGCCTCGTAAGGCCCAAGCCTAAAAAAAAAGGAGGATAGTTACTGCCCATTGTTGTTATCTGATTACATATATTTTTTAGTGGTTACAGCCCACGTTAAAAAAAATGTAAAAAAAGGTGTTTTTGATCACAGATGATCATGATTTTTTTTTTGTCGTAATTGTTTTACCCTGGGCAATGAATTTCCTCTGTTGAAATCTGTTATTTTTAACCGACTTCAAAAAAAGGAGTGTTCTCAATTCGACCAGTATATTTTTTTTTTTTTTTTATGTATGTTCGCCGATTACTTCGCCATTTATGAACCGATTTTGATTATTATTTTTTTATTCGAAAGAAGATACTCCCGGATTGGTACCATGATGAGGATATTAGGGTCTGATGATGGGATCCTGGAGAAATCGAGGGGAACCCTCAAATTTTATAGGCAAATGTACCGCGTTTTACATATTTTCTGAACTTATATTGGCATTTGCTTCTGAAAATCATATTGTTATGCTGCTGAGCTGATGATGATAGAAGGTGTGGGTCCTCAATCACTAGGTAGGTGGTTCTTTCCACATTCTATATAGATTTATACTCCTCTTCGTAGCTTTTATGAAGAGAAGTACAGGTTCACTATAAACATTTCTTTTGTTATGTTATTGTTACCGAGAAAGTACCATGAGACCAGGATCTGATGATGGCATCCCAGGAAATCGAGGGGACTGTCGAAACTCACAATCATGTGACAGTGTATTTGTTCAAAACGCCGATAGGCCTGCCCTGTATAACGTGAGAACACTGTCCAAGCAAATCGTGGGTACTCTGAACAACAGATGACAATGTCACGTGATATTCAGAAGTATTACTACCTCTGCTATCCCCTTCAGGGACATTCAGCGTGAACGTTTGAGTCTTTCTTGAGATGTAGAATTGTAGACCATCGCCTTTCGAAGGATTTTAAGAACAATGTAAGGTTATATATGGTTGAGCCTAATTAAAAAAAGGCATTAAAAAAAAAGGCATTTATTTCACAAAATTAGGTAGTTTACAATAAATTGGTTTCGGTGTTTACCGCAGTAGGTTTCCCTGTGACGCAGCAAACAGGCTCTTTTAAATAACTAAGTACAATACAAATAATGTGCTGATGGCCATTTTTAATTTGGTTTCAAGTACAAAGATACAAAAAAAAAAAGAAAAATCGTTTATGTAGAAATAGAAAAAAGTTTTAAAAGAGAAAATGAAATAGTTCATTTTCTCATAATTAATAGCTATAACAGATCAGAACTCGTATTATGTGTGTGTTTGCGAGTGTATGAGTCTATGTGCGTGTTCGTGTGTGTGTGTGTGTGTGTGTGTGTGCGTGCGTGTGTGTGCGTGCGTGTGTGTGTGTGTGTGTTTGTGTGAGGGATAGAGGGACATTATTTGTGCTTGTGGGTGTGTATGATATTGTACCTATACGTCAATAGGTTTTTAATAGTAATTGCTCAACCTCGTTGTATGTTAACTCTTGTAACCAGTTTGTGATATAACGTTTTAGTTGGATTAACGTGTAACCTTTTATGTCTTTATTTTTACTCAGTATTTTATTATACAATATCGGTGCTATTGTATCAAAATGACGGCGGGCAAAAGCTGAGTTATATTTGGGAACGGGAACACACGCTATTCTTTTATTGCTATTCGGAATAGAGGGTATGATAATTTTATGGTATTTCATTAATGCCTGTGTGATGTATAGCTTTCTAACGGTTAGAACATTGGCTTTTTCGTATAAGTCGGATGTAGGGTGCCTATAAGGTAACTTGAGTATGATTTTTAAAAGGGCACGTTGGGCTCTTTCTAACTCTATCATGTAAGTCTTGCCAGCACCGCCCCAACACGTTAAACAATATGTAATGATGCATTGGCATAGGCCTTTGTAAGTAGAAAGCAGGAGACTTTTGTCCGCAGCTATTCTGAGGCTTTTGAAAACATGGAACAGCTTCCGGGTTCTAGCAGTGACTGACTGGATGTGTTTATTCCACCGAAGGTGTTCGTCGATAACTATTCCTAAATATTTAATTTCCTGTACTCGATTTACGACAGCACAGTCGCAATTGTGGCTGATGTCTTGCACATTCCTGTTACATGGATAAGTATGGATAACTAGTTGGAAATTGTCTTTTGGGAGTGATATGGCTGATTTTGTAAAGCAAATATACTTTGTTTTTGTAGCGTTCAGAGTAAGCAGATTATCCTCCAGCCACGAAGTTATATAGCACAACCCTCTCTCTGCTAACTCCTTTACTTTGAGCCATGTTTTAGAGTGAAAAAGAACTACGGTGTCATCAGCAAACATAATAATCTCTGCACCTTCTATCTCTAAGTTGCAGAGGCTGTTGATATATAGCAGAAAAAGAGTCGGGCCAAGAGAACTTCCCTGCGGGATTCCGTAGTTGCAGTTATTTTTGGCATCCGATTCTGAATTTCCTACTTTTACAGCCTGTTCTCTACTTGACAGATATTCCCGGAACCAGTCATGTACAGTACCACGTATACCTAAATTTTCCATTCTTTTGAGCAGAATAGCTAAAGAAACCGTATCAAATGCTTTTTGCAGGTCTAAAAATATACCTACACATTTTTGGCCTTGATCTACGTGATTGGCTATTGAAGATGTTAACTTAAGCACTGCGTCTTCAGTACTTTTGCCATTTCTGAATCCATATTGCCTTTGTGACAAAACTTGTAGTTTTTCTAAGTATTTAACTAACCTGCTGTTGACTACTTTTTCCAATATTTTTGCTATAATTGAGACTAACGAAATCGGCCTATAGTTGCTGGGGTCTTTCTTATTACCTGCTTTATGTATGGGACATACGATGGCAGTTTTGAGGGAGTTTGGAAAGATTCCATTTTTTATACTTATGTTGCATAGGTGGGAGATCGGGTTTATCAAGTAGCGGTGGTAAGTCTTAATAAACTTAGTTGAGATTTTGTCCCATCCTGCAGCACTGTCAGTCTTCAGAGAATATATTATATTTCTGATTTCTATTGGGTCTGTGGGTGAAAATGACATCGAATCTCTCGGCGAAGGACCAGTGTTGGCCCTTTGCACGAGGTCGTCTTCATGTAATCCTAATTTTCCAAGTGTCTTATCGGCTAGTTTTTTACCAACATTGATAAAATAATCGTTTACACAATTTAACGAAGCTTTCACGTTGTTTTTGAGATCACAAAGTTCGTGGTTTGTCGTTTTGGTTTGCTTAAGATTACACAGCTCTTTTATAACTTTCCAGGTTTCCTTTATGTTCCCTTTTGTTTTATCTAGTTGTTGTTTGTAGTATGTTCTTTTAGCGAATTTTATCAATTTATTGCAAATACTTTTGTACGTTTTGTATGTATTGTAAAATTCTTCTCGTTGTGGATATTTGATATGTTTTTTGTACAGTTTATTTCTTTTTTTCATAGAATTAATTAGGCCCAAAGTTATCCAGGGTTTTAGCGGTGTCTTTCTCTTTGGGTAGCTCTTCACTACGGTGTTTTCGGTAATTACTTTTTGTAGTTTTGATATTAAATCATCAGCAACTAAATTTGGGTTGTCACAGAGGTACAATTCCGACCAATCTTCATTAGCAAGGGACTTATCCAAATTTTCGTGGTTTGTTGTCAATTTGAAGTAGTTTGCTGGTGTGTCTACCCTTTCTGATGTTTCTATGTTAAGTAAAATTGGTGAGTGGTCTGTCAGTTCCGGGTACACGAATGTTTGACACTTACGTTTACTTTTGATCATAAAATGGTCTATACAGGTTTTTTGCCTAGTGGGTAAGTCGACTCCCGGTATTAATCCATGCATAGAAGTCATATTAATGTAATCACTAGCAAACCCCTGTATTGCGCCAGGAAGAATATTGATGTTAATGTCGCCAGTGAGCACCTTATCACAGCTCATGTTTTTGGTCAGTAGATCATCGAGAGACTCCAGGAACCTGCTTGGATTTTTGAAAGAGGGAGGTCTATATATACATAGTATTTTAAATGCACTTGAAATTTCTATTTGCAAACAATTACCTTCAATAAGATTGGGCTCTGTTATGATCTCTTTCAAATTTTCGTTGATATAAACTACGACTCCACTACTTCTATTAATCCGTTTTTTCGTAAAGTAAGATCTATAGGCGTTTATTGGTTCTGGATGAAAATCTTTTCCGATCCAACATTCAGTCAAGACTATCACATCGACCAGTAGCCCTAATTCTTGAGTAAACACTAAAAGACTATCTAAATTTTGTTTAGTGCTCCTTATATTTGCAGTTAAAATATTAAGACCACAATGGTTAAGTATATGTTTTTTGGTGGTTGAAGGGTCGGTCAGTCGTTTGCAGTTTATTCTTGAGCTACTTTCTACGTCTTTAATGATTAATTCATTGGCAGTATTGAATTTTAAATATTATTTTGTGTGTGTGACTAATATGTATGTTGACTAAGATTACATTCTTTGATAATATCTTAATATCTAATAAATTACATGCATTTGGAATACAGTTTATTTGGCACAGACAGGTTAAATAATGAAACAGTTTGATTTTTATTATATATATGGGCTGACTGTTGGCAAAAATTTCATGATCATTTAGGTTGTGATTTTGACTCCGGTTGATTTCGTCAATGAGTTTCATACAAAAGTTTATTGCATTATTGTAACTGGTATACATTTTAATAATATAAGGAGGTGGGTACATTGTATTTGATATGTTGGAGTGATATGTTTTTAAGAGTTGTAAAGTGCGGGTAGGTGTGTTTTTGTCGTCAGTGTGTTTGTTGTTGTGTTGCGTAGTGGTTTTAATTGTTATTGTTTTGGGTTTAGTTGTTTGTAAATAAAAGTGAGTTCTGAACATTATACTACACTTGTGACTATAATTATATTTATTAGTTGAGAACTGTGATTGTAACATTATAATATAAAAACTTAACATAGCTTTGTGGATATTAACGTGTGATGCAAGCAAAAATATTACAAGCAATAGTCAAATGAGCAACTTTTCGATGTCTTCCTCGCTGGATATCCTAAGGGCGGGCATTCCTTCACTTTTTCGTAAGTATACCGTTCCTCCACTAGTCCAACAGTATGCGAAATTATTAGTTTTAGCAAATCCTCGAGCCATGGCATAAAGCTTGTTTGTTTTGTAAGTTAAACATTCTGAAATGTATACCGGCTGATTAGTACTCCCTATCGTTAGGTGAGTAGTATTAAGTTTATTATCTTTGTTACGCTTATTGAACGACTTAACACCATGTAGTATTTCATTTTTTTTGAATATGTTGGAGAATTCGGTTATTATTGGCTTGTTCAACGAAGATTTTGTACTAGTTCGGTAGATGTTTTTTATATCATTTTTTGTTACATCAACGGCAATCGAATTCCCGATATTAATCATGGTCATAAGTAAATCTTCTTTTGTCTCTTGCTTTTGAGGTGGAATATTTTTAATTTCAATGCAGGTTGTTTTGTTAAACTTTTCCAGAGTTTCAACTTTACCTTCCAGAAATGTTATATACTTTTTTTCAGATTTTCGTTCTTCTTCGATTGTTGCTATTCTGCTTATCATTTCGTCGTATTTGCAAGACATAAATTCCATGGATTTTTGCATTTCACACATTTGTTCCTTCATACTTTTCATGCAGTCAATCATTGTTTCGAGTTTTTTGTCTTGATTAGAAAACATTCTCATCACCGATTCATTAGTACTCGATGAAGTTGGAGTGGTTTCACTGCTGGAACTATCCCGTCGTAGCCTTTTGTGTACTGGGCGTTTGTTGATGTTCTTAGGAGTTTCATGCAGGTTTGGCTCCGACCCATAGTGGTTTGTAACGGTTTTTTCCATCTTTTGTTTATTTGGCGGGCTTCTTTCTACTGGCATCCTCAATGCGCTCATTAATACTAGGTGTTTGTAAGTAACGCAACGTTGCAAGTTTCAATTGGCAATTAATACTAGTACGTTATTATATATAATTTTTAAATTGTTTTGTAACGGTCGCTGACTCACCGGGCGTCCGAAGAGGTGAGGTATCGCTTGCCGCTGCTTACGGAGGTGAAGAGGCCGCGGTAGTAGCTTTTTGTTTACTCCACTCTCGACTTTATAACTAAGTTAATAGATGTTACTTTTCAATACAGATACTTAGTTTTCCAAATTTTAAATAGAAACACGTCTGACCAGAGCTAGTTCAAAGAGCCGAATCCTATAATCCTATAATGCCTTTAATGTCGTACTATAATAGAAATACCGGAAATACGAAAAATAATACAGTAACCGTCGCTTCCTTATCTGAGAGGCATCTTTGCCAGGTCTACCCATCTCTAAAACTCGTAAAATAAAATAATTTTTAACAAAAAGAAAACCGACTTCATAGTTGGAAAAACAACCGAAAATAAACAATCTAGTACTAAAAAGTACGAAATAAGTTTTTTAATAGAATATGAGTTCTGTTATTAATACCTTAGCAATTTCTTTATTCCACATGCGTCAGTTCAACCTACCTAAATATTACAATTCTCTTAAATTAATTTTTGAGTCGGTGCCAGTCAAACAAAAGTAAATTCACCCTACTATCTATCTCTGATTATTACAATCTAAACAATATATATCTATCGCCTAACGTTTTAAATGGTAATACGTACAAAAATCAATTTACCCTACAACTACAAGGTACCCTACATTTCACATATATGAAGTGCGAAATACACACTTCTTATTATCAATTATCATTGAGGCTGGCACCGGCTCACAAATTAATTTAAGAGAATTGTAATATTTAGGTAGGTTGAACTGACGCGTGTGGAATAAAAAAATTGCTAAGGTATTAATAACAGAACTCATATTCTATTAAAAAACTTATTTCGTACTTTTTAGTACTAGATTGTTTATTTTCGGTTGTTTTTCCAACTATGAAGTCGGTTTTTTTTGTTTTCATGTGATGACATTGGGCCTTTATTCCAATATCTCCTTAAAATTATATGAGTTCAAGTGATTACATTGGGCCTTTATATATTAGAAAATCTATTTATGTGTATATATATTATTAAAATAAAATATGTACTTATATATGGATAAATATACAAAAAAATACAACAAAAATAATAATAATTAAATTTATTAAATCTTAGACTTATTAGGAACTATGGAACCAATATGGCATAAGGATTCAGTCTTTAAAAGAATCATTCATAGTTTTGAAAAATATTAATATATATCTGCTGATATTGGTGGAAAAGTGTATAGCAATTTCTGACCCTCGTCAGACATAAATGGATGTTGCAGGTGGTGCACTTGGTGCGACTCAAATTATAGTGGCAATGCCGACACCTCGCTTGCTTTTCTTCAAATAATGGCATGTGCTTTGCAGCTTCGTCTTTTTTTGGATGGCAAAGGTGTAGATGATCGCTTGCCTCTTTTGCGAGGAACCGGCTCCGGCACTGAAGCAGAATCTGCAGAGTCATTGTCTGTACCCAGTGAGCTTGAGTTAATGTCAATCAATGCTTCACTAAGCTTCATTTTAAACTGCCGCAACTGCTGCACTTTCCTCCTTTGGCACAAGTAACTGGCTGAGTGTTTATGTTTACTGTAACTTCCGGGTTATGTTATCAGTACATCAGCTATGCCCGAATCTGAACTGATATCTTCGGTAATATTATTATTAGTGTCCTGGATGTAAGGTGGATATCCATTGTCTTCGTCACTGGGATTAAAATCTTCGACATCTGATTCGGTCAGCAACTGTAATATGAGTTCGTCGGGTACTGAAATAAAAACAAAATCAATTGAATAATGATCCTTTTCATTAATATACTTTATTTACCAACATCAGCGATAAAACAACAAGTTAGATAAATAAAAACAATGAAATAAATAATATGTAGGTAAGTATGAGACACATTTTAATTATTGAGTTGCGTCCCAATGTAATCAGCTGATCACAAAGTCAAAGCAGCCAAAACAGGAGGTAACGCCCGGTGTCATCACTTGATGACATACTCGTATTATTTGAATATAACTTTTAGACGTTTCATAGCGTTTTTTATAACAAAAATAATCAAAACCTCAAAACTGTATGGTTTTAGCTATCTAAGCTTACCTATGTTTATACAATAAACGCAACAGATTAATTATATAAATTTCGATTTACTTACCACGTCCTCGCCGCCTTGCCATGTTCGCCATTTTGACACTAATAAATAAGATTTTTGCTATTGGTCCGGTATTGTGACATCCGGTAAAAAAGACAATAGACTTCAGCCAATCACATCTCCACAAAAAATCGTGTCCATTTCCGCATATTTAAAGGTGAGGCGACAAATTCAAATATGTTTTCGGATGATTACACTGGGCGGTAATTTCATAAGATGAAATTCATCCTTGGGCGGTACTGGCAATGTTGATTATGTATTCACATGATATCATTGGGCGTTACGAGGATAGTGCTGTACCTTTTTCTTTTTTTGTCGATATTGATAAAACTTTAGTGATGCATCTGTCGATATGTATATTAGTTTAGTTCCAGACAAGATTGTTAATTTCAAAAAGATAAATAAAAGGACAGTATATCCTTACTAATATTATAAATTGGGAAGTGCGTTTGTTTGTTTGTTCCGCTTTCACGCTGTAACTACTGAACCGATTGCTTTGAAATTTTGCAGAAGTATAGTTAGACGTCCGGATTGAATAATAGAGTACTTTTTATCCCGGAAAAAAATATATTCCCGAAGGAAATCGTGGGAATAAGAAGTTTTCTTATAGTTCTGCTTTATACCGCATTATAACCGAATTCCACGCGGGCGAAGCCGTGGGCGGAAAGCTAGTAATTAAATATTTGTGGATTAACTAACTACTATCTCCATATAATCTTAGCATTTGTCATTTGGGATACATTAAATTATTATTTTTAAATCTTTCGTAAGCTCTTAAATATACAAATATTTATGGATACCTCTGAATTCTTTGGCCGGATAAGTTATTTTGCATTCATTGCAGTTATTCTTTTTTGTTATTTTTGTGCACATATATCCACTTGTTCCTAATTTTGTTTATTTTCATTTAGCACTAAAATAAGAACTAAATTATTTATTGTCTTTTCGTCAAGCCCTTATTGCAATTTTTTTCGTTCGAAAACATATAAAAGAAAAAAGAAAAGAAAATATTTATTCGTTGCATACAAATTTAAAACACTTAAACACAAAAACAAACAACAATTACAGTAAATCCGTATAAAAATTAAAAAGTCTTGCAACGAAAGGGTTGTTAACTCAGCGTATTGTTGTGAGTGTAACCTCACAACACTGATTTTCAGTTAGCACCTGACAATAAAATGACATACGGTCTCATTTATAATACATAAACCCAAAACAAAATACTAATATAATTATCATAATAAACAGGAATTAATAAAATATAAGCATAGAATTAGTCAAAAAAAGCATAGTATATTATAAAGATACAAATAAAGATATAAATAAACCATAGATGAGACTGTATTCGCTATACCTAATCAGCTTAGGGGATAGGCGGTATTTAAGGTATAGGCAGTATTTGAGGGATAGGTGGTACTTAAAGCATAGGCTGTATTTAAGGGAAAGGCGGTACTTTAGGGATATGCATATATTTATGGGATATATTAGGCATATGATTAAAATCTACAACATTTTCACCTTCACCTTCTTTACAGTTTGTGAATTTTGATACTGTGCTTAAAATGTTAGTTGATACAAAGATTTAAAATAATAAATGAAATTTTAGCATCAGGATTAGTATCTCAGTGGCTCATTGCTGTTATATGACCAAAGAAACTTTCGAGTCTTTATTTAAATATCTTGGATAAAAAAAGCTTATGCCAAACTAGGAAAACAATAACTTAGACAATCCCAAAAAACTCTGCAGTGTAGTAATTCATCCATCCAACGAAGGAGCATCTTGGTTCACCTGCTTGCATAGTCAATTTACTGGTGGAGGCTATAAACTTCATATTTTTGAGCCCCTAATCGGTTTTTGCCTCAGTTCTATGTGCTTGGATTCGGGCTTCACAGTAGACCATAGCTTTCTTCTTGTTGAGCCTGGTAAACATTTACGCTGTCAAACAGATCACCAAAAACTTTACCACATCAGCGGTGGTCTTCATTGTATCACGTGGCTGTCCCGAGCCCGAATCTATAACAAAAACAAACAAGTTTCAGATTAGACAAAAAGGAACAATATCATACTTAGTCTGCTGAGTATCCTTTTGTTGGGTAATATAAACATCGTCTCCAGTAATTTATATCCCTTCGTTTCCAATCTAAAATGGCGAACTGCGATAGTAGCGCCAAAACCAGGGGCATGCGAACTGAAACTGTCTAGCCCCTGGTTGAGAGAGCGTCTCTAGCTCGCGGAAACGGATGTAGTTGTAAGACGTCAGACGTCAATGTTGCCAGTTTCCCGCATCAACGAGGTAGTGTTAGAGAAAATAAGCCACATGAAATAAATCTATTTCTAACGTGAATTAAAAAGTATGTAAAATATGTTTTGTTGTATTGTACACAAACCTAATAAAGAAAATTATAAACTAATTTGTTCCAGTACGGAACAAGCCCATTTGGTGGGTTTTTTGTTAATAAAATTGTGTTTTGAATTCGATATAGTGTCATCTTTAATTAATGTGTTTTTCTATTATGGGCTTCATCTAATTATTGCGATGGATTTGGCCATTTATATGTTCTTCGAAATTAAAGGCAAAAATATTATTACCTCGAAAGTGGTTCAATGTTGTAACAACAATAAAAAAGCGCTGCTGTTTATTTGAGGTTATAGGGAATGATGATAAGTGATGACGGTGATGAGATGATATTTAAAAGAAACTAGTATATCACTTCACACTTGATACTTTATTCCACATATATATTTTGAAGGGTTATAGAAAACAACATAACAAACACGACACAAGAAAGTACAGTTGATAGAACATAAAATAGGAAGAACGATTATTAGTATAAATACACACGCGTAATTAATTTGATATCAAGGAGATATTGTGACACGATTTGCATCGAGTTCCAGGACCGACTGGTGATAGCGATCTCCGCGCGCACCAGCATTACATAACTTTTTACTAGCATAGTAACAGAGCGCAGCTACGAGCGCGCATGAGTCACTCGCTACAAACTGATTGATTTGTGTCGAAACGTGATTTGTTAAAACGTAGTAATTGAAATCGTAAGAACATGAAAACGTGCATTAAATAAATATGAGAATAAAATCTGATAGTAAGTGAAAGTAAATTATCCGTGTAAATTCGGTATGTTAATAACTATATATATTAGTAACAAAGTATAAAATAAATATATAATGGTAGGTTCCCTACATTACTCCCCTCCAGAGACCGGGCCTAGGGTCGATAATAGTCTGGAAAATGAACGCGTCGTCCAGAACGAGTGGTTACGATTGGGTCAGGTCCCAGATTTGAATCAATTAAATCGGGAGCGGATGGACAAGAATCATGTTTATCTGAATTTATATTTTCATCCTGTTTTAAGTCTTTTAGAAAGTAGGCAGGTTTTAATCTATCTATAGAGACTGTGTTTTCTTTGTTTTTAATTAATATTTTAAAATATTTATTATTCCTTTCAATAACTTTAAAAGGGCCAGTGTAAGCAGGTTGTAGTGATCCTCTAAGTGCGTCTTCCCGAAGGAATACGTGACTTGAAGAGGGAAGGTCTTTAAAAACAAATATCTTGTCATTATTTTTACGCGACGCCGGAGATGGTTTCAGATTGGAAGCAAAATTCTGTAACCGTGCTGAAAATTCAGTGACATCGGTAGTACCTGGAGTTGAATGACCGAAAAATTCTCCAGGTAATCTTAGTGGTTCGCCATATATAAGTTCTGCGGATGAACATTGTAAATCCTCTTTAAACGCAGACCTTACTCGAAGCAAAACGAGAGGTAAAGCTTCAGACCAATTAGTGTCAGCGTGGCACATGATGGCGGTCTTGAGCTGGCGATGAAAGCGCTCAACTAATCCGTTGCAGGCTGGATGGTATGCGGTAGTGCGACGGTGTTTGAAACCGACTATTTTCGCCAAATGACCAAAGATAGCCGATTCGAATTGTCTTCCACGATCTGTAACTATATCGGTGGGACAACCAAATCTGGAAATCCATCCTGTTAAAAGTGCTTTGGCTACCGTCTCGGCAGTGATGTCCGCTATTGGTACGACTTCAGGCCACCGTGTAAAGCGGTCGACCGCCGTTAAACAATAACGGAAACCTTGGGAAGGTGGTAATGGGCCAACTAAATCAATATGCACGAATTGAAAGCGTGCAGAGGGAAGAGCAAAAGTGCTTAACGGTGATGATGTATGTCGAGTAACTTTCGTTCGCTGACATTCCAAGCACGCACGTGCCCATTCTCGACAGTCTTTACGTACGCCAGGCCATACAAAACGCTGCGCGATAAGTTTTGCGCTTGCATTAGCCCCAAGGTGACATAAACGATGCAAACTGTCGAAAATATTCTTTCTTAGACATTGAGGTACAAAAGGTCTAGCCGTGCCCGTACTTTCATCGCAATAAATAAAGTAGTTATTTAAGGGGATTTTAGTTAAACGAAGTAGGGAATTAGATGAATGTGAGAGTAGTGCAGCTAATTCATCGTCCGAGCTTTGGGACTTAGCCAGAATTTCCATATCGACAGTTTCGATTGTCTCTACCCGGGATAATGTATCTGCTACGATGTTATCTTTCCCTGCAATATAATGGATGTCAGTTGTAAACTGGGCGATATAGTCTGAGTATCTATACTGCCGAGGTGAACAATTTTTCTTGCGCTCATGAAATGCATAACATATTGGCCGGTGATCGGTATAGACGGTAAAGTACCTAGCTTCGAGCATGTGGCGAAAATATTTAATGCCCTCGTAGATGGCAAGGAGCTCGCGATCATACGGCGAATATTTTTGCTGCGATGGACTCAATTTCTTAGAAAAGAAAGCAAGTGGTTGCCAAGCATCTTCTACAAGTTGTTGTAATGTTGCTCCTATGGCATGATCAGAGGCATCTGTCACAAGAGCTAATTTGCGTGGCAGTCTGGATGAGCAAGCAAGGCTGCTTGAGAAAGACTATTTTTGGATGTCTGAAACGCTTCCAATGATTCACTACTAAGAGTTATTGGATGCGATCCTTTAACTGATCCACTAAGAAGGTTATTCATGGGTGCTAATATTTGAGCGGCTTTAGGTATGAACCTACGATAAAAGTTTAGCATGCCCAAATATCTCCTCAATTGCCTGACTGTAGTAGGGATCGGAAAGTCAGTGATGGCCTGAACTTTAGACGCTAATGGACGAGTACCAGCCTTGGAAATACTGTATCCTAGAAAAGAGACTTCTGGAACACCGAAAACCGACTTAGAAGTATTAATGACGATACCGTACTTCTGAAGTCTTTCGAATAGAGTCCGTAAGTGCGTCTCATGTTCCTCCTCCGATCTAGAAAAGATTAAAAAATCGTCGATATAACAGTACACAAAATCTAAGCCTCTGGTAACATCATCAATGAAACGTTGAAAGGTTTGGCCTGCATTTCGCAAACCAAACGTCATAAATGGGAACTCGTATAATCCGAAAGGTGTGGTGATGGCAGTTTTACATATATCTGCCTCAAAAACGGGAATTTGGTTAAAAGCTTTTACACAATCTATTTTTGAAAATACCGTACACCCAGAAATGCTGTGAGCAAAGTCTTGGATGTGTCTTACCGGGTAGCTATCAGGAATTGTCCTGGAATTCAACAAACGGTAATCTCCGCAAGGACGCCATCCATCGTCTTTCTTGGGAGCCAAATGAAGTGGTGCAGCCCATGGACTTTGTGATGGACGTGCCGTACCCACTTTAAGCATCGCTTCAAATTCCGCTTTTGCAATTTTTAATTTATCCGGAGCTAACCTGCGTGGTGAACATGATACGGGGGGTCCTGCAGTGGTGTTAATATAATGAACAGTGTTGTGTAAGGGTGTAAGTGAATTGCCAGCTGGTCGTGTTATATTTGGGAAAGCATCAAGTAATCTATGAAATTTGCTTTCACCAGTCGGTACCTTAACTGATGAAATGTCGACAGAAGAAGCTGCAGAAGCCACAGCAAATAAATTAGTTTTACAATCAATAAGGCGCTGATTTCTGCAGTCTACAAGCAAATTATAGTAACATAAAAAATCTACACCAATGATTGGTTTCGTTACGTTGGCTATCACAAAGCGCCACGTAAAATCACGGCGGAGCCCTAAATTTAAATTAAAAATTATGTAACCAAACGTATCAATTGAAGAGCCATTTGCAGCGCACAACTGGTAATTGGTCTTCATACGCCGTCCGGATATTGCAGCTCGGGGATAGACGCACAGATCGCTGCCGGTATCAACAAGAAACTGCGCCTTTGAGTTGCGATCTGTCACGAACAGACGACCTACGTTGGTGGTGGGGCAGTCGTCAGTCGCCATTACCGACTGCCCATGGAGTTTTCCGCCTTGTAATCACAGGGTTTAATGCACCTCTTTGCTTGAACTCCAAATTTGGCATGATACCAGCAAATGGGGAACTTGCGATAGCTTGAATGCGACCTCGTGGAGGCAGAACGGGCTCGTCGGTGTCGATCTGGTCGGATTTTAGCTCTGGAGTCTCGTTTCCCGTTTGAGAGGGCCTGGACTTGTCTAGTCAATTCGGCTACTTGTTGTGAAAGCAGCTCAATAGTCGAGTCAGCTCGCGAAGATGAGGCCATAGCTACCACGGGTGTGGATGGTGCTATATCGTGGATTCGATCGGCTAATTCAGCTAATGTAGATAAAGAGCATGAATCCTGACACGCCAGTATTGATTGGATGGAATTCGGCAGGCGGCTGGTCCAAATAGTCCGAATAAACTCATCCGGTACGTCACTTCCTGCCAACTGCTGAAGATGGCGTAGAAACTGTGACGGCCTTCTGTCACCAAGCTCCTCGAACATTAGCAGTTGTTTAACACGATTCTCTTTCGATTGTGATAACCGTTTGACTAACTCCTTTTTGAGGATACTGTACATGTCATTGGTAGGTGGGTTGGTGATAATGTCTTCGACTACTGCGGCATATTTGTTGTCAAGGTTGGCGATTACATGATAATATTTAGTATTATCCTTAGTAATTCCCGCCAACGCAAATTGTGCTTCTAGTTGGCCAAACCATAAAGCAGGTTTGTCTGGCCAAAATGTAGGCAAATGCACACCTACTTTGCACACATCGGCTGATGATGGGGTTTTTTCCACGTTTTCAAAACCGCGTGTTTGTGTTTCTGATCTCGTAACTGGATCAGGGCGCGCTGATACGGTGCCCGTTGAGTCATACTCGCTGTCGTCGCTCATGTTTTCTCCACGTGATCACGTCGGGGTCACCAATTATAGGGAATGATGATGAGTGATGACGGTGATGAGATGATATTTAAAAGAAACTAGTATATCACTTCACACTTGATACTTTATTCCACATATATATTTTGAAGGGTTATAGAAAACAACATAACAAACACGACACAAGAAAGTACAGTTGATAGAACATAAAATAGGAAGAACGATTATCAGTATAAATACACACGCGTAATTAATTTGATATCAAGGAGATATTGTGACACGATTTGCATCGAGTTCCAGAACCGACTGGTGATAGCGATCTCCGCGCGCACCAGCATTACATAACTTTTTACTAGCATAGTAACAGAGCGCAGCTACGAGCGCGCATGAGTCACTCGCTACAAACTGATTGATTTGTGTCGAAACGTGATTTGTTAAAACGTAGTAATTGAAATCGTAAGAACATGAAAACGTGCATTAAATAAATATGAGAATAAAATCTGATAGTAAGTGAAAGTAAATTATCCGTGTGAATTCGGTATGTTAATAACTATATATATTAGTAACAAAGTATAAAATAAATATATAATGGTAGGTTCCCTACAAGGTTATAATAAATGTGTCCTTTGATATCCTTCTGACATACTCTTCGATCTTTTATTCCAAATAATTTATGGAAACAGAAAAGTTCTTGCGATAGCAGGGATTGTGCAAAATGCACGGATGGTATTTTGTGATTTCTTTCTTTTATGTGTCCCATATATGTCCTACAATATATTTTGTTAAATCTACTAGCGACGATGAATTCGATGTTAAACACTGATTTTATCTATGGATAATCATGTCTTCTTTTTCCAACGTCGTCTTCGGTGCTTCCGGTAAAAACTGGTGAAATAGATCGTCATCATATTTTTTACTTTGCGTGGATGTCGTCAGCTTTATACGTTCGTAGTTGAGTTACAGCAAAGAACTGCAATATCTTCAAGAGCTAGGCAATTACCTTGATCCGAAGCATTTATCTCCAAATTACACAATACTTTCCGGTATATACCCTTAAACTGCCGGGGTAGCATGAGGCGTGTGAGAGCCTCTGAGATAGGGCTATGTCACCGTTCAAGGGCGAATTAGCCGCCATATTTGACCGTTTCTCGCACGCCCGAGCATGAGGCATCTGAGACGTGAGAGCGCTAGTGACTCGCCTTTGACATCGCAACGCCGAGTCACATGTGCGAGCATGAGCGGTATGACAGCGACATAAACTGAGATGTTTGTCATTTTATATCAAATTTATGTCGATGTCAAAATTGAGCGCGAGAGCCAGTGAGAAAGATTACTTATCAAAATGTGAGTGCTGTTTTGCAGATTTTTTTACTGTTTTGTGTAGTTCTTAGTGTAAAAGTGTGATAGTAAAGCGACTACATCACTTAGATTAGTTTTGAATGGAAAAAAAAACGAAAAATGGATATGATACTCATCCGGGTGTAAGTTTAACGCAAACAAGTCCTATGAAACATATTTGTATGTCATGACGATTTCCGAGGACCTCTATGATAGCTTGTGCCCTATGAAAAGCCTCAGGGTATAGTTTCACATAAGGATACATACAGGATTTAATGATTCCACATGATATCAATTGAATTGTAAATTTTAACTTTAATCTACAACTAGTGCTTGTGTATTTAGTTTTAAATTCGTTAAAATACGTTTGGCTTTTATAGCGAGCAATTCACTAGACATGAGGATACAAATTCTGCAGCCTAAATCCATGTATACATCCAATTTTCTGATGCAGTTGAGAAAATCAATGAATTTCATTGGTCTTCTTTAACTTAACTTATGGTATGTTTCAGAGGTCAAATATAATGCATGTAAAATAGATTTCTATTTATCATTGTTTGTTATGTAGGGTTTGTAGTCTTAAATTATCATTATCATCATAAATGACACCCGAGCTCATAGCATATGCTTGCATCAACAGGCAAAGTCTGGATAGTGTGAGTAGACAATAGTCTGCTCGCTGTCTTAGTATGGCTAGGAATGTAAAGAATGGTGATGGCATAATTTTGTTACCTCTTTATCTACCGACACACTTAATGCTACCAAAGTTGTTTAAATGCAGGTGCAGGTACTTTGTGCAACATTTTAAAACAAATTTAGTAGTCACCTTACATGCATATTGAAATGACTACACATGAATATAATGCTCATGTTGTTTTCTTATTTTCTGTAAAACATATTGATTTTATACAAAGATTCTGGAACAATTTAGTGACTTGTAAGGAGTCTAATGAAATTAAAAAAAACAGCAAAATGTAACAGTTTTTTAATTAATCATCAATAAAATTGCCTAGATATTAATGAAAACCACTTGTTTTAATCCCCTTCATTGCAAGTAAATCCAACATTTTCCAATACCCAACTCATAGCAGAACTCTTCAGACCATTTAGCATAAAATGATAATCATGGCATGTTTGCGCCTGGGGATGAATTGGATTATTGTAATTCAAAGACAATACTACACATAGTTAAAACTGCAAACCTTGAATACTAAAAAAGCAATGTTATTTTACTTTGGGCAAATAGAGCAGATGGATACAAATTAAGTAACAAAAGAGATCTATAGGTGGGAATAATGGTTGTAAGTATGAGTAAGTTTATTGATGAGGCAATTAATATTCTCTGCCTACTGCAATGGGAAATAATGTCCAGTAGAATATATGCATGCACATTTTACAACTGAAATCTCATCTCAAGTGTAAAAGTAAAAGCTGCCTATGAATGGGCTTTATTTGCTAGTAAAACACATTTTGTGGAGTTAACTTTATTTATTAAATAAATACTTTTAAGCAACCGCTCAACATTATAGTTTCTGTTCTCAAACTCATCTGTACTTCACATTTTTATTCTATTAACATCACTTTATCCTTATAGAAACACTACAGCTTGTTTATACACATTGCAGTCATAAGAATACTCTTTAAATATGGATGCATACTCAAATTCTGAATAAACAGGAGCATTCAACAAAACTATTTCCATACATTAGAGCTTCCTAGCTTTTGGGTATATAAGATATTGTTGAAATTGAAATGTAGAGAAGGTTGTTAAGTTAAATAATGCCCATCTGCGCGATAAAACTGGCGAATGGGAATCTGGGAATGGACTGGCGGGATGAAACTAAGATGTTATAGGCAATATGTGCCATAGGCTGCACAGCATTTCTTCAATTTTCTCATCAAACACTTATATAACTGTGCTATATCTGCAAACAAAAGACAATACAAATCATTAAAAGTATGCTGCTCACTTTCTAGTTAAATAATAGTTATATAGAATAATAAAACTTAATTACTTACTTAATATTTTATGATTCCCCTATCATTATAAGGAAGTTTAGTCGGACATTCCCTACAAACTAAACTTGTAGTATTAAAACTTTTGATTCAAATTGAAAATTTGGAAACTTGTATTGAGAAATTAAATATTTATGTTTGTTTACGTTGTTTGGTTATGTATGTATGGTTACGAAATGTCAATATTTGACGTAAAATGAATGAAATATGACAGATTTAGCTACTATTTTGGTTCAAAAAGATCGAATAAAATAGAGAAAAAATATTCACAGACCAATGATGGCAACAATGCTCTATCGATTCGGTGACAGGCATGACAGGGCTCTCAGATCTCATCCGTCTGTCATATTGACGCTCATGCACGCAAAAATGACATAGGTTGGCTAACTGAGATGTTTTCTGACATGGCTCTCACTTCTCAGATGACAACTCATGCTACCCGGGCTGCTTTGCATTCGGGTTGCTGTTCAATCCATCGTATATACGGATTAACCCAAAGATGAGCTCCAAGTGGTCTTGAAACTTGAAAAAAGTAGTAATAATTTAAGGTCTTCATTTGATCAAAGTACCTAAAAACCCAACTTTACAAATACAATCCAATACTGATTTATAACTTCTTCAGAAGATAACTTTAACTTTTCCACTGTTTTTAACGACAGTCCGCTTATTAATCTTTTTAACTTAATTGCATATATATGCATTTTTCCAGAAAACTGAATATTTTATCTTCGTAATGTTTACTACTAGGCTGTTAACGATAAAAATTATTCAAATTCTGAGACTCAAAAACGTCAAAGTGGTATTTTAAATCAGATAAAAGCTTCCGTGGAACCAGAATCTCTGCAATTAGCCAAGTTTGTATCAATCCTACAAATTATTTTACTTTAACTGAAAATTGTATGTGCCTTGGCATGAGTTTATTAGCCAAATGGAAGCCTTCTTTTTCCTGAAGGTTCACCAAGTGGCACAAATATTCCCATTTATCTCAGACAATTGTCCTGTCTTGTCAATTGACATGTGTCCTTTGAGAACATACTTGTCAATGTTTCTGCCATTCAGGCATATGTCCTATGTTGTCGATCCACACAGCATTTGATGGTAGATCTTGTCGTTTCTCTGGAGCTTTTCTATTATGTTTGGTCGAGGGTTAATACTTTAAATATGTTATTTTCACGGTGAGGAGAACCAACTATAACATATAAAATGAAACTTTGTTTTCCGAGTACACGTGCGTATTTAATGTGTCCACTTAGTGACTAAAATTAATACTTTGTAATTATTATGTGCGGTATCTAATTACCGCTACATATCTTCAATTAAAAAAATGACGTTAAAAAACTAAATATCTAAAACAATATTTAAAAGATACAAATATGAAAAAAACATTATACATTTATATCAAAATAACCGTTCACATGACGAGGATTTGCAAGGGGATCGCCGCCGTATCTGGCTTTCCGTCTCCATTGCTGATGACCACCGGTGGTCCGCGTTGTGGTAGAGCCAGGCTGACAGTGCTCTGCCAGCTTTAAATTTCTCGCCGCAACCACTTTTTCGAGTGCACACAGCATGCTCTGTACGCTGCGTACAACACTAATACTGCTTTCATTGTGATAACTACCCCGTATGTTTCTAACTTCTGTCTAAAGTGAACGTTACTATTTTCATTTGCCTCATTCAGGGCAATGCTGACCTTCTCATCTTTCTGTTTCGATGTGTATCCACCCATGTTACTGATAAGTATAATTAATATGAGTATATTATACTAAAGTAATTTCCAAAAATCTTTATATGCCAATCTGATTGTTAATTATAGCTGATAATTAGACATCGAATTATATGCACTAACGAAGTGCCAACATATGCATTAAAAAAGGCCGAAATATGCATAAAAAATTGCATAAAATCCAAAATATGCACATTAAAAAACCAAACAATATTCTAATTTTTCACATTTTAATTAAAAACAGGGAAAAGTATCCTTAAAGTTATGCATAGTTTAGTATACAATTTAGTATTTTTTCAAATTTTCGTGCGCTTTGTGACGTTTGTCACTCAGTATCAATTTGGTGCCATTTGTATAGATACCTGCTTAGGCAAAATATGACCTGTGCCGTTGATTTAGTCATTAATATTATATTAGATATTGAGTTAGGAAGGGACTTGGCGAGTTCGATATTTGTTACCAGTAGTTCTATTGATTTAATTTTTTGGTACAGTTTTTGGAATGGAATCTGGCAACGGGTGGAAATGTGTGTTACCTGTTTGAGGTATCCCCACATAAAAAAGTCAGGAGGAGTTAGGTCTGGACTGCGTGGGGGCCATAGGATATCACCCCTTTTCGAAATCAGTCTGCCAGGGAACATGCGCTTCACAACCGCCATGGAGTCATTAGATGTGTGACTGGTAGCTCCGTCTTGCTGGAACCAAGTTCTGGAGTTCACTATTCTTGAATTTTCAAGTTGTGGAGCCAAAAAATCTTCCAACATCGCTACATAGCGTTCCGTATTAACAGTGATGTTTTGCCCCCGAGCGTTTTCAAAAAAATAAGGTCCAATTATTCCTTTGGCAGAGATTGCGGCCCAAACTGTTACTTTTGGACTATGCAACGGTTTTCGATGTTTGAGTTTGGGATTCTCACTGTTCCAATAACGTCAATTTTGGCGGTTTACAAAGCCATTGACATGAAAATGTGCCTCATCAGAGAACAGGATGTTGTCAAAACTGGAAAACCGATTGAGCATTTCATTAGCAAATGCGAGCCGTCCTACGAAGTCAGAATCTTTTAATTCTTGGGTCAATTGCAGCTTGTATGGATGCAGTTTTAGATCCAATTTTAAAATTCTTTGCAAACTTTGTCGCGATATGTTTAAAACAGACGATCTTTTCCGAGTCGACATTTGTGGATCTTGGCTTACCGATTGCTTAACACTCTCAATGTTGTCTTCGGTCCCAGACGTTCTTGGGCGACATTTTGCGTGCGGTTTGAACGTCGATCCGGTCTCTTCAAATCGCTTTAATTAAATTAGCACTCGGAGTCTGCCTAATTTGCCGTACACCAAACTCAGAACAATATAGCAACAATGCAAGAACGAGAGTTTTCGTAAAATGCGCGTATGCAAAATGCGCGAGGCTTCCCGTCAAAGTGACTCATGATGACTAAAACTCCACGAACCGCGCTACCCAAGGATACTGCTCTCCCCCCGCCCACGCCCTTCCTACCCCGCAAAAAAGAGAGATGCAATATGCACGCTCTATTGCGCCACCCTGTAGAAAATATACTTTTTGTACTTTGGTGCTCCACTTCCAGAAGGTGTTTTTTTCATAGCGTTCTTTGTTCTAAAGTATGCATCTCTGGCTGTTTTCCATCTTTGTTGGAACAGTTTCCCTGAAATGATAAAACTATGCTTTATTTTCAGATTCTTTGCTACATGCCGGACATATACAGATTTGCATTATTCATTTAGGATTGGAATTACAACGATAAGTCTGATTGTGGATGAAATGAGTAAGGCAATATGGGAAACACTACATGATGAATGCATACCAACAAAAACCTCTGATATGTGGCAAGAAATTGCTAACGGGTTTCTACAAAAGACCAATTTTCCTAATAGCATCGGAGCAAGCACATCCGAATTGTCTTTTGATGCATTCACCTTCTCTATCGGGAGCACCTTTGCCATGTCCTGCTTCGCTATAATGCCAGATGATAGTGTCAACCTTGAACTCCTTCCTTAAGTACGTTGCTATCAAATGAAAAATTGATTTGTTCCTGTACTGCGTGGAGGGTCCGTCACTTAGTAGATGAAGATGTTTTAGGTGTGGAGACAAATCTTTGTTTTTTTTTTTTATCAGAGGCTGCAGATCAAAACAGGGTCATGTCTAAAATTTTCTGAGATTGCACAAATCGATGAGGCATTCACATCGTTTTCTGGAGGTTCTTAATCAATACTGTAATAAACAACAGTGTGGAGGAATAGCTGAGGTTTAGTGCGCGTCCACAGTGCATGCGCGGGTACTAGGCCTTTTTGCGGGCGCGGGCGTGGGGGCGTGCGGGTGGCCACCAGGGACCGTAATATCAATATTTTGCTTTTACCAGTACTAAAGTATCGATAAAATATCGATATTTTGGTATCTTAATGTATCAATAGCAATATTGATATTTTGGAATACGTTGTTACCGATATTATTTACTGATACAAAGTGAGAAATAAATATCGGTATTTAAGCAATAAATATCGATATTTTAGCGATTTCTAATAAATTTTGTAGAGTATAATATTTTCTCCGACCGCGTCAGTCAATTTGCGTAATGCGTTGTCTTGGTGTGATCGCGTGTGGTCCACGAGTATAAGCTATTTACCTGCAGTCTTCTCGAAATGGTAAGTAAAATTATGACATAATAAAGTTCAATTAATGGTATATTTTATATTATTATGTAGTTTAAAACCACAATTTTATGATACATAACATAAACGTTCACGCCGAATATCCCCGAAGGGGTTGGCAGAGGTACTAATACTTCTGAACATCACGTGACTTTGTCACCTGGTGTTCAGAGTACCCACGTTTTGCATGGACAGTGTACTCACGTGATAGGGGGCAGGCCTATCGCCGTTTTGTACGAATACACTGTCACATGACTAAGTACAACTCAGCCATGTGGGTTTCCTCACGATGTTTTCCCTCACCGTTAACAACCATGATAAATTAACCACACAAATGTCTTTAAAAAGACAAATTGGTGTAGGCCCGACCCAGGATTTGAACACTAGTCGTTTGCACGATAACCGAGTGTTCTACCCACTGGGCTATCACGGTTTTTTATGATGCACTTATTATTTCCTTAAAATATGAATGACAAGTTTATATTGTTCTTTATGCAAATTTGTCAATTAACCATGCATGTCATGTCATGTAATGTATCGTTGCACCTTAAATTACAAATAAATAAGATATAATCATACTTTTTAGGATAACCCTAGAGATGACAACGAAGAAATCAAAGAATCACAATCCATTCTAGCGCTGCCACTTAAAAAGAAACGGATAACTGAAAATTCGGGTAAGTCTATATTTTAACATTTTTTATTTAGTATGTTCGCTAACTAGACTTGCGGTGTTAATTCGCTGTAGCTTTATAAAATAGGCCCCAGATCGTCAGTCCATCTCGACGTAGGCCTTCCTTTTGCCGGGTCTTAGTCATCATCCGCAAACCTTCACCCCCAGCAGTCTTCGGTTCTTCGCTCAATGTGACCTGCCCATTGCACTGCCACCGTACCACGTCAGTTGGTTTTTTTTTAAGCTAAGTTGTTATTACCATGTTTTTATTCACATAAGCAGTATTATTTCAGGTCAAGGGACATCAACTTTGGAACTCAGAATAGTTACTATTGGAGGACACAACACAGGAATGCCGACATGTACTTGTGCTCGTAATGCCAAAGCAGTAACATTTCGATACCTCTTAAATAAAATACCTGAAGAAAGACTAGATATGTTATGGAATGAAGTACTTAATTCAATAAAAAAATATTCTGAGTACTGATTAGTTTTCTTTATTTATAATGAAAATAATGCGCTGTAAAATCAATTTTGAACGCTTTGTTGCAACTAAAAAAAAAATAACAATATTTTTGAGTTAAAATTAGACAGTGATACCAAGCAACCGCCTAGTACTAAGGACAATAAATAATCACATATCAAACATGGTTTTGTTGTATAGTTTGTTGTTACGAATAAAAATAATATCTTCTATCAAATTTTGATTTAAGTTGAGACGGTATTTATTCACTACAAATTTCAATGACAAAATAGTCTTTCTACGCTTACTTGTGTAGCTGGAGTAGCCAATGCAACACAAGCTACTTTATGAAGTCTAGGATACTTATTTTTATTGGTAAACCAGTAATGCAAAATGTTAGATGTTGATTTCAGCAACGGTTCTTTTGAAAATTCTTCTAATTCTTTATCTACATCAAGAGTTGGAGTAAATGGCAGCAAAGAATTGGGATCAGATTGTGCTTCAACATATTTTATGCCAAGAAGATTATTCAGTTCTTGTCTAGCACTATCTAATTGTATTTGTTGTGATGATGAAGAATTCAAACTACTTTCGTTTTCTTTATCAGGGTCTAGGTTAGTTAAATGTTGGTATAGTCTCGTCAATTTCATTCGAGCATTTTCTCTCTGAAAGTCAGATAACAAAGAGTTGACTCTTGGGTCTAGTGAAACAGCACACAAAAAGGCATCGTTATTAAATTAGGCTGTTTCACGATTTTCCATTGCTTTATGGAGCATTTTACTTAAAATGGTGTTAATGTTATTTAATTTAATCTTACATAGTAACCATTGTATGTAAAAATCGCCGATCGTAAGTTGGTATTGTTGGAGAATCATGGAAAGTGTTTTTGCAGGTAACAATGATTTAATTAAATCATCAATTGTGGTCCATATGTCATCAGTCAATTTTAGGTTCTGATTTTGAGATTCTTCACAAAAGGTTCTAAGTTGACTTAATCTATAGAGCATAGCAATTGTGGAATTTCATCTAGTCACACAGTCTAACACAGCTTGATTTTTACCAGCCTTTGTTATTTCAGCAGCATAAATTTGGGTTCTTAGAAGCTTGGATGCGGTTCTAGCAATACCTATAATTTCTTTAATTTCATTATTACCAATAACTTCAATTACTGCCAACTGTAAAGTGTGTGCCGCGCATCTTACCACACATATCTGTCGTGATTCAATTGTATTTTCATGAAACTGCAGCATTAGCGAAGATGTGACGCATTCTGTATACTCTTCTTCTTTATCAGTATCAAACCAGGTGTCAGCATCATAATCCAAGTCAGAATCTACAGAGCAGATCTCAATGTCACCTGAACAGTCCATACTGATATCATTTTCACATTCTGTGACATGACTTGGGCCAGCAATACTATCAAAACTATAGTTTCTAGCTTCTTGGCGCTGAGCATTGATTTGTTCATTCATTAACCTGCCCATTTTGAGCATATTTGCGCCATTGTCGGTGGTGAAACTATAAACGTGTTCGAGATCAATCCTGAACCTCTGTAAGACATACTAAACTTGTTCCTTTAGATGTTCTGAAGTATGTCTTTCCAAGAGCTCTATCATGGCTAGATTGTTTAGCATAATACTGCCGTTTTCTACATATTGGGCGTTTATTCCCATAAAGCTGCGGTGTGATAAAGAAGCTATGTCAATCTTTATGCTAAGCATTTTATTCATCAGGTTTTTTGCTATTTCTAAACGTGATTTTGCAGCAGTATCAACGATTTCAGTTTTTATTGTGCGAGAGTTGATTCTTACGTTACAATCGGGTATTAAAGATAAAATATTTTGAAATGCTTCATCATCCAAGAGCGCCAAAGGTCGCGCATGAACCGTTACTAGATTGGTACATTCTTTTATAAGTTTTTCTACGGTTGAGGAGCTTTTACTACTGAAATTTTGTAGTGAATTCAACTGAATGATTTCTTCGTATTCGTTTTTATGAATTTTCAGATGCTTAAGGAGATTGGAACCGCCGATACCCTAAAACAAAAAAAATATAGGTACTCGTACATATATGTGGACTTCCAATCTTTTCCCATTGCATTTTACTCACACGCATACTTACTCACACATACACACACACACGAACACACACACACACACACACACACACAAGAGAGTTTGCTATAGGTGGAACTAGCGCCACTTCCTTTAAAAATATACTACTTTATCAAAAGTAAAACTTGAATCAAAAATCTGAAACGTACGAACGATGTATAAACCTATATGTGTTTATTAATTAGTACATTATTGCTAAAAACGGCTGTTGCATTCAAAATAATAAATAAACTTACTACAGGTATTCATAACAATACACCATACGTTTTTTGATTAAAGCTTTAGTTTTGATAAAATATTTTTCTTTTTAGAAAGTGCGCTAGTTTCACAGCGCACTCTTAAATGTAAATAAATAAATGTTAAGGGGGATTAACATTACGTAACTAGTTGCATGCATAATAAAACTAGTTTCGTGAAACTAATTTTAGCACTGTGAAACTTCTTTCGTTTAAAATTTTAGTGTCGTGAAATCATCAGTATCGCGGAAACAATGGCCCTGTCCAAATCAAATCTGTATTTTATGATGCTAGACGTCGTCGTACACATGATAAAATATAAAATAAAAAAAAGGTTATCTCGAAAGAAGAGACGTTGGTGGATTCGAGGATGGGTTGAAAAAAAAGCATCTGGGTGCTACACAGTTAATATCAGAATTGGCAGATGAAGATCCAGAAAGCTATACAAACTACTTTTGAATGAGTGAAAATAATTTTAATTTTTTATTAACTAAAGTATCCAACAAAATAGCTTAACAAAATACAACATGTCGAGAAGCACTAACAGCGAAATTGAAACTTCAAATAACTTTGCGGTTTCTTGCAACGGGAAATAGTTTAAAATCATTATCATACGAATTTAGAGTGCCATCTTGCACTATATCTAATTTTTTGCCGGATGTGCTGGAGGAAATATAAAAGAATTGAAACACTACATTGAGGTAAGGAAAACATTTTTTTTATTCGGTCAATCAACAGTTTTTATACATATAAGCAACTAAACCGTGCCTATAATTTGGAACTCTAATTAAAATTTTCTCAAACAGAAAGAAAGAGATTTTAATGGCGATTAAAATTACTGTAAATTAAATTTAAAGTAGCCATTAACTTACACTATTAGTAATCAAACAACAAACAGTGTATTTAGTAATTATTATAATCCAATTCACTCTTCCGTTATGGTTGAAATTGCTTGTGAAAGAATGTCATTATCGTATGTTATGTAATACTCCTCAGTTTCATTAGTGGCATAGGTGCCGCTAGCTGAAGCAATTGACTCTGTTTCCGAGGAGAATTGGGAAACTTGCTGATCCTCCGGTATAGTGATGGTTACAATCCTGGTGGACTCTATACTCGCCAGCGTAAATGATGGTTGACCACTTTGTGATGACTGCTTCTTCTGCTTTAATAATTTAATACGTTGCCTTCTTATAGTTGACAAAATCAACTCCTCAGTTTCGAGGGCAGATTCTAAAGGAAGCTGACGTAGCTGCTGAGCTATAGTACGTCCGAAAAGGTCAAATTCGTCATTGTTAACATTAGAAAAGTTCTGCGAAGAAACTTTTTCTAACGCATCAACTGCTTTAAGAAGCGGATCTTTTATTTTCCTTTTGTTTCTTGTAGGAGTGCATGGTACAGTGAACTCTTCACTATTGGAATCAGAAGCAGAAGCTTCTCGATTGATGTTTGGTGTCTGAAACAAAATATTTAACTAAGTACTCATTTTCTTTTTACAGATTCCTGACACTGAAGAAAGTTGGAGAGAAATAATTGATGGATTTGAAGATAAATGTAATTTTCCGCTATGTGGTGGTGCTATTAGACGGGAAACACGTTCAAATACGTTGTCCCATGCATTCCGGGAGTAATTACTACAATTACAAGGGAACATTTAGTATTGTACTCCTAGCAGTTCGTGACAGTGATTTAAAATTTAGGTATATCAACGTGGGTCACTATGGTCGTGCTTCGGATGGAGGAATATTTGCTAGATCTTATTTAAAAAAGACGTTAGAGGAGAAGTCTTTAAATGCTGAAGGAATGGTTTTTTTGGGAGACCAGGCGTTCCCTTTAACTGAGTATCTTATGACACCGTATACCCGACGCCTAAATTTATCTAAAAAACAAAAAAAAACAACTATCGACTTGGTCGAGCTCGAAGAACCATTGAAAATAGTTTTGGGGCATTAGTCAGTAAATTTCGTATATTTGAAAAGCCTATTCCTTCACTGCTGTGGACAAAATTTTAAAGGCATGTTGTGTCTTGCATAATTGGCTAAAAACTAGATCTTCAAATTATATTCAGCCAGGATTAATTGACTAATAAAAATTCAGAAACAGGAGAAATAGTGAGAGGTTCATGGCGAGCCATACCACAGGAAGCATTTGCTCCACTTCGCAGTTTTAGTGGGAATCATTCCAGAAATGCTCACCAAATACGACAACATTATAGTGACTACTTTATTGGTCACGGGAGTTTAGAATGGCAAGAAAGAATGATCTATTGAAATGTAAAAACTATAATAGGTATTAAGAATAAAATGATACTTACCACATTTTCTGTGTTTTCTCTGGTATATCCATAAAATTTTTTTAGAAAATCCATATGAGATATCCAAGGTATTTTAGAAACGTATAGGTCCCCAGTTGCCATACCCGTATTATTATTATTTTTTGCCTGCAAAAGTTCATTATTGTAAGTATTACGAAGTATTCGTATTTTGCTAACCACATCTTTAATAGTTTCCATTTGCATGGCTTCCTTAATTTTTTGGTATGCCGCTTCTCGAGCATCTCTATTCAGTGGCGGATTTACAAATTTTCAGGGTATAGGCTGTGAAGCTTTTGCCGCCCTTGTCTCCACAATTGTCAAACTGTCATGTCCTAGATTATTTTTAAAATTCAACAATTTCGTTGGAATTGCAAGTAAAATAATTTTTTGGTTTATTTTTGAGCTAATCGAAGCTCAAGAATGTGAGATTTATAAGGCGGGGTAATGCATGCTACTCACACAATTGGTAAACGTGAATAAACAGAATAAATAATCTTTATTGAGTTTACAAACAGTTAAAATAAATAATTCCGTCAATTTGTAAACGTTCGTTACCAATCGTTACAATACCTTTTTACGCGATTTTTTGTTGGCAAAATCATCGATGATATCGTCGTACGTAATCATGTTCATCAATTCTGACTCTATGCACAAAAGAGCTAAAGCGTTTAATTTTTCTTGGCTCAAGGTCGATCTCAAATAATTTTTGACCCTTTTGAGACCAGAAAAACTTCTCTCGCCCAAACAATTCGTAGCTGGTGTACATAAGGCCATACGAAGGGCTATGTCCAAGTTTAGTTAAACGTTCTGCAGGCTTTGTTTTCGCAGAAACGAAGATAGACTCCGTAACGATGGAGAATCTGGTTTAACGAGAATGCTTTGCGAAGAAATGTGGCTTCGAAAATGGATGCATTCTTGGACTAATTCAGTCTCCAAATCATCAGGATACATTTCTTCTAAGGACCGAGCCTTTTTCGTAAGGGTTGATGATGACAATTCGCTCATTTTGGTCAGAAATGAAAATTTTTCATTGAAGTTGTCGTACGCCTTCTTCCTTTTTTCTAATTCGGATGCGAGTCTATCGATGATGACGAGAAAAGTGTTAATTCTGAAAGTATCACTCGCCGTCATACTTATTTCTTCATCGGGTGTTTCACCAGCAAATTTTTTCCTTTTCGGTTGTCTTTTTCCGAGGTCTTTTGTATACTGCTTCGACGCACCCAATTCCATCGCTATTTCTTCAAAATACTTGAAGTTTTCCCGTTGATCTACGAAAAAGTTGTGAAGAGATTCATAAAGATCGGCTACGGTAATCAAGTCTACGGTAGAAGCCTGGATTTGAACGTTTACTTTGTTTATTCTTTCCAAAAAAACGTTCCACACAACAACCATTAACGCCGTTTCCAGTTTGCTCAACTTTGAAAGAATTCCGGTTGCTTCGTTTCGTGTGACAGGCTTCTCCGTGCAATCGTCCCTGATGACTTCCAAAGCTTTAATTACTTCGTGCCACGAATCTCTCAAACTTTTGCACGCATCCTCTCTAGCTGACCAACGTGTGAGGTTTACTCTCTTGACTGTCTTGCCTTCTCCGATTTCAGTCATCAATACCTTCCAGCGTTGTGTCGAACTTGAAAAAAAAACGTAGATTTCTTGGAGCAACATAAAGAATCGACAAGCTCCTGTGCAAGATTCAGCAGTCGCTGTTGCTACCAAATTTAAAGAATGGGCAGAGCAAGGAACGAAAAAAGCAAACGGTGCTTGACGCTGAATTTTAGCCTGTAAGCCATTGTATATGCCAGACGTATTTGCGGCATTGTCATAAGCTTGTGCACGGCAGTCTTGAATATTTAAACCCAAGATTTTAAGTTCCGAAGCAATGGCAGCAACCATTTCTTCAGCTTTATGTCCCACTGAGGGCAAAAACTTGAGAAATCTTTCACAGGGTTCTCCTGTTTCTGAAACATATCGAATCACGAAGGTGAGCTGGTCCACATGCGCTATATCCGGTGTCGAATCGATAATTAAGGAAAAGTATTTCGCCCTTCTTATCTCGTCTCCAATTTGCTTTAAGACTTTATGGCCCATCAAAAGAATAAACTCATCACAAACGGTTTTCGATAAGTAACTGGTACTTCCGGATCCTTGATTCCCAAACCGCTCAATATGGCTGGCTAAGAAAGGATCGAACTCAGCTAACAGTTCCAGAATCATAAAATAGTTTCCGTTGTGTGCATCACCGAACTTTTCTCTTTTTCCTCTAAAAGCAAGACCTCTCGAACACAGCCGCTTCACTACAGCAACAACCCTTTTCAGAACGTTTCTCCAATAAGTGATTTCTTCATCAATTTGCAAATGAAGTAAATTATCGATTTGACCATCGATCGCACTTCTAGCTTTCAAACTAAGAATACTGGATTTATGACGTGCAGAATTTTCATGCTGAGCTACTCGAAGTTCAGCATTTTTCCAGTCATTAAATCCTTCGTTCTCGAACTGAGTTTTATTCTCCAACGGACCGAATGCCAAACACGGTCCGCAGTATACGGAACTCTTACTTTCGGAGTAAACCAGCCAATTTCGGTCCTTTACTTCGTTGTTTTTCATTTTTCTTTGGAAGATACTCATTGGCAAGTAACGACGTTGATCAGCATATAGTCTTTCACTTTTTGAGAAGTCAGAGCACTTGTTTTGATCGAAGCCGCATCTTGCAATAATTTCCCTTGAAGTGTCGTTAATTTCCCATAAAGCTGGATCCTTGTTTTGATCTACAGTTGTTTGCATTCGGTCATCATTTAACAACTCGGTCCGAGAGGCATCTTCAATTTTTGAGTACTCGTCGTCAAGAACACAATCGTTAATTTTGGAGCACTCGTCGTCAAGAACACAATCATCAATTTTTTCTTCAGTCGATAGTTCAACAGATGACGATTGGGCAGCCGATTTGGAGTCCGTTTCATTCTTTCCAGATTGTATTGTTGAGGTTCCCGACTTTTTGACACAATTTTCATTTTTGAAAAAACTGTAAATTTTTGTGGTCTTTCGTATGATTTGCTTTTGTTCTTCTTTTTTTATTTTAGCCTTCTTTTTGTACTCCGCTCCGCTAAGTCGCTTTCTACCGTCACTCATTTTCACAATTTTTTATTCAGGAACTGAAATAGAAAGAATGAAATTAAGAAGTTTATTTCTCGTACGGTAAGCAACGGCAAAAGCAAAAGCAAAAAGCAAAAACGTAATTTTTTTTATGCTATCACAAAAAATCGAAACTTCTTTGCATAGTTTCCGATGAATTGTTTATTGTGAATTATTATTTCTATTTTTTCATGTTTGCTTCATTAAAAAAACGAAAAGATGAGACAAGCATGAGCAATATTATAGAATATCCTATATAGTCAGTATGAAAATATTCAAAAGTTTAACGAGACCATGTTCTAAGCTTCGAATTGAAAAATATTTTTGAATGAATTGATTCGTTACAGATAATTGATTATTATTTATTGGGATTATTAAAAGTTTATACTTACCGGTGCTGTGGAAATATTCATACAATCCACGAAACACTTCGAAAAACAACAGCTCACACCCGCGTAGAAATATCACTTCGTTATGCAATTATAGCAGCACGCTACCGACCGAGGCCTTGCCCATTAAAATTCGAAATATCACAGTTTGCCTTTATTGCAGCTGTATTTTGGAGGTGCCGGTAAAAATCTCGACACTCCTACTCATACTACTCGAAGTTTAAAAACGAGGAATTTGATTGCAATGATGATTCAAATATATTTCGTGAATGCGGGTTCGCATTTACTGACTCCACACAACATAGAGCGTCTCGAATCACGACCGAGTACTTTTTGCAAGCGTAAAACTCGTGGTTTTGTAGTTTCGTGCCTTATTTTCTTTTGTTTCGATGTTGTTTTCGTTTTTCGCCTCGATTTGTTCGTGTAACCAGGGTAACCCACGCGGTTATTGGAATGGAGAATTAGGAGAATGGACCTTGTCACGACCACGTGCAACATTGTCAACATTGACGTCATTGATGACATTGTAGCATTAAAAAAAAAATAACGCATTCGGGGAAAAATATTTTTTTGACTTCAGACTATTTCGCTATCGCTGCTCAAGGTTTTTTTTAGAATAAAATCGGTAAAATTATTTACTATATTCAAAATAAAATCACTGAATTTTACATAAACCATGCAGTTCACAGCCTCCAACCAATAGTAGGATTGGCATATATCGGTTGATAGTAGGAAGAGAGAAATCCATTTTCTATAATTTCGCTCTTTACACTCATTCACAATATGGAGAGGGCGCAAAGACCGATTACTGGTTGGGGGCGGCGAACTAGCTGTTTGCTCTAGAATATGGAAGATTGCTAAATGGATTCACGGAACGTACAATGACAAATGACAAGTGAGGAAGGAAAGTCGTCGGCAAAATTTGTTGCAGACTTCTATCTGTAAGACATCAGAAAACAGAATACAGAAAACCGTCGTACAGAAATATTTTTAATTTCTACGAGGTGTAAAAAAAAATAAAAAAAATCGGTCCCCAAATTTTCCGCCTCAAAAATCTGCCGCCCTAGGCTCAAGCCTACTCAGCCTGCTGGTAAATCCGCCACTGTCTCTATTTTTGTACTGGGGATGTCTCGGATCCCATAGACACTCGTTAAGTTTATATTCGTTAATAAACTTTATATTTTTATCGCCCGCCCAACGTTGGTTAGCCATGGTTTGGTACGTATTTGTCTGCAATCCAACAAAAACCACACGTCCACTCTGCGCAGTTGCTGTCACGACACTAGTTTCGCGTCGCATTTACATGTTGAAACTAGTTGCATGACATTAGTTTTAAGAAAAATATGCGCATTGCACGAAACTACTCCAGTGTCACAAAAGTAATGCATGCATTGTTAAACTAAACGTTTACACGTGAAATTAGTGTTGAAAAACTATTTTCAAGCCACTAATTTCGTAATGTAAATCCCCCTACACAATCATGTACAGTCAAGAGCAGCTTAAGCGTAACTAAACTTTACTGAGCACTGTAAATAAACTTTACTGCATAGATAATAACAACGCCTTCCATAAACGGAAGGAACGCCTAGCTTTCCTTGTCTGTACTATGAAATATTTCAATGTACTTACAGTAAGTAATTTGTTGCATACGAGGCATTTAGATTTGTTTGCAGCTTTATCAACCTCGAAATATTTATAAACGTTATTACGTTTATGACGTCCTATTGTGTGTGATTTGATAATTAATTATGAATTTAGATGAATTACACAGGCAGAGCGCGTGGTGTCTTTCTAGTAATAGTAAGGTTACCGGCTGACTGACAAAATGTTGCTGCTTTGTGTTCGTTCCTCGCTCGCGTCCGTCTCGCTCGCTTACCTGAGTGGCAACATCACGTCGCGTCGCATGAAATACCAATACCTGGTATCGATATAAATATCGATACTTTATTAACAGTATTTTGTGCTACTGATAAAATTATTTAAATTAAGAAGAACTGTTTTAAAAAATATTGATAGTTATTACGATATATCGATAAAATTTAAATATCGATAACAGTCCCTGGTGGCCACAGTGACGCGCGAGCTGTTGTCGTGCTTAGACGTATTTAAGATGTTGTGAATAGAGCATGCAATTATCGAAAGTTTTCGATAAACGATAAATCGATATTCTTTGGGTTTTTTTCGATAATTATCGATAATTACCGGTATTTGGAAAAAAATATATATTATTAAAATTAAAAGTATAACTCCGACTGGTTAAATATGGTAAAATAAAGGAAACCATATAGCAATTTCAAATGTTTTTTTTATTAAATCTTCAAACAGAATCAACAATCAGCCTTAATGTTTTCTAGCTTTAATGTAGCTCAATCTTTAAACAATTAAAATTAAAATGAAGATAAACATTAGTTTAGTTCAGTTCAGTACAAAGTACATAGCAAGAAAATCATTTTAAAAGAAGAAATAACAATATGTATGTAGTCATATTTCTTTGTTTGGTACATCATTATTTAGGTACTAAGTAACTAATATACCTACATACTATACTAGAATTTGGTTGAACTTTTTCAAAAAAGCTTTAAATAAAAACGAGAATAATATTAAGCAGAGGGCTGAAATCATAAAAACAATCAATGTAGGAACATATTGCACAAAACTACAACAATATAATGTAAATTACTTATTATTATTTTTTTATACTCAAAGTATATATGCTCAAAGTTAATTAAAAAGTTATTAGTTATTTATTATCTTTGAATATAAAATCAAAAACCCAGAACGAATAGAAGTTATTCTTCCACACACACACACACCTAACCTAATCAATAATTGCACAAAAAATAAACAAAAAATAATACTTATCATTAGTTCTATCAAACGAGCCTAAGTGATACCTTGTTTGCTTGTAATTTTTGAGAACTCTCATTCTCAGCAAGAAACAAGAATATAAAAAAGTAGTAATAAACTAATTAATGGCTTTTTGTTTTTGCTTTTGTTGCTGGAATTTCGCTCTGAAAAATGACAAGCAATCAAGTGTATTATCGCTTAAGCTCGTTCTTAGTTTATTGCAAATAGTGCCAGCAGCCGAAAAAGCACGTTCACTATCAACACTCGTTGGTTTGATTGAGTGAAGCCATATCTATAAATCTTGGATAAGACTTGCCCACGAGTGCCACCATTTTCAAAAAGTAATATCTCGACTTTTAAGAGAGTGTTAAGATCTTCTGTAGATGTTGGGGCATAAGATGTGGAGGATGTTGGGAGATTAGAGCCTGGGATCGTCTTCTTTATCTCATAAGAAAATGCTCGAAGTTGGTCGTTCAGTAATTCTTTATTAGTTTTATTGCATTCGACAACTTCATTTGCTGTAATGGTTGGTGAGTTACTGTCATTTCCAGATGGCGTCGTTGGCAATTGTAACGGCAGATCGTATTTTAAAAGGTCTGTAATAATTTCTTGAATGCGGTTGTTGTTTAATCTAGGAAAAAGGTCTGTGTGGTAAGTATTTTCAGCGTTGTCATCAAAATATTTAACGGGATCATGTAGGTATTGCATTACACTAGCTAATGGTAGTCGTCTTTGGTTTATTCGAGTCATTAAGTTATTGCACAAGTCAATCGTGTGTTGCGGGATCTAAGTTTGCGGACTGCGAAGTTTATTGCAGCATCAGCACTGATTAATATTGCATCTTCACGACTTATGGCTTCAACTGTAACCTGAATTATATCCAAGCATTCATGAATATCCTCTAGAGCCAACCATTCTTGTTCAGAAATCTGAATCTCACATTTCAAATCAATTAAAGCCTTGAGTATTGCTGATTTAACTTTAATAAATCTTCCAATCATGCTACAAAGTGTGCTCCAACGAGTTTTGCAGTCAAGTAATAAAGCATTTTCTCTCCTTATGTCTAACTTAAAGTACTTTTGCAGTAGATCTGTTTTTGTCGGCGATCTTTTAAATAATCTTATCACATCCCTGACTTTTTCTATAAAAGGTTGAAATCTCACATTCGTTTCTTTTTCTATTAAAAGCAGCTCTATTCGGAGTCCATCATTGTCATCATCCTCGGTAAGTTCATCTTGATGTATGGCCAGATGCTCGTTCTCATCCTCATCATGAGTTTTTTTTATAAAATGTATCAATAATAGCTAACTGCAGGCCATGGGCGAGACACAACTGGTGAAAACTATTCAAATTTCTTCCAAGTTTTCTCATCACTGAAGCTCCATCAGAAGTAATGCAAATCACATCTGTGTCATAACTTATACCGAAAGAACTTAGTCTTTCTCGAAGATATTCTTCGCATCTCTCAGCATTAACACTGCCGTATGTCCTGCACAGACCAAGATTTCTATTGGAATTGTATTTGAAATGTGCACAGTGAATATTCACGTTAACGTATCTTCTATTTCTTGATGAAGTCCATTCATCTAAACTAACCGTAAACTTTTGACCGTTTTGTTTTAAATCCTCTATTTCTTTCATCAATTCTTTTTTCATCTTATGGTAATATCTCATCATTATATCTCTAATAGTATTCTGGCTATTAGGTAATTTGTGACCAGCGTTGGTAAACAGATATCTTATATCCTCAGACTCAATAAATGCTCTAAAAGGAATGCCATCTAGTGATGTCATTCTTGATACCATGACTTCAAGTGACCTGTTTGTTTCAGGGAAATAATCAGATACTTTTGACTTTTTATTAGGTGTAGCTTCAAAAGTAGAAAGATGTGTATTCTCAGTAGTCTCACTAGCACTGCGTTTTTCAGAATCAAGTGATATTTTGTGTAAAGATCTTAAGTGACTTCGAAGTCCTGTCGTAGTTCCACCTGCACACTTAATTATTTTGTTACATGCCTTACATTTGGCACAGTCATTAGTATCTGCTTTCAAATAATATTGCCATACCGATGTGGGGTCTGAGCTCTTTTTATATACATTCACAAAGTTAATTTTGTCTTTATTGGACATGGCGAATCGCAGTGTGTGTGATGTGTAACTAGAACAAAAAAGGCAAAAATCAGGATAGGTAAAATGAAACCTAATTTTGTAAATATCTTCTAAAATATAGATAAGAAATGAAGACTGTCAAGTGAAATGAACTATAAATTATGACTCAAACGAGTAATTCGTTATCAATAATGATAGCCCCTAAAAGACTTAGATTCCAGGGGCTTAAAGCCAATAATAAAAAAAAAGTAGAACAATAACATTTTGAAGTATCTATTTTATTAAAGATGTGTAGTGTCGGCTTAGAATAGCACTACCCCATTTCTTCCGGTGGGTGTACGTAAGAGGCGACTAACGGTATTGGGGCTTATTAAGGGATTTTTTGGCGATGCGGTTGGAGACCCATCACCGACAAACTTTATCCCTTTCCTCCCTGACATGCGTTTAAACAGTAAATGTAGGGTTTTTTCTTTTTGGTTATGTTAAGTAGGGCAAAATAAACACTTAGGATTTTTTTCAGATTTTTATTAAGTATTTTAGTACTTTTTCTTAAACCTAGACTTAAATGTACCATCAGGAACTTTGTGTACTAATTTAGGAACATTTTATAAAGATGAGCATAAAGGTAGTAGGAGCATAAAATAACTTTTAATAGCCGATAATTACTATTTTTTATATGTTGTAAATATGAGGTACATTATGGTACTCACAAAAACAATTTTTCTTATCATTTAGACACAAGTAGACATTGCAATGAGAACATTTGGAATAAGGCTTTGATTTATTCTTTTTCATACTGCAAACCTCACATCGCCCCCTCGTTTCAGCAAATTTAGGCCAATGGATACCTCGATTACCTAATCTTACATCTTTCAATGTAGAGTAATTAGACTTGCGTCTTTTTGATGGTCCAGGGCTTGCAGTTTCGTCAATACTCTTCCTCTTCTTGCTACCGACATCTTTCAACGTCATAAGTCCTTGAGCTACCGATCTTCGGAAGTCTTTTACGAGACCCTTTTGCAAATAATAGCCCATACACGACGTAAGAGTTTATAAAAGCTATGTCCAAAACCCCCCAAAATAGTCTGTGCCACCACTTGGGAGATTTTCGATCAATCATGTACAGTGCTCTCAATCTATCGGCTGTGTCAACTCCGCCCATGAACTTATTGTAGTCCCGAACTGGGACTGGGCATTTGATGCGAGATTTGGTGCCGTCTTTTTCTTTCCTTGATACTGATTCCTCCTCATTGCCATGAAAATTGGATACCAAGTGAACAACTTTATTGTCTTTCCACTTCCAATATCCAATATCTAAATTAGAAAACCTAGTCATAATCTCCTCTTTTCATCTTTGTATCTATTGGCATGTTGTCTGGTAGTCTTTTACGGTTCGATCGTATTGTGCCACAAGCAAAAGTTCTTTCGGTCTTCAATTTTTCCAGCAAAGATACCGAAGAAAAGAAATTGTCAAAATATATGACTTTGTCCTTGTGCCACTCCTCTTCGGTAAGTTTCAAGACGACTCTTTCCCCTAATGTGTACTCCTCATATTTTTGGGTCATTTGTTCATCTTTACCCTGATATATCTTGAATTTTTTTATGTAACCTCTGGTCTGCTAGACACCAAAGCTTGTAACCTCTCTTTATGGGTTTCATGGGCATGTATTGCTTTAGTACTGATCTCCCTTTGAATTTGATCATCGATTCATCCACACTCAATTCCCTAGTCCCGTTGTACAGTTCACCAAAGCTCTTGTTCAGTCTTTCTAATACAGGTCTTATCTTGTACAATTTGTCTTTACAATTACGAGGCATAGATGTATTATCATTGCAATGCAGATTTGATACAATGGATGCAAATCTATCTCGGGACATAGTTCTACACATAACTGGATTGTTCAGGTCAGCTGCATTTGAAAAATGGTCAGTCCAAGCCGGCCTTGTATTATAACCCATGTAGAAGTTCATAACAATAAACGCTAACAGCTCCTCCTTTTTCAAATTCAAAACCTTATTTTTTTGTGTTGCAAAAAGATTGCTTTGGTAAAGTATAGTCTCCAATATAGGTTCAATGAAAACTAAGAATACGTCCGTAGGAGTCAAACAATTGGCAAAATGCTCTTCTACTGCGGATAAATTCGCTGAATAATCTGGCAAAGACGTAGTAGCATCCCGTTTTTTCTATTTACGGTTAGGCTCTTCTATTTTCTTTGCCTTAGTTGAAGAAACGCTGCTTGAAGCTTCAGGACGTATAATTTTTGCTTCCAGTGGTATACATGTCGAAGTAATTGGTGCGTCTTGTATTTCGGAGGAACACATTCCAGACGTAGAGGGAACAGCACATTCTTCTTCAGCCAAATTTATTTCTAAAGCTTCTTCAAAAACTTCATCGAAACTTTTTGAGGGTAATTCTGACGCACCATCGTTGTCTTCATCTGAATCATCCACATCAGACGGTTCATCGCATTCAGGAATCTCCTCAAGAAGTAACCACTCAATGAGATCGTGTTTGGAAGTTATATTTTCCATTTTACGCCCTAAAACAACAAAAAAATCTTATCTTATAACGAACTACTAGACTACCTTCAAATTTATAAAAAAGAATACACCAAGTGGCTGACGGTACTTTTTAGTACGTTATGAAAAAAGGTCAAAAACTACTCTAAAATTTATATTTTTTTTATTTTGTTATGTTATTCAAGTAGTTTACTCTTTCACCTATCTAAATATGTAGTTATAAATTACTCACCGTATTTTTTCACTTTTTATTCTTTTCTCAAAAGTACTCGACGAATTCACGAACGAAGTTGTAACATAAATGAATTTCAAGTCTTCGCTGATTGGCTAATTTCGCCCGCAATTCAAACGAAAAGTTTCTATTGGTTATGTTAGGGGTACTAGAAAGGATCAACAGCAAGATCATTGTGCTGCGACGTCTCATAGTTTTTGAATAAAGCAGTAAACGTGATGGTACAAATTGGTACCGTCAGAAGGGAAAGGGTCTACCATCTTTTCCCCACTCAACTTCCAAAAGTGGCTGAGAAATTTCTAATTTCTCAGCTCTGGCTACCCCTTTTAGGGATTTATAGCCGTGATATATGTATGTATTAAAGATATTAACGACTAACTAACTAAGTGTTATATGATTATTAGTATCCCAATACTCGAAATTTATACAAAATTAATAACAATTTTACGATGCAACAATTCAATTCAAAATCCAAAGCGCAAGTCAAGAGTATTTTTTTATCTAACTGTCAATCGATCAAAAGAAATATAACAAAATACAATATTTATTTAAAACTTACCGGTATATTTAAATCCTCAGCTTAAATCAGAATTTTATACACCACAAAACAAACACACACAAAATCCAGCTGATGAAAGAATAAACCGAATGAACGAGCGATAGAGTCAGTAGGAATGGGGTGTTGAAATGAGAGATGCGACAAAAGAATCGATACATATATCGATTATTAATAAAAATACCAATTTTATCGTTTATCGGTAATTTTATCGGATTTCTTCGATAATTATCGATGAGAAAATGGAAACGATAATTGATAAATAATCGATTATCGGTTTGAGTGCTCTAGTTGTGAATCATTAATCATGGACGAAGAGTTAGTATGTTTACTAGACAATGCTGTGTAGTGTCGGCTAGTGTTGCCGGATAATCGATTATAGATTAATCGATTATGCTCACCCAAAATAATCTAATAATCGATAGTATTATCGATACTATCGATTATATCGATACTGTCGATTATTAGATTATAATCGAAGAACGATATAATCGATTATGATCGATTATAATTGAAATGTAATCGATAATAATCGATATAATCGATTAATCGACTAATCGACTAATCGATTATAATCTTATAATCGATTATATCGTCATTAGATTATAATCGATTAGTCGATTAATCGATTATAATTGTAAATTTTACACACTGTGATAAAAATAGAATAAAAAAAAATACAAATGATTTTATCGTAGATTGATCGATACATATATATACTCACAGCTATAATTTCTTAAAAGGGGTAGCCAGAGCCAAGGAATTATAAATTCCATAGCCACTTTTGGTGGTTGAGTGGGGAAAAGATGGTAAAATAAAGGTTTTTACATAATAATCGATAGTAAAGATTATATTTATATGTTATATAATATTTTATATAAAGTTTATGTATTGTATTTTATATATACTGTATTTTTATCACAGTGTGAAAAATTGACAATTATAATCGATTAATCGACAAATCGATTATAATCTAATAACGATATAATCGATTAATCGATTATTAGATTATAATCGATTAGTCGATTAATCGATAATATCGATTATTATCGATTACATTACAATTATAATCGATTAATCGATCATATCGTTCTTCGATTATAATCTAATAATCGATAGTATCGATATAATCGATAATACTATCGATTATTAGATTATTTGGGCCTCATTTGCATAATCGATTAATAATCGATACACAATCGATTATCCGGCAACACTAGTGTCGGCTTAGAATAGCACTACCCCATTTCTTCCGGTGGATGTAAGTAAGAAGCGACTAACGGTATTCGGGCTTTTAAGGGATTTTTGGGCGATGCGGTTGGAGACCCATCACCAACAACCTTTATTTTTACCATCTTTTCCCCACTATCATTTCCAAAAGTGGCTGAGGAATTTCTAATTCCTTAGCTCTGGCTACCCCTTCTAGGGATTTACAGCCGTGAGTATATGTATGTATGTATGTACTAGACAATCCTATCCTGAGATGGGAGGTGATGAACATAAGAGACAGTGTGCACGAATTAAATAAAAATAGAGCAATAAAGGGTGATTTTTTACTTTGAATGAAGAATTGTGATTGTACCCTAGAAAATTCTTTGAGTACACTCGAATGTCCGTGTCAACATTTGATTATATCTTAAGTATAATATCACCTAAAATCACAGGATTCAAACTTTAGCAAAAGTATTACGCCTGAGGAGAAATTATTTATAAGTCTGAGGTAAGAATGTTCGCGCCAGACATGTACTCGCGGCTTTGGCATATTCTATTTAGTCTGCGATTGACAGATCGATTGACAGATAGATAGATAAAAAAATACTCTTGACTTGCGCTTTGGATTTTGAATTGAATTGTTGCATCGTAAAATTGTTATTAATTTTGTATAAATTTCGAGTATTGGGATACTAATAGAAAGGGGCATTGTATATTTGATTGTTTATATTGTGATTCGGTGAAATTGTGGACGATAGCAAAGTTATCGCACTTGAAACAAAAACCTTTGATGTGCGTTGAAAGCGGTGAACTTTGGACCCGACACAGCTGTCGAAGATATTAGTAGAAGACGAAAAGAAACCAAGGAACGAAAGATTCCCTATAGATTGAATGCATTCAAATCTCAACAAAATATTGAAGAACTAATACCATTGGAATAACCTCTTCAGCAATCCTGGGAGATTGGAGCAACTCAACAGGACATCAAGTAAGTGATTTTAACTTACTTAGTACAGAAACATTATTACAGTGTTCTACATGAACATTGTTGGTAGCAGAGGAGAGAAAACACGAACATTATATATTTTATTTATACGTTGTATTTCTGTAAGTAATCAAAGTATGTAAGTAAAAAGTTAATTTAATAAAATTAATTACTGTTAATAGTTGTAGTTGCCAGTAGAATATCCTCCATAGTTTTAGTTCTCGTCATTCGAACGATGAGAAAATTGCATCATCTCTGCCTCTTCTAGTATGACGTTAGTAATTTTATTTCTAATGCGTAACTTTTGTAATTCGTTAAACTGTTTTATTTGTGGCAGGTGACTCATTAAGAAAGGATAATCTGCACATTTCTCTGATTGGTGACTGATGATTGACGCTCTTTTTTGTTCAATCAGCGATTTTTTTTTTTTTCACATTTGATTAGCTCATCTTTATAATCCAAGGCTGTTTTGCTGCGTTTTGATGCGTGTGTACGTCTTATGCAGGTTGAAACTCCTGTACTCATTACGTATTGTTGATCGGCATGACTCGACTCGTTGAGAGATTCTGTGTCACTGTCCTGAAGATTTCCTGACATCACTTCTGGTGTAATATCATCATTTATAAATTGCATAAGTTGGAAGTGAGGCCAAGTTCTCTCTATTTCGTCGCCACCGCCACCAGAGCGTGGCGTAGGGATTTTCTTTTTTTCTTTTCGAAACTGATCGCGCAGGTTCTTCCACTTTTTACACAATAGGTTTTCTGTACCAAAAAAAATATATCTGTTTTTTAGAGCACTGGCTTACAGTTTTCGTTTGGGGAAAAGCACTATAGCGTCTGTCATTCACGAAACATGCCGTGCTTTATGGACTGAGTTAGTTTCTATACACATGCCGATACCAGCGGAACAACGTCTGAAAACTATTGCAGAAGATTTTGAAGCTCTCTGGGATTTCCCAAACTCTGTAGGAGCAATTGATGGGAAACATTGCGAAATAAAAAAAACCACCTAAATCGGGTTCGGCACATTGGTGCTACAAAAAAAGAAATAGTATAGTGATGCAAGGTGTAGCTGATGCAAAAAGGAAATTTGTGACAATCGAAGTAGGCGGTCGTGGCAAGCAAAGTAGTGGTGGTACTTTTATTGCATCAACTCTGTATAAGCGTACAGAAAAAAATAAATACAAAATTCCTATGCCTAAGAGACTTCCAAATTCTGAAGTCCTTGCACCCTTCGTCCTAGTAGGCGATGAAGCATATCCATTAAAACATTATTTAATGCGTCCTTATCCTGAGCGAGTACTCAATAATGAGAGAAAATGCTTTAACTTAACATCAGATTATCTTCAGCTAGACAAACAATCGAATGCGCATTTGGTATTTTTAACAGCTAAGGGCCGGCGCTCACTGCCGGCATGGCATGGCAAAGGATTTCGGTATAGATACAGCATTTTTAATCTTATTGCCATGCGTATAGAATTCATTTTGACACAACGATGCCGAGGGAGGCCGCGGTAGGACAGAACGTCAGCATCGTTGTGTCAAAATGAAGTAAAATGAATTCTATACTCATGGTAATAAGATTAAAAATGCTATATCTTTACCGAAATCCTTTGCCATGCCATGCCATGCCATGCCGGCAGTCAGCGCTGGCCCTAAATGGGGAATACTACTGAAACTTATCGAAACAAACAGAAAGAATGCCTTGTTTATAATAAAAGCTGCTTGTATACTGCCTAATGTCATAATGGATTTAAACGGCGATCTCGGTCTCGATGTCCAATGTGTGCTATCTAACCCGCCAGTATATGAACATCGCCACAGAAACATCGGAGTAAATAATAATCCAACACGAAAAGCAATAAATGTTCGTATGAAATTCACTAACTATTTCTGGGAACAGTATCAAAGATTCCAATCTTTACTTTAAATTACAATTTGATACACTCATATAATATAATAATAATTAAAACTTACCTTCGCTTCCAGGAAATTGTTCTTTTATTTCATTCCATAATTTTCTTGTTATTGTGCGATTACAGTAATTTTGATGTTTATAATAATAATAATAAGTATCTGCCGGAGCCAATCCTAGAAAACGACCGTGCCAAAATCTATTGGGACCGATCCGTTATCACGGACAGGACTATTCTAGCGAATAAGCCTGATATCGTGGTATGGGATCGGTCGCAGTCGAGGGTAATTCTAGTGGATGTCACTATCCCTCATGACGAGGGTCTCGTGAAAGCCGACACCGAGAAGCGTCGGAAATATCTCGATCTGGCTCACGAGATCACCGACATGTGGGGTGTGACTTCGACAGAAATAATCCCAATTGTTTTGTCCGCGAACGGGTTAATTCCAACCAGCCTCGCGACCAACTTGAGGCGGTTGGATTTCTGTGGCGTGTCGGTTCCAGCACAGATGCAGAAAGCGGTGCTGCTCGATACGGCTCGGATCGTCCGTCGGTTCTTGAACCTGACTCCCTGACCCCGACCGACTGTGCTCTTGTCGGGGAGTACCGCCTCTCCCATTTAAAATTCTAATTTTCTGTTTCGGCCATGGGAGAGGCGAGAAGCTAAAAGTGTTCCCGAAATAATAATAATAAAGCCTTTTTATTTTCGATTGAAAACCTGACTAAAATACAATAGTTCCATGCGTGTTGTATAAATTGCATGCAGTTTAAAATTAATTGATATATAAAAATTTAATTTAGATTTAAATTTAAAATAGTATAAATTAAATTGATTTGAATAGTTTTAACTGTAAAACTTAAAATAATAATAATAAAATTAAAATGTTAAGTATCTATATAAATTTAAAATAAGTTCAAACATAAACCACAAAATCATAACTTTCATATAAAAAACAGAATAGGTATTAATTTCATGATTACTTGTCAATCGAAAGCCCACTGTCGGGCGCAGGCCTCCTCCATAGTTTGCCAAGTAGGTCTGTCTTGTGCGAGTCTGGTCCAGGTGTGTCCGGCCAGAGCGCATGCGCTGTTCCGTTTCTGTTTTGAATGCAGCCATAATGCATAAAAATGTCATTTTCATTTTCTAAAATTTCATTTCCTTTGATTTTTGTTTCTGAAAGGCCTAGTACATGCCAATTCAAGTTTTGTAATGCATGTCGTAGTTCAATTTGTCTAGATGTGGTTATCAGTGACCTAACGTTTAACGTGCCTATATATATATATATATATATTAAAGTATTTTTCTGATTTGATTGAGCTGTCTTAGCATTTTCTATGGAGGGTTGCGGTCTACTACCCCCACGGAGACCAGCCGTATTGGGGGAGATATTATTTGACTTTTGGTAAAGTGATTTTTTGGAGGGGCCTGTGTTATTTGCTATTCTTGCTCGCTGTCACCATAGCTCAAGGCATGGGCTGGTGACAATTTTTTTGATATAATATAGGAATCTAGAGTTGGTTTGTTTTTCTTTGCCCTGTTATTTGTATTGTTCTGCGAGGAGCATTGCGGATCTGGTGGGGGACATAGGTTTTCTTTTAGAGTTTCTTGATTGATGTCCGCTTGTTTCCTTATTTTCTTTATTTGATCGAATTGTTACTATTTTATCGAAGCGCATTATAATATTTTCCCCTTGTTCTCTTCGAGCCTTGTATTCTATTTGTAGTTCTTTTCTTTTTTTTAATATTTTTGAAGTAAAATCTTCTTTAATGTACATATCTTTTAAATCTTTTTTATTTTGAAGTACTTTTATTTTTGTTCCCATCCCAAATAACATTTTTTACTACATCATTATAAGATTTTTCTTCTTATGAAACACCGAATAATATCACGTTTCTTTGCTTCGTTTGTTGCTCCAGCCTGTCTATAGTCTCCTGTTGTTTTTTCAGAATATCCTCCAATTGAATCGTTTTATCTTCTAAATTTTTGAACTTTTCATCGATATTTCTATTTATATCATGAATTATTTTTTCTTCCATATCGTTTATACCCAATAAACAAAAACGTCGTATAAGTCATTATTTGTACGACATAAAGTTGAATAGCTGTCGTATAACAGTTATTAGATGATTACTAGGTCCTATAGACGTATTTAATTTAACTATTTAGTCGTGCGACGAATATGTTATATTAAACTAGTCATAGCAACGTTGGCAAGACTAAAGTATATAACGTTTTATTTAAGTTTTAGCTAATACGTTTGTACGACCACGCAATAGTCATACTAACGTTACAGTCGAATAAACGTTACCAACTGACAAAATGTGGTGCTTGGCAAACCATTATATGACATTTATATAATGCAGTAGTTGTATACAGGTTTTAACATTGACGTTTATAAAACGGTCACTAGTACGTCATACAGCAGTCAATTTAAGACACTTAAATGACTTGGTTGTTTGATTACAACTCAAATATAACTTTTATATTACATTATTTCCATTTAATGTCATGCCCTGACTTTGTAGTCACATTAGAGTTAAGTTTTAACCTTAAAACGCCTTGGCCGCCATATTTACGTAACGTTTGATGCGAAACAATGATATTGAATTATTCATGGAGAAAACTGAAACATAGTGGAGCTTTCAAAAAAACAGTATCTCGACATTACGAATTATTAAAAAGTACAAGGCTACCTTGGTATTAACCACAAATAATGTTAAAGAAGAAAAGGGTACAACGCAAGAGCAACAAATGGTTCAGTACTAATTTAGTTTATTAAGTATTAAAATATCGCTAAGGATTTTTTACGATATCAAATTTTCTTTATATCAGTAAATGTTTTATTGATTGATAAATTTTAAAAGTAATGTTAAAATTATTTTATTTCATACATGTGATATTTTATTTAATTTTGTTAGCAGTTAAACAGTTGAAATTGTTAAAAGTGTTCCTAATGCGGCCACCATGAAATATATGGTAAACTTGTCATCAGTCATCTTTGTTTTGGTATTTATTATAATTATTATTTTTTAAAATGTAATGTTTTTAATTTCTCGCCGTGTAGTGTCGGCTTAGAATAGCACTACCCCGTTTCTGTACGTAAGAGGCGACTAACGGTATTGGGGCTTTTAAGGGATTATTGGTCGATGCGGTTGGAGACCCATCACCAACAACCTTTACTTAACCATCTTTTCCCCACTCAATTTTCCAGGAGCGGCTGAGGATTTTCTAATTCCTTAGCTCTGGATACCCCTTCTAGGGATTTGTGGCCGTGAGTATATGTATGTATATTTTCAGAAGACTATCTTAGTGATCATTGTCTTGTCACTGTCAAGTAAAAAGAAATGAATAATATAATCTTGGATACAGATAATGAAAAAGACAATACCTTTCAGGAGGATTTGAAATATTGGACTCTTGACTCTAAAATTTCTCATCATGCACTCAAAAGTTTATACATATGAGTGATATGAATAACATTATTAAATCGGAATCTACGTATTTTGTAGAGCTTGTCAAATGTTAAATTGTTGGCATTCCTTATAATAATGAATATGTATATTTTGTTCCTCTCGTCCATACTTTGTTAAGGATTTATTCAAAATAAATTAAATATAATTATTGATTTTAAGTATTTTAATTACCATGTGAAATCATGAATAGAAAATTGTATGCTTATTGAAACAATAATTAGAATATGATACAAATATTCAAGCATATTTCCGATAGAAGTTACTTATAAATTTTTCTTTACTTTTGTTAAGAATGGGTTTTACCTGAAATAAATTTAAAGATAATTAATTTAGGTTAATGTTGACACATTAAAAAAAACTATTATAAAAATACATTTACATACCTTTTACATTTGGCGATTTATCTAATTTTAATTAACGAATATTCTTATAGTATGAAAACGCAGAAAAACTAAGACTGGATGTGGAGGTTCCCGGCTTTCAGACCTCCATATCAGGTCTTACTTTTCGTCTGCGTATCTGTACTGCAACGCTTTTTGTTATATGTATAAAAAATAATTAAATGTTATAAGGAACCCTAATAGCTAGCTTTAATTAAGAATCAAACGAACTTACCTTGTGAAGTTTGATTCCAATTATGCGAGGGTCTCAACCGAAGACGATTACATTATTACTTGCAGCATTACATGAAATGGTGCTATCTTCGTCACATATTTAAAAGATTAAATCCTAAAAAATAAATAGAGTAAAACAGTTTTTATTCTGTCCACACTTTTGGTATGGCAACCCCGCGTCTCAGGCGCCATTATTTAAAGTATTTTTTGTGTTATTGTAAATAACTTAGTTTTTATTTTATTTTAATGGGCAGGGTGGGGTGGGCTGTAATCGTCTTCGGTTGAGACCCTCGCATAATTGGAATCAAACTTCACAAGGTAAGTTCGTTTGATTCTTAATTATACTTCGGGTCTCAACCGAAGACGATTACATTATTACTTGTAGATGTTTAGAGCATCGTAAATTGTAAATTATGAGAAATGAAATAAAAAATAAGTTAATAGAATAAATCAACCATTTTTATTTTTAATGAGATCTCAAAACTATAAATTTAATAATTCTTCAAAAAATAAATTTACATTTATCGTTCTCTTAACAATCGCAATAAAATAAATGTAATTTATCTTAATCATACATAATGCAAGAATAAATTTAATTATTGGTTTCTATTAAATATTGCGTTAACAAAATCATTGTTATTTGTGTCTTTTATGTCCCTGCGATAATATTTCAAAAATATATTTGAAGAGTTACTCCAGCCCGCAGCCTTACGAACTACTTCAAGATTAACTCCGGATCTGTGAGCGGCAGACGTTGAAGCTGAGCGACTGCTATGAGCTCCAAATATAGAAATTTCTACACCGCTGTCGTGGAGTACCTTTTTAACCCAATGTGCTAATGTTTGAGAACCAATTCTTTTGTGAGGTTTACGCACCGCAATGAATAAATAATCTTCGGCAAGATTATTTCTTAGCAACCTGGTTTTTTCCATGTAGGTTTCAACAGCCAATGCTGGGCAAATACTGGGATTTTCACGAATATAGGGTAATCTTATTAGTGGCTGAAAGGTTCCGGGCCTAGATGTTTTGATTAAATCAGTTATCTTTATTATAATTTCGTTTTCATTTATAGATATATTATTTATTTTTATTAAACTTAGTGTCTGCATTCTTTGTGCAGATGCAATAGCTAGAAGAGTGCAGGTTTTATGTGATAGATCACCTAATGATATATTGTTATAAGGGTATAACTTAGAGACATGGTTTAACACTATATTTGTGTCCCATGTGGAGTTGTATTTTGGGTTTGGTGGAGTAAGTCTATAGACTCCCTTAAAAAACCGATTAATACTATCATTTACAGTAAGGGAGGTGCCTAAAATTATCGATAAAGCAGACCTGTGCGTGTTTAAACTACTGTAACTTGTACCTTCTTCAAATTTTATAGTTAAGTAAGATAAAACAGTTTTAGTATTTGCTTCAAATATATCACAATTGTTATCCTTGCAGTATGACCACCAAGATTTTAAAGAACTGTTATATTGGTTAAGTGTGTTCTTAGAGAAAGAAGCTAGCATAATATCTAAAGAAGCTTGTGGTACGCCGCGCTTAATCATTGAGTCCCTGATAATTTGGCTGCCACCAGGATAAGACTCTCGTGAAGTGGATGGCAGACTCTGAAAGGAGAATATAAAAGGAACTGGTCAGGACCAAAATAGATCTTTTCTGAAATCACAAGCCTAGACCATAAGGGATACCATGGCTGGGGAGGCCAGTGTGCTATAACAACAATTCCTGTGGCTTTGTCTGATTTTATTTTTTCCAGAACACGAGTAATTAGACAAAACGGTGGAAAGGCGTAAAAGTACATACTGCTCCAGCATTTTGTAAATGCGTCTACAACCTCAGAGTATGGGTCAAGTTTCCACGAGGCGTATCTTTTACATTTGTAATTTTGAGCACTCGCAAAAAGGTCAAACTCAGGATTTCCTAATGATTTGCAAAAAATGTAAACACATGATCTGAAATTTCCCATTCTATGTCAATATTGATTCGCCGAGATTCGCGATCTGCTATAACATTGTCACGAGACTTTATATAGGATGCAAATACAAAAATATTTCTTGCCTCGCACCACTGCCAGATTTTTCGAGCAAGTTCGTTTAAATGAGAATGCTGAACACCGCCCATTCGATTGATATAAGATATGGCAGTGGTATTATCTATGCGTAATAAAATATTGCAATCACGTAAATCAGCGGTAAATATCTTTAAGCCATAAAACGCGGCCCTTAATTCAAGTTCATTTATATGAAGGGCCATCTCTGCATCTGTCCAGTTGCCGTTTGTGCTTTGACCGCTGCATGCTGCACCCCAGCCTGTATTGGAAGCGTCAGTAAAAATTTCCAATAAATATTCATTATTTTTTCTGATAGGGGCGAATGACTTTAATACGTTATTTTTCCACCAAGATATGTCACTATTAAGACTTTTGTCAATATTCATTTGTTTATTATAACTTACAGAATAATTTAAAGCCAAGAATTTTTCTCTTTCAAACAGCTTGGTGTACATCCAGCCGTAATTTACAGCTGGGCATGCAGAGGTCAATAGGCCTATAAATTCGGCAAAAAATCTAATAGTGCATTTATTTTTACACACAAGGTCTGACGCTCGTTGTTTAATTTTTTGTTTCTTTTCGTTGGGTAAGCTAATAGTCATATCCTTTGTATTAAATAAAAAGCCTAAGAATTTACAAAATTGATTTGGTATCATTACACTTTTCTTAGTGTTTATGATAAATCCTAAAGACTCTAAAAGGGCTACCGTAGTATTAACATTTAACACGCACTCAGAATAAGAACTGCCTATGCATAAAAAGTCATCCAAGTAATTAACCGACAAAAAACCAGACGAGCGCAAATTTTCAAGAACAGGTTTAAGTAATTTCGTGAAAACGAACGGCGCCGTACATAGGCCAAACGGAAGGACGTTAAACTCGTATAGTTGGGACTTCCAATGAAATCGTAACTTTTTTCGATCGTTCTCATTTATAGAAATTAAGAAATAAGCATCTTTAATATCTATTGTACACATAAAGCAATTTTGATCTAATAACTTAAGGGCCGTCCTATAGGCCTCCATTTTAAAGTGGTCAACTTTTACATATTTATTTAGACCTTTTAAATTTAATATAAATCTATGAGTTCCGTTTGGCTTAGGCACTGTGAAAATTGGTGAAACATACTGCCCTTCACAAAATTTACAAGGTGATATGAAATCAAAACTTAATAATTCTAAAATGCACTCATCAATTATCTTAATTTGAGAGCTTGAGTTACATGCGTTATTTTGAGGTTCAGTTATTTGTACAGGCTCTTCAATGAAGGGAATTTTATATCCTTGAACCCAGTCTAAAATGACGTGATCATTGGTGAGTTCACGCCATTTATCATAAAAGTAAGACAAACGGCCAGCGATGGGTACCTGTGACTGTTCTCCTAGCGCCTCCTCGTCTGCTGCCTCGCGTTGTAGGTGGGATGTCGGCCGCGAGATGTCTCCAGGCGGCGGTCCCTCGGCGGCCGGCGTGGTGCTGGGGTCGTCCGCGGCTCGACCGCAGCTGCTATGCGTGGCGGCGCCCCCCTCGAGTTTAAAGCCACCCGTGGTGTTGTCGTTGCCGGGGCCCTATAGATTGGGCGTTGAGGTTTCTGTTTAATCTCAGATCCAGTCTTTGTTATGGCTTTGGAAGTCTTAATGTGATCAGAAAGAGCTGAGCCAAACAGATTTTCATCTATGTTTGTATTTTTAACAGTATATCTTATATTTTTATTCAGGGTACTGAGCGCTGCATACCTCCGTGATTGAGACTCTTTATAATGGCTGTCACATATGAGCCTACCTGCATCGCTCAATGCTTTTATTATGTCTTGTGGTACATCAGTATTACATGACAAAGCCCAATTTAATACTCGTCCTATAGCGGCAAGGCTACTCGCCAGTTGGTTTTGTTTGCTCTGGCTGTATAGGTCTTTTTTAATGTTAATGTCCATGAGGGCTGCTTTAATTTCCAAATTGAGCTTTGGAGCCCTCATATTTGGTCAATTTTCTGGGGGCAAATATTTTTTTAAAATTTCTATTTGAGTATCTTTGGGCAAACCACTGCATAGCATATGCGACCATCTTGAAGCAACATCCTTATGCAGGTTCTCACCGTAATTTTTTTGGTTGGCGGGGTCTTCTCCAAGTAGTTGTAAAATATCAGGATCCAATGACAAAATACTATCATCTTGAGTTTGGGCTGGGTCAGAGTTTGATTGCGATGATGGACCAGCTTCAGAAGCTAACGTTTGTGCTGACTGCTGCCCAGGCTCCAGCGCTGGCGTGGTTGTGGGCGGAGTCGTAGGGGCGGCCGCGAGGTGAGGCTCTGCTGGCTCCCCTATCAAGATCGAAGACGGCCCGGCAACTGGCTCTCCGTAATCCGGCTGATATTCATCCTCGTAGGCATCTGCGACCTCTTCAGTATCTTGTCCTAAAGGGAAAAATACAATAATAGTTAACACAGCTATGTTTTAACCATAATTAGGTTAGGCCCCTCAACTCTTTAAGAGGAGTGTACCCTCGACACGATTTACGTGGAGAAAAAATATATTATTGTCATCACTATTAAAGTGGACAAACTTCGACACGATTTACGTGGAGACAAACACCTCAACACTATTTAAGTGGAGTCTATTGTTGCATGATTTACGTAGTGCAGATGTACTGCCTACCTTATAATAATCAATATAATATGAACTCGACACTAGTAAAATGTTCATAACCTCAACACGCTTAACGTGTAGAAGAATAGCTCAATTTGACACTATCAGTGTTAAATGTTGCGATATAGCATATGTACCCATTGTGATTTACGTAATTAGGGATAAATTGTTTTGTTAAATCATCATAATGAATGTACCTAATATGTATCATTCGCAACTTCAATGTGATAACAATGAGTTAGTTGGTACAGAATAGAAATTTTAAATTGTAATTTAAGTGTAGGTAGTTCGCCTATAACAAAAATGTACTGAATTCTTCAACTAAAAGCTTGTTTCACGTAATTACATACCTGGCAAATCCATGTTATTTCCATACTCAAATGTATCGTTTGAACGACGACTGTACGAGAAACGGTTTTCAAGAAAGTAGATGTGACTTCGATAACACAAAAACACGTAATGGCGCCTGAGACGCGGGGTTGCCATACCAAAAGTGTGGACAGAATAAAAACTGTTTTACTCTATTTATTTTTTAGGATTTAATCTTTTAAATATGTGACGAAGATAGCACCATTTCATGTAATGCTGCAAGTAATAATGTAATCGTCTTCGGTTGAGACCCGAAGTATAATGGCGTATTGCATGGTCTTCAAATAACCTTAAAAAGACTTTGTGTCTTTAAAACGTCATAAAGAGGTAAGTATGCAACCAAAGCAATATGTCTGACATTTTTAAAAATAAATTTATTTTTGGTAATAAAAATATGATGTTTAAACACAAAACTAAGAAGGGGCATGAAAATATGAATTGTGTTTACATAGGTATATTATCGTAAAACTTCAATTCCCAGTCGAACTAAACGGTATTAAAGACAAATATTGTAAGCAAAATATGAAAGTCACATAATACTCTAATTTCTTTTCCATTCTTCTTCTTCTTTGGGTGCCATCTCCTATCGGAGGTCGGCTATCATTATGGCCATTTTGGCCCGTGATAATGCGGCGCGGAACAATTCGATGGAACTGTAGTTGACCCATTCGGACAGATTTTGAAGCCAGTGGGTTTTCCTACGGCCCGGTCTTCTGCGACCTTGTATTTTTCCCTGCTGGATTAATTGGAGGAGGTCATATTTTCTATTGCGCATTATGTGGCCCATGTATTGTAGCTTGCGAATCTTTATAATTTTCATCAACTCCAAATCTTTGTGCATTCTCTGCAGAACCGTTTCGTTTCTTACTCTATCCGTCCAGGATATTTTCACATTCTTCTGTAAATCCACATTTCGAAAGCTTCTAACCGCTTACACAAGGTCTGAGTTAGTGTCCACGCTTCTACTCCGTACAGAAGAACTGAAAATACGTAACACCGCACTAAACGGCATCTTGTGGGGAGTTTGAGATCACGATTGCAGAGCAGATGACTCATTTTGATAAATGCCGCCCTGGCTTGTTCGATACGACATCTGACCTCCACAACGTGGTCCTCATTTTCGTTCACAATACAACCGAGATATTTATATGAACGAACTTTCTCCAGCGGTTGATTTTTAATGTGGAGGGTTGCAGATGGTTGTGTACGGCCGACAACCATGTATTTGGTCTTCTTTATATTAATATTTAAGCCATTTTGTGCACTGGTTGCTTCAACGCAATTTAGCATCTGTTGCAGGTCTTCCCTTGTGCTGGCAAGGAGGATAGTATCATCAGCATATCGAATGTTGTTGAGGGTTCTCCCATTTACAACAATTCCTTCAGTTGCGTCTTCAAGGGCTTCTGAGAAAATCTCCTCAGCATAGATATTGAAGAGCAACGGCGATAGTATGCATCCCTGTCGCACTCTTCTTAGTATCTCAACATCAGCTGTGAGTTTGTGTTCCACGCGTACGTTTGCTGTCTGTCTTTTCCATTAATTCCTTGTAATTATTTATCTTGCACTTAAATCTCCAAATAAAAACAACAACTAACAAGAAATATTAAGCAGCCTTTCAGGGGTTGTTACTAGACTCATATAAAACGTTTTAATAATTCAAAAACATCTGTACGACCGCAATATAACCAAACAGGTTGTTGTAAAGTTACGGTGCGACTACTGCGCGATGAAAGTGGTAATTCATAAACGTTCACACGACTTTTAAATGACGTTAACGGAGTCATATTCTGACTTTTGTATGACCATTATACAACATTGAAGGTCGTATAATTGGGGCCCTTTTCGCGTTTAGTAAACGTTATTATAACATTAGTGTGACATAGCTTTTACGAACAGTGGTAACCAAACAACGTTAACTTAACTATTGAACGACTTTAAATTGTTAATTGGGTATCTTGTCTCTGTGTTCGTATTTCAATTTGTATGTTTTCAAGCATCTTCATTATATTTTATTCCATTTTTACTGTATCGATATTTTAGCGCCCTCTAGTGTTAGGTAGCGGTATTGGTCTTGCTTATATTTATCCTCCTCTAGCAGATATCGATTGAGACTCTTTGATATTCGTTCCTTCTTAGTGTACTTCTCGAGTTTGCTACTCGCCGCTAGATAGCGCTAGTTTTAAGTATTTTCAATATAACGTATGAATCATCATTTGCCTTTTTTAAGGTTATAACAACTAGAAATCTTCCAAAATGGTCTGATGTACTTTCAGTTTCATTGCTTTCACAATCACTTTTGCAATTTGATTGTGCGCGGGGTTTTGGTTTAATTTCTCCGTGTTTACACAATAATTTACTTTGCAAACAGTTGTACACTTGCAGCACTTTCTTATATATAGTATGAATTTCATTTATCACTGTTTTGATGCAATTTGTTATGTTAAACGAGCAATTATTACGCAGCTATTTGTTTCCGTGCGGAGCCAGCGCCCTCCTTTTGATGTTGATGTTTACTTTGCCATATAGCTGGTCTAGATTGAATCGCACTTATAAACAACTCAGTTTTTATCGCCATTTTAAAACAAAATAAATTAAGACCCGCATACGCCGAGCGACAAGACCAAACTGGTTTGATATCCCCGCCACCCGCGCATTGAGACGCTTGCCTACTAGGCCCGTAGTGTGTCCATAACGCACGGATAGGAACGTTTGAAAAGTACGCGCGCTATCTCGCTTATGCCCGTCGCGCTAGCCTTAGCCACTACCCTATGGACGTGAACGGCGGTTTCATATGTTTAATATTTCGCGCCCGTCGGCACAACCGCGCTAGGCTCGCACTGTGGACGCGCACTTAGAACCACCGAAGTGATCAGATTGTACTTCCTCACCATATTTGCAGTTATAACTCTCCGATAATTCAACATGTGAAAGGCCCTCCTACGGTGTCATCTGTTGTTGAATCGTTTGAATCACCTAAAGAATAACAAACTTGAGTTGTAACGACACCTACTGTTGCAGACACGACACACGCAGCACGCTAACTTGCAATCGTTCAACGAGTGCGGGCCATCGCACGCCCGGCACTGCTGCCGCCGCTGCCGCGCACTCCGCCGGTCCGGCCCCGCTCGTCGTGAAGAAACTGTGTCCGCGGATGCCGCCGCCCCGCCGCCGGCGCCGTCCTGTGACTCGCGCTCCGCTGCCATCGCCGCCCGCCGTCTTGCCTGTCGCTCCCCGCGCCGCGTTTGTTGCCGCCATTTAGTCCCACTCAAAAAATGACAATCCACCTCCGACTGTGACCTTGATGACCTTTCTCGACCTAGCGATACGGATGAAGCATTTTTTTCAGCTGCTTCTAAATTAAGTGCCAATGTATACTCTTTTGAAAAATTTAACCTGGGCTCCGCAATTATCTTTGTCGAATCTTTCACTGTTCAACCCACATGCTAATTGATCGCGTGGACTTTTTTCTAACCACGCACCGAAATTGCATGACATCGACATTTTCTTGAGTACCGCAATATATTCTGCTATTATTTCACCGCCCTGTTATGTTCTCTGTCGATAGTTGTATCTCTCAGCGGTTTTAAATGACCTTGCATAATGTTCACTACCTGCGGCCATGATTTATTTTTAGGTAAATCAGGTGTACATAAATTCACCAGCAACTCATAACTCGCCGACCCCATCCTCGTCGCCACTGTGAAGTATTTACGGAATACAATGAAACACACAGCAGTTCTGTAGTCAACGTATATTGCGAGACTGACATTATGATGCTTAACAAACTTAGACCTACCTACATATATAATACAATTAGTGCCCCTTTAGGCCCTGGTGTCAACAACCATTGTTCTTAGCCTTTCATCCACTGTTCAATCCTTCAGGAACTATGTATGGATTGAATGGATGGTAATAGTAATAAAATATCTGACTTCAGGATATATTATAACAGTAACAAGAACCGTACGCAAGTGACAAAGAATAAGTGGGTAGCATGACGCACTACCCTCAAACGTTTTATAATAATTTCCGAGCACTAGTGATGTGCCGAAACATACTCGGGGGCCTTGGAAGCTACTAGTTCCAATATTTGTAGTCTGCAGAGTCCAATAACGGACAAAGGTATCGCACGCCACGTCGGTAGGTGCCCGCAGCGGTCCTCACTTCTGCAACTCGCGCAACGCCGCCTTCCCTAGGAAGATATCCGTTACTCGACCAAGTCTCCACTGCATGGGTGGAATGTTTCTTTGTGGGTTGGGGGGAAGGGGGGCTGTCTGCTGTGTGAGTGGACGGCTGCTGGCTGGTACCAGCATGTGGTCTTGCTTAAGGTAATAATGCAGGGGAGTGTGGGTTCGGTAGTATGGGTGCCAACCTGCTCAAATCTCTCTCTGCCTGGTCCTGCGGCGGTTGACTCTTTGACCTTGTGTTGTGGGCTGGCCCTTTGCCCCTATTTTTGGGCATGGTTTCCAACCCTCTTCTTTGTCTCCTGGTTTTGTCTCTGCGAACCCTCAAGACGCAGGGTATCAATAAGGAAACTTGATGAATTCCTTTATATGATTTCCTTTGTTTAAAACCGTTACAACGGCTTAATATTTCTTTGTACAGTCCGTAATTGAGTTTTATACTATATTGTTATTACAGTTTTTATCCTTTTTGCTATAATATAATGGTTGATTAATTTGGTTATTCAATTCTATATACCGTGTATGTTATATGTTCGGATGCAGAGTCACAGTCACGCATAAAGATCCGGGGGGAACTTCATCCACATCGGTGAAAGCGGTATCCTCAGTTGCGTTTTCGTGGTTAGGGGCTCTTTGCGAAATGCCGCAAGTGCTTTGTGTTATCTCGCTATAGCATACCACAAAATCATGAAAAAAAAACGAAAACGCCCTAGAGTTTGGGTTAAAAGTTGGATAGAAAAGAGGCAAGAATTAGCCTAGACCTCGCTTTTATAACATACCCTTTTTATATTATAAATCGATATAGGACATCAAACTAAACAACTTTGCCCATGGAATGCCTATCTAAAATATTGTAATTTTCAAAAAAATATAATAATTAAAAATTGTCGTACCTAGTTCAAACTGAGAATGTATAGAATGAGAATCTTTGCTTCAGTGAAAATAATAAATAAAAAAAAACCATTTGATCTATGCTTTTCGCTCTGTAAACAAAAATATAACTTCTTTCGGTATTTTCCAGTTGTATTGATCGTCGTTGAAAAATAATATCATGAAAATAAACCGGTAAGCGAGCGATTGAACTGGAAAATACCGAAAGAGGTTATGTTTTTGTTTACACCATAGATCAAATGTTTTTTTTTTATTTTTTATTTTCACTGAAGCAAGGAATCTCATTGTATACATTCTCAGTTTGAACTAGGTACGACAATTTTTAATTATTATTATATTTTGAAAATTACAATATTTTAGATAGGCATTCCATAGGCAAAGTTGTTAAGTTTGATGTCCTTTATCGATTTATAATATAAAAAGGGTATGTTAAAAAAGCGAGGTCTAGGCCAATTGTCGCATACCCATTTAATTCAAGAATTATCGGCAGAACCACTGGATTACAGAAATTATCTGAGAATGTCTGAGGAATCATACAACGAATTGTTGTCTTTAGTGACACCTATAATACAAAAACAAAACACTATAATGCGAGAGGCTATTTCTCCTCATGAACGTTTAAGTGCTACAATTAGATACCTGGCAGAAGGTAAAACCCTAAGTAGTTTGCAGTTTTCTACTTTGATATCCAGGCAAACATTGGGAAGAATTATTCCAGAGACATGCAGAGCTATTTACAGTGCATTAAAAAACGAATATATGAAGGTAAGATATTTATTTGTACTTATTTTTTTTTAAGTAGGTAAATCAGCATAGTACAAAAATATTTTAGTACCAAGTTAATACTTATCATCAACAACGAACTTAAGTTGAAAAAGCGGCCAAGAGCGAGATGGACTCGCTAATGAAGGGTTCCGTAGCAGCGCTAGCAGCAGGTAGGTAACATAGTAATATACAAGTTTAAAATGTTTAGTTTAAAATGTTATTTATGTTATATATTTCAGTGAAATTAATAAATTAGGTAAGTAATTTGATTTATGACGTTTAAAAATAGAACTACTGGCTAGATCTCATTCAAACCAATTTTCGTTAGTAGTTTGTATAGTAATACACATCATATATTTTTTTCAGTTTTATCATGCCCATATTTTAGAAGTTACGGGGGGGGGACACACATTTTACCACTTTGGAAAAGTCTCTCGCGCAAACTATTCAGTTTTGAAAAAAATGATTTAAGAAACCTCAACATCATTTTCAAATACCTTTTGATAGATACCCCACACGTATAGGTTTGATGAAAAAAAAATTTGCGTTTCAGTTCTATGTATGGGGAACCCTAAAAATTTTGTTTTATTTTCAGATTTTATTTTAAAATCTTAATGCGGTTTACAGAATACATCTACGCACCAATTTTCAATAATGTTGTTCTTATAGTTTCGGAATAAACTGGCTGTGACATACGGACGGACGGACGGACGGACAGACATGACGAATCTATAAGGGTCCCGTTTTTGCCATTTGGCTACGGAACCCTAAAAATTAGAAACAAACAAAATACGCCAAACTATTCGAGTTTTCTGGGTTATACTGTTGATCATCTGTGGCTGTCATAACTTGAAATTGTGGTTGAGTTGTGGCTATGGACGTAAAATTTTCTGGCGCAGGCGTATTAATCTGTTGATCATCTGTTGCTGTCAGAACACGATATTGTGGTCGTGTTGTGGCTGTGGATGTAAAAATGGATGATCTGGTACTGGTATTTACTGGAGCAGGAGCAGGCTTATAAAATGGTTGATTGTTAAAATTATAATTAGTGTTGTTATGTAAATTTTCAGATCGCACATTAATTATTGAATTAATAGAAAGCTTGTTCCATTGATGAGTTTCTCAGCAAAAATTTTTTGTTCAGTAGTCATTGTTCTCAATTTGCTAGCAACGTTTCTGCCAAAAATATCAAAGTCATCTTCTTGTTGGCTGAGTCGTTGTGTAATTAAACGAAACATCTAATTGGAAGTGTCGTCTTTTCGTTTTCGTGAAAATGATGGAAGTTCAGGTGTAGAAGATGGCGATGGAGTTTGAGATGGCCGTTGAGGCACAGAATTAACCGATGGGGGTGGACTGGATATCTGCAATCAATGAAATAATATTAGTTATTTTTTCTTTTTCTTGTTTCAGTTTCTTGGTAATATAGAAGAGATGAAAATGACAGCTGAACAATTTAAAAACAAGTGGCAGTTCCCTAATTGTCTTGGTGCAGTAGATGGCAAACATGTCAAAATAATTCCACCTCCTGGCGCAGGATCTCATTTTTTTAATTACAAAGGCTTTCATAGTATTGTTCTTATGGCAGTTGTCAATGCTGAATACGAATTTATATATGTTGATGTAGGCACGAACGGCCGCATTTCTGATGGAGGAGTTTTAAAAAAAAACAAAATTTTATAAGCGTTTGGATGAAGGTACTTTAAATATACCACCACCAGAAAAACCAACACCGGATTCAGATCCCTTACCATTCGTGTACCTTGGTGACGAAGCTTTTACCAGATTACCAGGTCTTAAACCAGATTTTTTGAAACCATATCAACAACGAGAATTACATAATCATGAAAAGAGAATCTATAACTATCGAATGTGCAGAGCCCAAAGGGGAAGTAGAAAATGCGTTCGGTATTTTGGCAGCAAGATTCCAAATATTTCACTCAGCTATAGACTTCAAATCAATTGAGGACATAAATTTTGTGGTATTAGCTTGTTGTACCTTGCATAATTATTTAAGTTGCAAATCCAGACAAGAGTATATCTCGCCATGTGACTGTGACACAGAAAATCAAATTGCTGGTACAATACATACAGGTCTGAGGACAAATAGTATTTTGGCGCCCTTACAAACGACTCGTACTGAAACTCTGTCAAAAAGTTAGAGAAGATTTTGTGAAATACTGCAATACAACTGGGGCTGTATCATGGCAGGAAAGAATGATAAATATATAATTTTATTACTCACGTTGTCCCGAGAATCTTGTGATGATACTTGACTACGATTCTCACCGTCATCATTGTCACTTTCAATGGTTGATATTGATGCCGTACCTGTTAAATTAAAAGTCTGTACATTTGTTTGATTTATACATATATAAAAACTACATACAACTACAATTGTAACAAATTATTTGTAACGTTCCTAATAGGAACTTCCTATTATAATATAATATAATACTGATTAAAATATTTTACAAGTAAAATAAAAAATGACTAAAATTATTTGACTGTACACAATCTAGTTTCCTAGTTATAATTAGGTAGAATAAAGAAAGCGGATAAACGCTGAAATCAAGGAAAAATATTATTAGGTAGAATAGTTGAACATTGAACAGTATTTGGTATCTACTTACTTTGAACAGGATCGTTGAGAAATTCAAGCTCCTTATAATACCATTACTTTGGTTGGTACAAATTTTCAACTCCAGAACCAGTTTTCAAGCTTGCAGTTACCTTGTTTCGTTCTTTCCTATGGGAAGCTCGCAATGACTGAATTTTTTTCTTAACACTAGCTATATTCGAGTTTGGTTCGTATTTTTTCGCAATCTCCACAAGTTTATTATATGCTGCAAGCCGATATCCTTTGTTTTTATAGTCGCTTGATTTAGTTTGCCATAAGCAAGGACAATCTTGGAAGCCATTTATAAATTCGATTATAAAATCGTGGCTGCAAGTTCGCAGATCCATTAGAAAAATGTGACGGGGAGCACGTGCGTCCTCTAGCGCTGCCAACAACAACTGCCGGCTCGGCTCGCCGGCCATGATCGACGCGCGGTTTTGTTTGACGCGCCGAGTAAAAAATAAGACAAACATGACGAGCCGCGAGCCAGGCTCGGCGGTACGTAAAACCGCGGTATTGCATTGATACACTGGCGAGCTTTACTGACGAGCCATAAAACCGCGGTTTTACTCGTCCGTCGATCAGGGCCTTCAGGCGCCCTAGCGCTATCTCACTTGCTCTGCTCGCTCCAATCTGCGACGCCGCGAAAAGCGCGCTAAACCAAATTTTCAGTTAATTTGTTCTGCCTTTGAATATAATGCTATGAAAAAAGTTTGTTTTTTGCTAAAATAACCATTAAATTTGCTGAACATTAATTCTTTAAAAATAATTCAAATATGATATGCAAGTTTTGAGGTCCATATTAGGATATTTGCTGCTCGGATAGTTATTTTGCTATGAGAATTAGTATTATCAACGCACGCTTCGTATGATTTGCTGTGCAGTTAGTATACAATCCAACCTGTAACAAGGCGTAATAGAGCCATACATCCTGTGGACCAAATATTGATAACCCTGCGTTATTATGCTACTGGCAGTTACCAAAGAGTAATAGGAGACATATTCCATGTGGAACAACCCACTGTTCACCGTATTGTTCATAGGGCGACTGCTAGAATAGCAAGCATGAGGCAAGTACATATAAATATGCCAAGACCAGAAGAGGTAATGGATGTGGCAAACGATTTTTATGCCATTGCTGGATTCCCCAGAGTTGTGGGAGCTGTACTGTGGTTGCTCCTTAAAAAAAGAAAAGAAAAAGGCGGTATTGGGTGCATCCAATATTACGAAACCCACCAATAGTACATGGTCGGTTTGTAACGTTATATCCCAACTCTTATTTAATTTAAAAACACTGGGGAACAACAATGACCAATTCGAAGTCGAATTAAAATTGAAGTTATGACCTTAGATAGTTTTTTGAATTTCGAAAACCAGGCTTTACTAGGAATTGTTGGTTGAACAGATTTGTAAAACAAACCCTTACTAGCACCGTCCCATCTTGATTGCCAAGAAGAACGAAGCTGAGGCAGGGCTAGACTACGGTAATCATGAAATTTGTTATGTAGTAATATTTTCTATCAACATTGGATATGGAAGCTTCCTTAGCTAAAATGTCAGCTTTCTCATTTCCTATTATACCAGAATGACTAGGGACATATACTATCTGAATAACAAAATTTAATTGAGCATCTATATAGGGTATTTTTCAGATCCATGATAATTTTACTGTGAATTTTGCTAAAAACAGGATTTTGGTTTTAAGTATATAGGCAGCTTAAAGAATCTGTGAAGATAACCGAACGACTTAAATTATGTGCCTCAATGAGCAAAGCAGTTTCAAGAATTCCAATGCACTCACCAGTAAAAATAGATGAGGCCGGGGGACATTTAAACTGTAACTGATATCTACGGTTACTCCAATAAACTGCAACACCGGTATCAAACGATGAGGAAAGTTTAGAGGCATCAGTATAGAAGTGGTGCCAATCTTTCCATTTTTCATGTAAAATAGAACAAAAGATGGAGTTAGCATCAGGGCTACATTTATTAATACCTATGCTTTGAATAATTTGGGGCTTATAGGATATAACTTGATAAGGAAACCTGTACAAAGGAAGTTTATCAAATTTTAGAATTTTACTAGACTGGCATTTTAAAAAGCTAGTTAGAAAATAAGGGACATCCTTCTTTTTCCAGTAATCGTATAAGTTGCCACGATACAGAGAAATTAGAGACTTAAAATTGAGTAATTTCGAATTCATGAGATGATAGGATGAGGAAACGACTTTTTATATAAATCTATCAGCAATATATTGTCTTCTAAGGTCTAGAGGAGGCTCACAACATTCAACTTGCATTGCGTTAATAGGAGAATAACGCATACAACCCGTGATAATTCGAAGACATTGAGCTTGAATATTGTCAAGTTTTTGTAAGTATTCTTTATTGCAAGGCTCAAGTAAAAATACTCCGTATTCAATGACACTCCTAATAAAAGCATTATAAACTAATTTTAAGGTAAACGGGTGAGCGCCCCACAACACACCAGCAAGAGATTTTAATATCGGGATGGCTCTTTCACATTTTTTTAGCAAATGATTTATGTGAGGAACTCCGGTCAGCTTAGAATCTAAATAAATGCCTAAAAATTTAACATTGTCTTTTCTCGGAATAGGTACACCATCTATCTTTACAGAAATGACAGGTCAAGAACGTTTTCGCGTAAATACAACAAAAGAACGGGAGAGGGTTAACCCCAGGTCAGAAAGAGAAGAGTTAATTGAATTAAGAGAACGCTCAAGAGATACGACAGCTTGTTCTATAGAGCTATGAGAGGCATACACAGCTAAGTCATCCGCATACTGAAGAAGTTGGCAATCTTGGTATACAGATTTAACCAGATTATAAGTATATAAATATAAGATGAAATAATAAACGTATGTGTTGCTCTGTAAATAAAGAAACGACATTTAAAGTTTATTCTTTCACCATTTACTTTTTATATAATTAAAATAAAACATTTTTAAAATTAATTAAATGAACATGAAAATTAAATATCTTATTATCATTTTCCGTTACATGTCAATGTCATCCACCATATCAAATGACATCATAATGCATAGACTTCTAACTGCAAAAAGTATTTATAAAAAAATTATGAAAGAAATGCTAATTTCTTTACATCTCCCCCTTAGGAAAGAAAATTTTCAGGGAAATTTTCTTCATAACTTAATCCCTGGCTATAGAATCATCATCGTCAAAAAAGGTAACTGGAATTAGTTTTGTTATATGGAACAGATTTGATTCCTCCTTCCTATGTCCAGTATCAATCTTGAATATTGTACTCGATTTCTTTTCTATTATCCTATATGGTCCAATTCTTAATTCTTCAAGTTTTCTTCTATTTTATTCATTTCCATTTGCCACATAAACCATATCTCCCACTTCAAATCGCCAATCTGTCTTTTTTTTTCACTTCATTTTTTTTATTGTAATCATGCGAAATAATTGTATTTCTTAATGGGTAACATTTCGAAAATTCGAATATTTCAAATCCGAAATGGTAACATTTCGAAAATTCGAATATCTCATCATATACGGCGATAGGCCTGCCCCCTATCAACGGCGATAGGCCTGCCCCCTATCACGTGAGTACACTGTCCATGCAAAACGTAGGTACTCTGAACACCAGGTGACAAAGTCACGTGATGTTCAGAAGTATTAGTACCTCTGCCAACCCCTTCGGGGATATTCGGCGTGAACGTTTATGTTATGTTATGTTATGTCGAATATCTCAAATCCGAAATTCACTATTCAGAAAACTGTTCACATAATTTACGTATCACAGATGCTTTATTTTCCACAACTTCATTAGTACATAAATACATTTTCTAGAAGTATCACTTCCCAGAAAAACTAAAACCAGATTATTATAATGAATTTTTTGCTTTTACCAACTATATCTTTTGGTAACATTTCGAAAATTCGAATATCTTAAATCCGAAATTCACTATTCAGAAAACTGTTCACATAATATCATAGATGCTTTATTTTCCACAACTTCATTAGTACATAAATACATTTTCTAGAAGTATCACTTCCCAGAAAAACGAAAACCAGATTATTAAAATGAATTTTTTGCTTTTCCCAACTATATCTTTTACTATAATCTCGTTATTCCAAAGATTTAAAAGACCGAAGTAACTTTATCTATAGTCTTACATATCGTAAATCTCTTTAACCAGATATTTTTTATGTAAGAAAAATTGTATAAATGGAACGCGGATGCATGCCTGTTTGTATGTATACTTGCTTGCTTGGTTGCATGTAGGGGGGGGTCGGGGGGCGAAAGCCCCCTGCAGACAAAGAAAAGTTAGGTTACATTCAGTTAGGTTAGGTTAGGTTAGATTATGTATAAAACGAGCGAGCGTAGCGCAGCGGAGCGAGCACCTAAATGTCTGATGCATGGTACACTACTAAACGGGGTATACTTACTTAAAATATGCCTGCAAAATTATTCATAGCAGTAGGTATTCATCTGTATTTCAAATATATGGAAAATGATTTTTTGGAATAGTGATTATTCGGAAAATCAATATTGCGGAATTAAGGTATTTCTGGTTTTCGATTCTTCGGAAATCCGTTCTAGTGGTTAATCAAAATGATAGTAAACAAAAACAAAAACCAAACGATAATCTGGAATGTAAGAATATGGTATATGAAATTTCGATGAAACAATATTATGGCAATTAAAAAAAATGCGATTAGTTTTCGGTAAAATAATATTCGGGTATAAAAGTTTCGGATATACAGTATGTAACCATATCTTTTACTATAATCTCGTTATTCCAAAGGTTTAAAAGACCGAAGTAATTTTATCTATAGTCTTACATATCGTAAATCTCTTTAACCAGATATTTTTGATGTTAGAAAAATTGTATAAATAGAACGCGGATGCATGCCTGTTTGTATGTATACTTGCTTGCTTGTTTGCATGCTTGTTTGCATGCTTGGTTGCATGCAGGGGGGCAGAGCCCCCCTGCTTGGGGGGGACGGGGGGCGAAAGCCCCCTGCAGACAAAGAAAAGTTAGGTTACATTCAGTTAGGTTAGGTTAGGTTAGATTATGTATAAAACGAGCGAGCGTAGCGCAGCGGAGCGAGCACCTAAATGTCTGATGCATGGTATACTACTAAGCGGGGTATACTATTACTTAAAATATGCCTGCAAAATTATTCATGGAAGTAGGTATCATTCAATACATCTGTATTTCAAATATATGGAAAATGATTTTTTGATATAGTGATTATTCGGAAAAGCAATATTGCGGAATTAAGGTATATCTGGTTTTCGATTCTTCGGAAATCCGTTCTAGTGGTTAATCAAAATGATAGTAAACAAAAACAAAAACCAAACGATAATCTGGAATGTAAGAATATGGTATATGAAATTTCGATGAAACAATATTATGGCAATTAAAAAAAAGGCGATTAGTTTTCGGTAAAATAATATTCGGGTTTAAAAGTTTCGGATATACAGTATGTAACCATCCGAAATTCACTATTTCGAAAACTGTTCACATAATTTACGTATCACAGATGCTTTGTTTTCCACAACTTCAAACTTCAAACTTCAAATCGTTTATTGCTTCATTGTGGTAGATTAAGATGTTACAAATATTAATTAAGTTCCGACAATGAACCCTGTTAGGGCACTGCAATATCTTATAACTATCTTAAAATTAACATACAGTTTACAGTGTTTTTATACAGAATTTAAAAGAAAACTTAATGATAATAAGAACATTTTAAGAGACTAGAATAATGAATAATAATAATAAATCAATTTGGTAATCTTCTTTCTTAGCTTAATAATATATTTTTCTTAGTGTCTAAATAAGATCTTTAAGATGCTAACTTATAGGTTTACTTATGATAAATTATAATATTGGTAACGAAGATTTTAAACTATGCAGACAGGAATGTTTATTGAGGTAGGCAAGTAGTAGAAGGATGAAGAGATGGAAATGTGAAAGGGTTGTAGGATTTATTTTAAAACATATTTTCATCCAAAAATTCTTCAACCTTATAGTAAGCTTTTTGTAATAATAGGGTTTTTAGTTTTTTTATAAATGCCTGTTCGTTTGTAATATTTTTATAGCTATCTGGTAGTTTATTATATATTTTTATAGACATTATATATGTATTTGATGATTGGAGAGCCATGCGAGTTTGTGGGAATTGAAGTTTATTTGGGTGTCTAAATGAGTATAGGTGGTTTTGGGAGGATCTAGTTTTATAAAGGTCGGGGTATTTTCTAACAAGTTTGATAATTTCTAAGATGTAGATACAGGGGAGGGTGAGTATATTGAATTGGATGAAGAAGGGTTTGCAACTGTCTGTAGATTCTATGTTTGCTATAATTCTAACTAATTTTTTTTGTTGTGTAAATAATTGTGATACATTTGTGCTATTGCCCCACAATATGACCCCGTAGCTAAGACAAGAATGGGCAAATGCATAGTATGTGGAAAGTGCCGTGTCAATATTAGTAGATTTTTTTACTTCTTTAAGTGCATACGTAAATTTTGATAGTTTATTTTTAGTTTTTTCAATATGGGATTTCCAATTCAAGTGCGTGTCCAGAGTAATACCTAGTAAGGTAGCTTCTTTAACTGCTTCAAGTTTAACGTTGTTATAGCTAAAATTTATTTGGAGGGGTTCTTTTTGTGGTGGATGGAAAGTAATTAATTTAGTTTTTCGGGTATTTATTTCGAGGTTGTGGTCCGTCATCCAGTCGGATATTTTGTCTAGGCACGATTTTAGTTTTATATTTAGGTTATCAGCATTTTTGTGAGAGGAGACTATAGATATATCGTCAGCAAAAAGGATGCAGTAGTCGCTGAGAGATTTTGGTAAGTCGTTGATGTAAATAAGGAAGAGTAGGCAGCCAATTACGCTGCCCTGGGGGATGGAATTATTAGTTGTTATGCTCTTTGATCTGTAGTATATTATTTCTTTTGTTTTTGTATTGAAGTGTTCTATTTGTACGTGTTGTTCCCGATTTTGTAGGTATGATTTTAGCCATTCGTATGATTTCCCTCTTATCCCAATACCGTTAAGTTTCTTACTACATTAGTACATAAATATAATAATACACCGACTCGGTGGTCAGCTGCCGAACTGTCTACTAACTGCTCGTCAATGACTCGTGTTGAGTCGAAACGCGTCGCATGTTTGTGGTTGCCTGTGGTTTTCGCTTGCGGGTGTGCGTGTGGTGCATTGTCTGCTTTTCGATTTCTTGTAAGTGGAAGGGCGGGCGGTGCACAGTGCATGTTGCATGAAGACTGCAGGTATTATTTAGCGGAATTAAGCGAAGAAATTTATTAATATTAGTATTGCTATGGATTTCCGCAAAGTAACGCCTGATTCAATCCAATATTAGTAAAATAAATTTCAGGCACTAACAAATAACAAACAATTTAAATGGGCCACACTTCAGGAGGGCTTTTCTAACTCTTTTTCTAATATTTTTTATTTAAGGAGCAGATTATGTTTCTTTAGTTCAAATAAAACATTTTTATACTCCAGTTCCTTTTCATAGATTACATTTTGAATTTTTAAAAGCGACATGATAGTCCAGTGGGTAGAACACCCGCCCGAAAAACAGAAGGGCGTGAGTTCCAATCCTGGGACGGGCCTACACCAATTTGTCTTTACTAAAGTCATATGTGTGGTTAATTTATCATGGTTGCTAACGGTGAGGGAAAACATCGTGAGGAAACCCACATGGCTGAGTTGTACTTAGTCATGTGACAGTGTATTCGTGCAAAACGGCGATAGGCCTGCCCCCTATCACGTGAGTACACTGTCTAAGCAAAACGTGGGTACCTTCTCTGGAAACTAGATGGCGCTTGCCATGTGAGTTCAGGAGTATTGGTACCTCTGCCAACCCCTTCGGGGATAAACGGCGTGAACGTTTATGTTATGTTATGTTTTAAAGTAAGTACCTCAACTAAAACAGCCTCTTGCAATTTTGCCACTTCAATTTTTTTTTCAGTCAGTAAGTCGAAGGGTTTTTTTTCTTTTGGCTTACCTAGAAAAAAGAGATAACATCAAACTTTGATTCAAAATTAATAAACTTAAAATGACAAAGGATTTGTCTTTGATGTATATGATAATGTCAACAACACTTACATAAGGCAGGATGTTTCTTAGTTTTTAGAGCCATTGGAGTCCAGTCTTTCCATTTTTGTGTGGATTCATTGGTTTGGCTAGCACTTTCTGCTTTGTCTAAAATATATAACATTACAAATTACAAACATTACAATAAAATGGAGTCTTTCAATATACTTAATTCCACACACATATATACTCACGGCTATAATTCCCTAGGAGGGGTAGCCAGAGCCAAGGAATTATAAATTCCTCAGCCACTTTTGGAAGTTGAGTGTGAGTGGGGAAAAGGCGGTAAAATAAAGGTTTTTGGTGATGGGTATCCAACCGCATCGCCCAAAAATCCAATAAAAAGCCCCAATACCCTTAGTCGCCTCGTACGACACCCGTGGGTAGAAAGGGGTAACGACATTCTAAGCCGGCACTACACGGCAAAATATAAAATTCCAGTATAAAATTATATTAATGTATCAGAGATATTTTATGGATGACCAACCTTCCAACCACTCACTTTTTTTTTGGTGGTTCATTACATTCATCCAAGTTAATTTTTATAGGGGTATCTGAAAAATATTGTTTTATAATAAGCACTTTGTCCGTTAATGGATAGAGCACAATATTTTATATTTATACCATCTGCAAGTGTATGCTCAGTGGTTGTCCAGGCGATTGCATCTGATGTTGAAGTACCTTTATAAGAAGATAAATTTTATTAACCTTATCCCTCAAGCACTGACACCTTGTTTTTTGTCATTAGTACTGATGAAGGTCCCTGAGACTCCCATAGAGAAAAACATTAAAATTTTACCAAAAGAAATAATTTTTATAATGAATTATTTATTAAACTTTTAAAGAGAGTACAGAACAGTGTTTTGACATTAAATTATAAAACATTTTAAACAAATTTTAAATTTTAAAGGAACTTTCAATATCAACACTAATTAAATGCACATTTTCAGTTCTTAAACTAAATAAAATAAAAAATAAATAAAAATATCTTCTTAAATCAACAAAAAAATTATCTTATCTTACTAGTCTTTGTAATTCAGCCTTATTTTTTAACAATTGAGAACACATTCCTGGCCGAATGATATTATGTCTTTGTGTACGCACGCTTCTACTGGGTTCCTGTCGACTCCACTTGAATTTATTTTTGCCGTAGTAGTAACCCGACCTCGACTGATTAACAGTGGCAACAGATGAGCTAAGAACATGATCCAAGGGCTCAATATCATCTGCAGCTGTTTCCAGTTCCGTGTCGGACAGACTACATTCAGAATCGTCTTGAGACTCCATGACCTCCATAACAAAATTTTCGTCGATGTCCGAATCACCGCTGAAATCATCATCTCCTTCACTAAAAAGCGACTCTTCTAATATTGCAGCTGAGGAAGGGTCTAACAAGTTAATTTCACGTGGTCGTCGCGAGCGAGAAGTACTTGGTTGCTCAGAATCCATCCTAAAAATAAAATTAATATTGTTACAAAATGTTACGTACTCAATGACATACGTCTGTGGGACCTACAAAAAAATTTTAAACTTCGATTCTAACCTCAAATATGCGCGAAGCGGCCCGTCCTCTTCACTGCTCGCGGCGTACTAATGAACTTGAAGGTAACACGTACAACACGATCCGGTGCAGTAGAGCGAGACAGCGAGTGTTTTTTTTTCGGCGCGGGAGTCTAATAGACCTATATCAGTGCTTAAGGGTTATTAGTTTCTCATTAGAATATTCCAATAAGTAAAAAAAAGGTTCTAAGGTACTTACTTGGAACAGCATCCGAGTCATAGGAACTTTCGTTTCTTGAACTGATAATAGGATCATCTCCTTTAACTTCAGCTCAGCGGATGTCAATACCGGAGCTGCACTAGTGCCTCCACCAGTTATAGTAGCGTTCTGCTCTAATAACAGCACTTTTTTTTTCTAGTGTTCTTCTTGAGCGAATCATAGTTAGGCTTAAGGTGCTTATGGGACAGAACCGGAAGAACTATTAAACGCCGTCAATATTGCCATCCAAGCTTTTTCCTTGTCTTGCCAAGTAATAGCATCACTTTTTTATTTTCTAATACATATTTTTTGGCCTCTGCAAGCGACACCAACAAGTCCGTTTCTTCCTGAGTGAAGTTAACATTTCTTTCACGTCTTTTTTCCATAGTGATTTAGAAAAATGAAACTCAACACAGCAAAAAAGCAAAACAAAGTTGAATAAACAAACACTTCACTCGGTTGTCCAACAGCATCTGCGTTGCGTTTCGAGATTCCATTTCTCACCAAAGCTCTTAAATCGTAATTCATAATTGTGTGACATATACACGGTAACAAACGTTTGAAAGCATTTTTCTAAATAAAAAACATTGTTTCTGATTGTATTTTTAATAAAACTGTTGGTTTTATGACAATTCAAAATGTTTTTAATAAGATTAATTCACAAATGTTAAACCTAAACGCATAAAAGCGACGTTGCCGTCTTGTTTATTTTTATCTGGCAGGTAAATTTAACTAACGGGTAATTTATCTAATAGATAGACGGTGAAACCTACAAAATATATCAGCCACTTTTATCCATGAGATAACGTGATGTGTCAGATAACTATCTGAAACTTTATCTGAAAGTGGTGAAACTGGCCCTAAATAAATTAAATCACTCTTTTTTGGAATGAGACTCCTTGCGTTCCACTGAAGGAATGTTATATAATCCATGTTTAATAGAATTAAGCAAATCCGAAATTATTGTTTATTTATTTATTTATTTACACAAGGAAAACAAACAGCTGTAATACTTAAAATTAGGATACACTTTTAACACACATTAGCCTAATAGTTTTCACCAATAAAATATGGAACCTTAGTCCTTCTCAAATTTCTAGGTATTAATTGTACATGTAAAAATATATATATATACCCCAATGGGAACTAATGGCGTGAGTATATGTATGTATGTATGTATATACCAATAAAATAAACATAAACATACTCACTCAAAAATATATATGTGTGTAATGTCGCAACCAAACCCGGGATATGCTGACTAGCGAGCCGACCTCAATTCATAGTTACACGCAACTTCCATTTGTTCGATGCAGCGTCAGCGCAACGTGAGGCAACGTGACCGCTGCATAGCGACAGCGTCGAGCGTCGGCGCCGCGAACCCAGGAAAATCATATTTCACTTTTGTCATAACCATCGGGCATTAGACACTTACTTTAGTTGTAATTAATTTGTAATCTTTATTAATTAAATTAGTTTTAAATAATTTTGGTTTTTTTTGTATCTTGGGCTGCAGCCGTACGTAATTGGCGCAGTCGGTAGGATACTCGCGGGTCGCGTATTCAGAAGATTTCCGTATACAGCCGCCCGAGTGGCTTTTTAGTCGCATCCAGAGTATCCGAACCCACGTCGTGCTGCACCAGGAGTATCCAGACATTGATACTACAAAAGAAGCCAATATATTATGTGAGTACACTTGAACCTTTTTAGTGATTGCTCATCCTTACTTTATTTTTCCCGTGTTATTTTATATCCTTCAAGATTTTCCATCCGCGACAATCTGGGTCTTCTAGTATAGGTAGTAGTAGTAGTAGAAGTATAGTTTTAGATAGCTATAGGGATATATCATTAGATAGTAGTGGTTCTGACGATTCTTTTAGAGAAATGGAGGATTTAGACCACGTGTTTAAGGCACTTCGCTTAGTACCGGAATTTGATGGAAACCCGAATATACTTATTAGGTTTATTCAACTTTGCGACCAATTAGTTGTCAATATTCTTAAACCGGGCGCTGACTTAACGAATAGTGCATTATTAAATGGCATATTAAATAAAATTTCTGGCCCTGCCGCGCGTTTAATTAACTCCAATGGTATACCGTCTGATTGGCAAGGAATACGGAAGGCTTTAATAAATAACTTTGCAGATCAACGCGATGAGACGGCTCTTTACAATGATTTAGCTTTATTAACACAAGGACAACGCAGTCCACAAGAATTTTATGAAGCTTGTCTTAACTTATTTAGTACTATTATGACATATGTTTCTTTACATGAAACTATAGGTACAACTATTGAGGCAAAAAGGGACCTGTATAAGAAGTTAACCCTCCAAGCCTATTTACGAGGCCTTAAAGAGCCACTGGGTTCTCGTATTCGATGCATGCGCCCTGAGACTATCGAAAAGGCTCTCGAATTTGTTCAGGAAGAGTTAAATACACTTTACTTACAACAAAGAAACGATAATGTAGATAAAAGGAGTTCCATTTTTAATCAACCACCAAAACCCCAGTATTTCATTCCGCAAAAGCCCTTCTCATTTGATATAGCTGGGCCTTCGCGTCCATTCCCAACACAACAATTTTCTAGACCACCTCAGATGGTTTCTCATCAATTTAAAACCCCATATAACCCCGGCATGACCCGGACACAACAAATGTTTCGGGCACCTCCACCTAATTACAATCCCCAAAGTAATGTATTTAGAATGAAGCCTCAATTCCAAATGAATAATCAAAGACCTTATGTGTCTAACCAATCTCAACCAATGAGTGGTGTAAGCCACTACGTTACCAAACCAGCACCTATTAGAGGACATGATTGGAACAAGCAGGGAAACCCTCCGCCATCCAATTATTTTAAAACAAGAGAAATGCATTTTAATTATTGTTACGAGCCTAATTATTCCGACGATAACTATTCAGATCAATATGACTATGGTACTCCTTACTATAACAATCCATATGAAAACTTAGATTATAGTCACGAGTATCCAGTAGCCTACCCTGACTCTCCTTCTAGCAATATGCCACCTAACAACTCGCATGATGAATATTATAGCCACGATAAAGAAGCCCAACCCCAGGATTTTCCAGTGACCCAACCATTAGACAAGCCAAAATAGAAATTAACCTTCAATCTCAGAGGCAGTTGCCTTATATTCAAATTCATTCCCCACCATTAAAGCTGCTTATTGATACCGGTGCAAACCAATCATTTCTCAGTCCTAACTCAGTTGAGCAATATTTTTCAAATATTCCATTAAATTATCAACCCTTTGAAGTCAGTAATGTGCATGCTGTAAGTCGTAGTGACTATTCCATTACTTTGCCAAATTTTCCTGAATTTCAGTTCCCAGGTGATTCGACCTTCTTTATATATAAATTTCATGACTATTTTGATGGACTTATTGGCTCCGATTTATTGGAAAAATTCGAAGCAACTATAGATTTTAAAGATAAATTACTTAAGACTAAAAATAACACTACACCAATTAATTTTTATGAATCACGCAACTCTAATCTTTATGAGGAAATAATACCAGCCAACTCTTCAAAATTAGTGCGAATACCAGTATATCTTCAGGATTGTGATGTTTTCATAGAGGAACAACTCATTTCAAATTGCAACATCAGAGAATGTTTTACTAAAGTCCGTAATAATAGAGCCATAGTAGAGGTATTTAATCCTAGTCATAACGATGTCATATTTTCATTAAATTGTTCATTAAACGCCGAGACATATAATTTAGAATGTTTTTCAAATAATCGCGATACATCTCGAGCTAAAGAAGTTTTATCCCGTTTGCGCACTGATCATCTTAACGCCGAAGAAAAAATTAATTTAGAGTCACTATGCACCCGCTACGCCGATGTGTTTTATATTGAAGGCGAATCTCTTAGTTTTACTAACAAGATTAAACATAGAATTAAAACCACTGATGAATTACCCGTATATACTAGGAGTTATAGATATCCATTTATTCTTAGACAAGAAGTCCAGGATCAGATCTCTAAAATGTTGCAACAAGGTATTATCCGACCTTCGGACTCAGCTTGGAGTTCACCCATATGGGTAGTCCCAAAGAAAGCCGATGCATCCGGCAAGAAAAAGTGGCGACTTGTAGTCGATTTCCGTAAATTAAATGAAAAAACGATAGATGATAAGTACCCAATCCCTAATATCTCAGACGTGCTGGATAAATTGGGTAACTGTCAGTATTTCTCTACTCTCGACCTGGCGTCCGGATTTTACCAGGTAGAAATGGACCCCGCAGATATCCCGAAAACTGCTTTCAATGTAGAACATGGTCATTTTGAATTTTTGAGAATGCCTATGGGTCTTAAAAATAGTCCTTCTACTTTTCAACGTGTGATGGACAATGTTCTCCGCGATCTTCAAAATACTATATGCCTAGTTTATCTCGATGATATAATAGTGTTTAGCACGTCCCTACAGGAACATATGGTTAACCTCGAAAAGGTATTTCAAAAACTACGAGAATCTAACTTCAAAATCCAGATGGACAAGTCTGAATTTCTTAAATTGGAAACGTCGTATCTTGGACATGTTATTAGTACAGACGGAATAAAACCTAACCCAGATAAAATTATAGCTATTAAAAATTACCCCCTACCCAAAACCCCTACCGAAATAAAACGTTTTTTAGGTCTACTTGGATACTATCGTAAATTTATACCCAATTTCGCTCGCATAACAAAGCCCATGACTCAATGCTTAAAGAAAGGCTCTAAAATTAACTTTAATACTGAATATACCGATTGTTTTGAAAAGTGTAAAACACTTCTTACCAACGACCCCATACTCCAGTACCCAGACTTTTCAAAGGATTTTATCCTCACCACTGATGCATCTAATTTAGCCATAGGAGCTGTCCTCTCCCAGGGTACTATAGGTTCCGATAGACCCATAGCATATGCCTCCCGAACGTTAAACAGTAGTGAAATTAATTATAGCACTATAGAAAAAGAGCTGTTGGCCATTGTCTGGGCAACAAAATATTTTAGGCCCTATCTTTTTGGTAGAAAATTTAAAATCATAACAGATCATAGACCTTTACAATGGGTGATGAACCTTAAAGAGCCCAATTCCCGACTGACTAGGTGGCGCCTCAAGTTAAGTGAATATGACTTTACAGTGTGTTATAAGCAAGGCAAAGCAAACACAAACGCAGATGCATTATCACGTATTGAAATATACAATGAAGAAACCAGCTCCATTATAGCCAACCCATCAGAAAAACCACCTTCGATTGATGGTTCAACTACTGCCACAGCTCACACCAGCAAGGAAAACCCCATTCTTGAAATACCAATAACTGATGATCCCCTTAATAAATTTTATAAGCAGATTCACTTCATTATTGTAGGAGACATCAAAGGGAAAACTACTGTTTCTAAGCCGTTTGATACTCATACTAAAACTGTAATACAACTTCGTAAATCATTCTTAGAGGAAGACCTTGTAAATGCCGTTAAAGAATTTGTTAACCCTAAAGTAAAAACCGGAATTTTAATTGAACCTGCCTTAGAAATGTACTCAGTCATACCTTTATTGCAGAATAATTTTAAAAACTCAGCTTTTAATCTTTTACTAACCAAAAAGGAAATAGAAAATGTAAAAGATTACTTGAAACAGCAGGAAATAATTAAATTATATCACGAAGGTAAAACCAACCATCGCGGTATAAACGAATGTTTTCTTGCCCTATCACACAAATTTTATTGGCCTAAGATGAAAGATTCTATTACTAAATATATCAATGAATGTATTATTTGTGGACAAAGTAAATACGACCGTAATCCCATTAAGCAAAAATTCAATATAGTGCCTCCTCCTTCAAAACCGTTTCAGACTGTTCACCTTGACCTTTTAAGCATAGAAACGCAAAAGTATCTCACTATCGTTGATGCCTTCTCCAAATACGCTCAAGCTTATTATTTGAAAGATGCGACAGCTGTGAGTGTGATTCAAGCATTGTTACAATTTTCAACTCATCATGGTTTACCGCTTACAGTAGTCACTGATAGAGGTCCCGAATTTACAAATCAGTTATTTTTAGAATTTGTCAGATTACACAATATAAATCACCATAAAATATTAGCTTATGCTCCTAACGAAAACGGAATAGTCGAAAGATTTCATTCTACCATATTGGAACACTTAAGAGTTCTAAAACTAAAGCATAAAGGGGAAGCTGTAACAAATCTTATGGCATATGCGTTATTAGGCTATAATAGTTCTATTCACAGTTTTACCAAATGTAGACCACTTGATATTATTACAGGCCACTTCGATCCCAGAGATCCCTTCGATATTAACCTTTCAGAACATTTAATGCAGCAATATATACAGGAACATAGGGAGAAAATGATAAAAGTATACGACATTCTCAATGAAACTTCTCTTCATCGCCGTACTGAAATTACCGAAAATATTAATAAAGATCGCGAACCGGAAACAAGCTATAATCCTGATCAACAAATATTCATTAAAAACCCCGTCGCTATTCGCCAAAAAGTTGCTCCCCGTTATATACACGATACAATATTAGCCGATTTACCCATACATGTTTATACAAAGAGAAAGAGGGGCCCAGTCGCGAAATCTCGATTAAAAAGAGCTCCCAAAAATGTTTTGTTGCAGGGCACTGATACTGATTCTGTTACTGAACCTGGTACAAGCAGAGGAGATAACATTTGAAAGCCTGCAAAATGGACCTGGCATTTTACCATTCAGCTTGGGTCCTACCAAGCTAGTGTCCCATTATCATTCCTTTTTACAGGAAGTAGATTTAGATTCTATTAGGTTAAGTATTAGTTTAGTTAATGAACAGTTAGACAACTTTTTACCCCAATTAGATAATAAAGTAGTATCTCTGTATGAACCCCACATCCATTACTTAAGATTGAAATTAAATTACTTATCAAGCCAATTGGAAACTTTTGAGCGTAAACGCTCTAAGAGAGGTCTCATCAACGGTTTGGGCACAGTTATAAAAAGTATATCTGGTAATTTGGACTTTAATGATGCACTTCGTTATGATAACGCTTTTAAAACAATACAATTAAATGAGAATAAAATTATTTCTGAGATTAATCACCAAATAAGCATAAATAAAAAATGGACCTCAGAAAACACCAAAGTTCTAACTAGTTTAGTATCTAATCAGGGTTCAATCGAGAAAGCAATAAATTTAATTAATAATTCGACAGTCCAGCAGCAGTCAAACAGTTTATTATATGCTCATTTATATCAACTTCTTTTAATTTTAGGCGATAATATAGATAGTGTCTCAAACGAGTTAGTTAATTTAGAAAACGTTTTAGCTTTTATTAGAACTAATAGTATGCACCATTCTATGTTTAATTCAAGCACCTTTAGCTCTATGATAAATAGGTTAACCTTACTATATGGGAAAGATAGGATAGTTAATATAGATTTAAGAGAATATTTCGAGATAGTAAAGACAGGATACTATTTTAATTTACAGTCTTTAGTAATAGTACTAAAATTCCCGATTGTTTTCCCTTTAATCTTCGACCTCTTTAAACTTTCCCTCACTCCGAATTACCTTGGAAATATCCTAATTCCTCCATATCCTTATATAGCAATTCACGACAAAGAGTTCATGTACATTGAGGCAGAATGCCCGAAGACCAGTTCTGGATTCCTTTGCGAAAAACCACTGAATCAACATCAGGAGCACCAAGACTGTATTCATAGTTACATAACAACGCAACATATTACCGATTCATGTATCTTCACATCTGTAATTCTAACGACAGAAGCCATGGAGCAGTTAGATGAAAAACACTATATCTTCAGCTTCCCGCAGCCAACCAAAGTTCACTCATACTGTTCACAAAACCAATATGTATCTTTAGAAGGCAGCTACTTGATAACCGTACCGAAGGGATGTCATATTCAAACTCCAGTTTTCAATATAACCAACAGTCAAGATAAAATAAAGGGCATGCCGTTGAAAATCATGAACTTACCAATTTTTAAACCTGAAAAATATAACCAGTCTAATTCCACATTTACACTCAAGACGATCAGCTTAAAAAGTCTTCATTCAACCAACATGGAAGTTGCACTTCAACCAACATTTCCATCATGGCACGAGCAGACGAACAGTATCTACCATACCACGATACCCATTTATTCAGCTATTGGAATAATATTAATTGCAAGTACGATATACGCCACTATGAAACGTATTAAGAAGAAACCCGTGAAGATATACCAACCAACCATATACTCCGAGATAAATGAGAAGAAAAGCACCACCCCAAATCAACCACAACCCTCATCATTATTTTCAACCCAAGTCTTCAAATAAATGCTGATTTTAAGGAGGGAGGTGTAATGTCGCAACCAAACCCGGGATATGCTGACTAGCGAGCCGACCTCAATTCATAGTTACACGCAACTTCCATTTGTTCGATGCAGCGTCAGCGCAACGTGAGGCAACGTGACCGCTGCATAGCGACAGCGTCGAGCGTCGGCGCCGCGAACCCAGGAAAATCATATTTCACTTTTGTCATAACCATCGGGCATTAGACACTTACTTTAGTTGTAATTAATTTGTAATCTTTATTAATTAAATTAGTTTTAAATAATTTTGGTTTTTTTTGTATCTTGGGCTGCAGCCGTACGTAATTTGTGTATTATTTATACAATATTGTGTAATATATATATATATATTACAAAACGATACAATATAAATATGTCATTAAATAAATTATCATATTTTCTCAGCATCAAAAAAAGATTTCGCTGCCATTGTCTTAAATGTGCTAGAATTAATATTAAATAAGTCCAAATTCAGATTTCTGGAAAAGATATTCAAAGTTTTAGCACCCCTTATGGAAAAGCTGTTCTGCCGATAATTAGTTCTACATTTCGGAATATACATTTCACTAGGGTGACGCGGGTTAGATGATTTTGGAACTCGAAGCTTTATATGTTCCAGTAACTCAGAACAGTCTATTAAATTATTGGCTGTCTTGATTATAAAGTCTGCATCAGCAATCTGTCTCCTAAACTCTAGTGGTAATATATGATGCCTTTTACATCGTAACTCATAGCTGTCATCAGTTGTCACGGTCTTATATTCCAAATACCTCAGAAAACGTTTTTGTATTGACTCTATTCTATTTATGTAAACTGCATATCTAGGATTCCACACCTGCGATGCATACTCCAAAATGCTTCGAACAAAAGAACAATAGATGATTTTGATTGCCTTTACATTTTTGAAGTACTTGCATGATCGAATTAGAAATCCCAGAGTACTTGAAGCTTTATTTACTATGTTGTTAATATGTAAATCATAGAGCAATTTGGAGTCATGGGTGATGCCGAGATCGCGAGTATTAACTGTTCTGACTAATTGACATTGTTTAATTGAATATGAATAAAAAAATATATTATTTCTACGTGTAAATGATATAACAAAACATTTGTTTACATTTAAATCTAGTTTGTTATCCGCGCAATACAACTCAAATCTCGTCAAGTCATCCTTGAGGCTTTTACAATCATTTGGAGATTTTCATATCATCCGCGAATAACAAAACCTTTGATGCTTTAAAACAAGAAGTTACATCGTTTATAAATAAAATAAACAAGAGAGGTCCCAGCAACGAACCCTGCGGCTCTCCTGATTTTATTTGAGTCCATTCAGAAGAAAAACCATTCACAACAACAGACTGCGTCCTATTCTCAATGTAGGAAGCAAACCATCTAAGAAGATCCCCATGAATACCCGCAATATATAGTTTCTCAAGAAGACGGACATGATCGATACGCATTATTAACATAAAACACACACATTAAAATTCGGAGGTAGGAAACGCAAACACTACTTGAACGTGTAAAAAAGAAACAAAGGGTAGAGAAATTTCGCGCTGGATGCCAACTGACACTGTAGCTCAGTTGGCAGAGCGACGGGGGCGTATACCCGAAGGTCGCGGGTTCGAGCCCCGCCAGTGTCGAAATTTTTCTTTCCTTTAATAACATCTTTTATTTATGAATAATAATCCCCACATGAGGAATTCATGTCAAAAAACATTAAATTATGATCGATACGATCCAAAACTTTTTTGAAATCCGTTAAAATGATGTCAACCTGCTCACCTCTATCCATATTTTGAGTTATAAATTCATGGGTTAATAAAAGATTAGTAGTCGTAGATCTTTTTTTAAGAAATCCATGTTGGTCCGGCGTGAAGATAGTATGCAAAGAAGCATAGGTTTGTTCATATACTAGCTTCTCGAGAACCTTCGCAAATAAACAGAGTTTTGAGATACCTCTACAGTTTTCAACAGAGGTTACATTTCCTTGTTTATGTATTGGAGTTATAAAGGCTGACTTCCATACTATGGGCACAACGCCTTCTTTTAAAGATCGGGTAAAAAAAGATAATAAGTGGTGGAACTAGTGCTAGGGCACATCGAGTTATAAAAATTGGTGATATTATATCTGGTCCGGCTTTTTTATTTATATCGAGATTCTTTAACAATGTCAGTAAGCGGTCTGGGTCAATTATCACAGCAGAAATATTGTTTGAAGAAGAAACACCACGATCATCAAAGGAAGGACTAGTTTCAGAAGAAGATGAAAAGTTTTTCTCAAAGTATAGTTTGAAAGCATTACTGACGCCATTTCCGGTATCATATGTACAATTTTCATATTGCATTGTAGAAGGTATACTATGCGAACCTTTTTATTATTTTTAATGTAAGTCCAAAAACAAGAAGGATTCGTTATAATATTGTTTTCTATGCGAGAAATATATATTATAAAACATCTCTTATCTTCTTCCCTCACTCTTGCTCTCAACAATGAAAAAGTTATATAATCTGATTAATTTTATAGTTTTTGTATTTGCGATGATATTTATATTTTTCATTAATTATTCTAATTAAACTACTATCGTACCAAGGAGAAAATTGAATTTTTTTAAAATTCTTTTTCGGAACAAACTTATCGATTAAATTTTACATATTATTGTAAAATCGGTTGACTACAGAATCAAGCGAACCTGTACTTAATAAATTACCTCAATCGATTTTATTTAGTTCCAATAATAAATTCTCATAATCACCCTTGTGGTACAGATAACTCAATGTTTTTCTGTGGGGTAATGATGGAAACTGAGATAATTTATCAAATCAAATCAAATAGTATTTATTGGCATTCATAATTTACATCAAATTCTACAAATACAATATTAATTTATACAGACAATTGACAAACTATAAATCAATGTAGAACATATTATCCTGTGGCCCCACACTAGGCAAGCCTGTATCGTGGGTACCCATACAAATTAAACATAATGGATTTACAAAAATACACATGACTTAATAAACAAATTATATATATAAGAAATAAGATATTATATTTACAATCACAATTAGCATTACAAAATGAAATTAACAGAGAAAACATATTGAATTAATACAAACATTTGGAATAATTAATAATAATAACGAGAAACAAAAATGTTTTCCGAAATAACAATTAATCAATAGCAATTAGACATATAGGCGAATCTTACATTACATTGGATGAGGTAATTAATAATTATGTAGTTATGTAGACCGTGAAAATCTTAATTTAAAGTAAGTTGGTGTGTGTGTGTGTGTTTGTGTGTGTGTATGTTTGTGTGTATGATTGTGTGACACAAGATAATGAATATGTGATCTATGATTATGTGTTAGTAGTGTACGTGAGAGATTAGGTAGGAATATTTTAGTCAATTACGTTTACCAATTGTTCTGTGGCCTCATACGATAGATGGAGAATCCAGTTTCTTGCATATACTTTTAGTTCTCTATTATTATACTCTCGAACATCACACAGCTTGAGCAGTTTATTATACAAATGTGGCTGGAGGAAAGGGGAAAATCTTTTAGCAAAAGTTGTTTTACAGGCTTTTGTCAACACAGTAGGAGACCTTTTAGATCTACCACACTTAAAGAAACCACATAAATATTTTTTGTGCGCTTGAATAATGGAACTTAAAACAAACATTTTCCTTACACTTAGAAGTCTACATTCCTCATACAGCTTTTCAGTCGAAAACCTAAAGTTTTTTCTCAGCATTACCTTTAAGACAGACCGCTGAGCCCTTTCAACTTCTATCATTGAGGTTTTGGCTGCACCTTCCCGAATTGGCAAACAATAGGCTATAACTGATTGGCATATGGCTGTGTAAATTTGTTTAAGGAGTTCTAAATCTGCACTGATAATTTATATGTGATTACTAATGACTTATGGTGCAGATCTTCAGGCACCAGCGGTGCAGAGCATGACTCTACTACTAGGTTTAAATTCGATAGTACTAAGTCAAGTATGCGGCCGTTACTATTTTTTTCCCAATTATATTGATTTAAGCCGCATTGATTCAATGTATCACAGAAATACAACTGCGTTTCTCCTATAATTTGTAAGAGTTCATTATTCTCATTATCCCAACTTATATTAGATAAATTGAAATCACCTAATACAACGTATTCGTCATTAGGTGTAGACGTAGGTGTAGAAGTTAAACAGTCTATCACAAAAGTTATGAAGCTAAGTTGAGAATGAGTTACCCTGGTTTTCACTGCATAAATATATGGTACAAATATTAATGTTTCGGTACTTACATGATTCATCTTTAATACGAAGTGAAACCCATATGTCCTCAGCCGACGACCTCCACTGAATTTGCTCACATGCCGTGTATTTCCTTTGCACTGCAATTATCACTCCACCACCCCTAGTTTGCCCCGTTACCCCATAGCACCGATCACGTCTCCATACAGAATAACGGTCATCAAAAAGTTCGCTACTTGTAATACCCTCTAATAACCACGACTCAGTTATTGACACTATATCGTAATTCTCCAATAATGAATTCCTCTTAAAAATATCTACCTTGCTACGAAGACCTCTAGCGTTTTGATAATAAATATTAATCATTACGAAAACGAAACTTGTACAACTGAATAATGGAATCAATGATTATTATTGACAGAACAGCAAGCGCAATAGCCATCAACAATTTAGTACGTTTATCTATTTTAATAATGTAGGATATAATTTTTATTATAACACATGATTTAGAGATATTTTGAAATAGACACAATATATTGCGAGAAAAAACACGTACACCTTCATGAGGAATAATAATTTTAAAACATACCCAAGGTAGTTCGAAAAAACTACACAAAGGATTACGATTGAAGGCGGTGGTTAAAAACATTGTGGTACTAAATAATAAATGTACGATAAGTAAGAATCTTTTATGTTTGATGATAATTGAAATAATGAGTATGTAATAAATATACGTAATATGTAATGAGTATGTATAAATTATAAATAAAAAAATATATGTTAAATATTTAGAAAATGTATATAATAGGCGAGTGACGTAAAATATGATTTGTAAAATGTGAAAGTTATATCTTAATTTATTTTTAGTAAATCCTCTTCTTTTCTTATTGTAAAAACCGGAGATGATGGGCTTCGTCGAGCCAAAATCTGGCCATGCGTAACCCATATATATTGAAAATTCGCAGCCTCACTCTTCCTGGCCTTTGCTTTCGTTAATAAATTATTGAATAAAACTGTCAAGTGGTCGTTAATATATATATTTTTTTCACCGCTGTATCCAATGGAAGACTGTTTTAGATTCTTTTTTATTTTCATGGCAGAAATAAATTCTTCTTTACGGTATTTATTTATAAATGAAACTATAATGGGTTTATCGGCATCTTTTTGTCTTGTTTGAACTCTTGTAATAATATTGATTTCTTCTTTTCGAACTGGACAATTTATACTTTGACTAATTTTTGATAAAATTTCGAATAGGTTCTCATTTTTGCTATATGGTATATTTTTTATTTCTGCATTATTAGAACGATTCCTTTGTTCTCTATCTTGAACTTCAAGCTGTATATCTTGAATCGTTTTTTCCAATGAAGGTATCACGCTGGTAATTTCTTCAACGCTCTTGACTTTGTTCTCCAAAGCTACAAATTTTTCATTATAATTTCTTATTAGATCGTGAGCCATTTCAATTGAGTTTTTCATATCCATTAAGTCTTCTTTAATTGATTTGACGTCCGTTTTAATAGCCACAATAATAATTGAGGCAGCTTTGTGCGGTATAGGAGATGAAGAAGATGTGAACGAGAGAATAATAGAAGAAATACTTTAAATAACTTGAGAAGAAATATAATCAACAGATTTATGGATCGGCTGGGAAGGATATCCTCCACCAGAACACTGAGTGAAGAAAGAATAGTCTTTAGTTAGTCTATGATGTTCAGCCTTATCATATCCAGGCAAAATTGAATGAGATTTTTTAGGAAGAAATACTGTTTGTTTTGTAAGATTGTGAAGAGGAGTTATTAATAGATTTGGAAACATCAGCATAGCTGCGCTTAGATTCCGGAACTTGTTGACTGGCTTCAAAGTATGAAACAGATTTTTCGGCATGATTTTGACGTTTGCCGCGGAGGTACACCCATTTTTTTTCTATGCACTTGTACATGTCTTTAGTAGCTCTTTTTGAGATTATTTTGGTGGGTGTACCTCCGCGGCAAACGTCAAAAAAATGTACTAAAAAAAATAAACTATGAATTTTTGTCTGAAGTACTATTGGTAGGCCCCACATAAAAACATGCGATTAAAAGTTCATTTTATTCTCGTTTATCGTGATTTGGTTTGGTTGTTCTAGCTTGCGTAGTTTATCTAAAATATAAGTTTAAAAAATACCTTGATGATTTGGTAAATGTCAAAAATCTCCAAAACAAAAGAAGATCGAGGGCTGATTTTTGTCACACAGTAACCGTGGCTGAAACCGGTGCACCACCATATAAATCAGAAAGATCAGCTTCGGGGGCCAATCTTGTTCCCTTAGCCTGCTAGACCCTTTAACAGCTGCTCAAATTTGAATGCTCCTCAACTAACCGATCGATTTGACTGTCGTTTCAGTATTCGGCTGTTTATATACAAGTCAATTCATGAGTTTTTTTTATCTATATCTATCAATCACTCACAGAGTCAATCACAGAATATCATATATAGAATATTCTAAAGCCGCGTACACTACAGAAAACAAACAATTAATAATCTGGCGCGAACATACCACTTGATGCCTCGCTTCCGTTTCAACAAGTACATGGATAGCTTCTGATCTTCTAGATCAACGCCGCCCATGTACTTGTTGTAGTCGGCCGACTGCCTTAAATTGCTCCTCCCCTGCTCGCCTGCCGGCCACCATCTCATCGACGTGAATAGTGCTCATTACTGTGACAAGCTTGACGTCCTTCCGACACGTCAAAGCCATGTCACCGCAATGAGCACTTAATTTGTCACCACGAGGCATCTGGCGATCATTGGCATTCCTGATCATCTCTGGCACGTGTTGCCTTCGACGATTCAGGGTGCCAATGACATCCGTATGCCTTGTCTTGAGGTATCTGGCGAGGAGAAGCTGGTTGTACCAGTTATCCATCACCAGAAGGTGGCTGACATCGAAGTACCCATTCATGAGCTCCAAAACTACCTTAGCGGTAGAATTTGCGAACCCATGAATGGATCCCTCTTGCATGGAGGAGTTCTTCCCAGTATATAGAATACTGCGAAGCGTATAGCCAGTCGCAGCCTCGCACAACTCAAACGACTTGAGGCCGAAGCGGGCCGCCTTGGTCCTGATGCATTGCATCCAACTAAGATGGCCTTTCCACAGCAGCAGTGACTCATCCAAACTGAGTTCCCTCTGGGGAATGTATAACTAGGCGAATATTTCGTTGCAATGTGTCAGTAGAAGGGCTATTTTCGAAATTTTTTGAGTGTGTGAGCGACGGTTGTGTGGTATCTCCTCGTTATTGACGAAATGCAAAAAACGAGAGAGAAGCTCGAATCGGTTGCGCGACATAAGTGCTCGGAACTTCGGCATCTCCAAAATACCCGTGCTCCAGTAGAGTCTCTGACTTCCACGATTGCACATTACTATTAAAACTAATATGGCAAAGTATAAGTACATCTCTTCGATGGTCGTTTCGTACCACAGGTCCAAATATGTTGGCACGTTGCCAAGTTCGGATAAAGCCGCAAATTTTTGCCAGGCGTAATAATTGGTCTCTCGGACTATCATTGACATAACGTCGTTATTCCAAAATTTGCTGAAATATTTCCACTGGGTATTGGCTACCAAATGTTGGCACAGGTGAACGGCTGTACTCTTCGGCCACGGCGTTAAAAGTACCAAAATCAGTCGACCAATGGAACTCAATGGAACTCATCCGACACATTGGGTTCGACATCGGCCAGTTCCGCTCCACCGGCAGTGAAGAGGCGATCTGCTTGCTGCTCCTCTACTAAACCAACTTCTTCTACATACTCGTGGAGCTCCCTCGCCGTCCTTCTGAGTCGCTCAATGTCTGTATTGAAAAACTCGTCAAGGTCTTCATCATCGCCATCGACACCGTCGCCTTCTAATTCACTACCAGAATCACCTTCGAGATATCTGATAATGATATCGTCTGGCAGTGCTAATCGACGACGAGGATCAACACCTCGCCGAGCTCTCAATGACCGACGTGGAGCCGACGAAGAGGTAGCGCTGGAACACAGGCTGGACGAAGACGGTGACGCAACAGCTGGCACAGCATTTGTCGATCCCCGGGGAGTCCTATGTCTTGGCGTACTTGTCGGCGTACCGGCGCGGCTGGCCCACGGCGTGGCGAAAACTGGGGTAGACGCCGGATTCCAATCCTGGAACCAATGAAAATGTAATTGGTACATGGCACAGCTGCCTGCACAATGCGCCAAAGCGTTTAAATTAATAAATTTTACACACCACTAAACACAATGTAAGCGTCAAACATGCCAGACAGAAGACAGTTGTATTTTTTTTATCATAACCAAGCAAGGTAAATAAATAAATAAACATATCATACATACCGGCGGCGCTATCTCCACATCTTGAACCCCAATGGCGTAGTCATGATCATCCTCAATGTATTCGACCTAGCATCAAGCATAATGACTATTACAACCCATAATATAAGCGAACTGCACTAGAAGTAAATTATTATTTTTTCATTAAAAACAAGTCATACCATACCTCATACTCGCCTATGGTCCTTATTATCTCTTCATCTGACATGTACTTGCTCTCCATATTGGTCAAAGGTAGTCTAAAAATATTCGTAAAATATTTAAGTCAGCTGAGCAAGAGAAAAAAAAACGATGACATTACTAAAAATATATCAATTTTTTAAATGTTTTTTCGAAGGTTGTCATTTCACACAATTGCTACTAGTAACATGATATTTAAGCATAGAAATCAGGAACGCGCTATCTACGCAACCGAGCACAAAAGCCAACCCATTTTTTTATATCATACTTATATTATAAACTACATCATACTAATATTATAGTGAAACCGCGAGGAACCCTCTAGTATATAAGTTAAAATGCCAAAAAATGCATCCAATTCTTGTTCTGTGAATGGTTGGAATATTTTTTGTTTCGGTCGCTTGCTAATATCAGGGTAATTTTCTATTAGTTTATCATTGTATGTTTCAGTAATCTTAGTCCCTTTTCGATTAGTTTCCCTTACGATTATGTCACACATCTCATTAGACAATATATTTTTGAATATTTCCATTTGATTGTAGAGTTCACTGAAAGACGCATCCCCGCCCCGTTGACGAATAATGTTTCGACTACTAGTTTGTGTTCTCGGAAGTGGATCAGACTGTCACCGCGTTCCATCTTTTGCAACCTACAAAACTCGCATCGGAGTCGTAAGAGTCGATATCATTTTCGACTTCTGCTTCTGGCTCAACATCAGAAATTTCTAATCCATCCTCCTCCACCAAAGAAATAAAATCGTGTTCATTATCAGAAGCAACAAACTCACTTTCGTCACTGGAAGATTCTTCTAATATCGCTTGTATTTCTGTTGAATTATATCTTCGAACACGTGATCTTTGTTTAGAAGTACTCGCTTCTATATTTATAATGAAATAATTATAAATTCACAAAATAGAAGTAACTCGTACAATACGAACACAGAAAACAGTCAAGTGTCAATAACAAACACGATGCATTGAATGGATTTAAGTGTTTCTTGTGCACCGATAACCATCTACCGCACTTCACCCCTCCCCCTCTTCAATCGCTACAGATCGTCAAGTGTTTAACTTAACTAAAATAACAAAATTCAAAGTGAGGATAACGTTAAAACCGACCTTGATTATTAACATTACCTCTAAACTGTATGAAGGTACCCTAAGGCTCGTCACTCTCCTAAAGGTGTTTTATTTGTCACTGACATAAGGGTTAAATTAAAGTCAATCGAGTATGCACAGTTCACACTAGTTCAATTTATTTATTTGTCCCAGAGTTTCAACTTCTGTAATCGTGTGTAACCACGCTCTGCTACAAAAAATGTTCGTGTATAACGCTCTGCTACCAAAATTGTTCGTGTATAACGCTCTGCTACCATTTAATACAAACTTAATTGAGTTACTTGTGTGTTGCTCTTAGATCTCCCAGAATTGCTGAAAGGTTTTCACTTCTCACTATTTTGTTCAGATCTGAATGCATTTAGTCTTTAATGAAAATACGAATCCCTGGCCGAAGGATATCGCATCTAGTGAATATTTCCTTGCTTTCTTTCATATTCCACGAATATCTTCATCAGATGATTTCTGATTCAACGCGTGCACCGCTCCCAATGCACATCAAAGTTTTGTTTCAACCGAGATCACTTTTATATTGTCCACAATTCCACCGATTCACAACATAAACAATCAAATATATTCACTGACCCTTTCTATTATCATCACATTACTCAAACTTTATACAAAATTAATTACAATACAAAATCGCCATCAAAAATCAAGCCAAGACAAATCAAGTTATCATCCATCAATCACAGACTCGATATATAGAATAGGCTAAGGCTAAGCGCATACTGCCAGAAAACAAGTACTTAATAATCTGGCGCGATCAGGCTATATCTCCGAAACTACTAATTTAATCAAAAAAAGTCAAAGAATAAAAACGCATCCCTCGGCACGGCAAACCTTGGATTGGTGTAAGGGCGAAGATGGAAAAGCCCTGTTCCCTTAGTCGACTTCTACGAAACAACCACGGGAAGAGATGGGGTTGTGTTATTATATGCCAACACTACACAGCTAAACTACAGAATTAGTAATTTTAATACTCTTATCACAATGTATGCACCATTTTTGTAAAATATAATGTGTTGAATCACAATGCCATTGCAGTTAAGCTTTATAAAAATGTATTAACACCATAGAAATATAATCTACTATAGAACACGCATTTACGAGACTCCCGTTTGTGCACAGTGTCGGCGGGTGTGCTATAGCTACTTACGTATATTTATATTTATAAATAAGGATGTGTAATTGTTAAGCATTATCAATAGATACAACATCGATTTATTATCAAAGAAGAGAATCGATACTTTATAAACATAACATATAACATACACAACATAAACGTTCCGCCGAATATCCCCGAAGGGGTTGGCAGAGGTACTAATACTTCTGAACATCACGTGACATTGACACCTAGCGTTCAGAGTACCCACGTTTAACATGGACAGTGTACTCACGTGATAGGGGGCAGGCCTATCGCCGTTTTGTACGAATACACAGTCACATGACTAAGTACAACTCAGCCATGTGGGTTTCCTCACGATGTTTTCCCTCACCGTTAACAACCGTGATAAATTAACCACACATATGTCTTTATAAAAGACAAATCGGTGTAGGCCCGACCCGGAATATGAACACTAGTCGCTTGCACGTTAACCGGGGTTCTACTCATTGCACAGTGATTCGATTAGAACAAGCTAGCTTAGGGTTGCCATAAAAGCCTGAGTGCTGACCGGGACATGTGGCTAAAAATATACAATGTGTAAGCGACTTATCGCCACAATCGAAAATTATGGGTTCAGACCCTACCTACTTTCTATACAGAAAGCTTTATGAAAAAGCGCGATTAGCGTAGCGTAGTGGCGATCAGCAGCTTTCACGCTGTATAGGAGAAGAATAAAAAAAAAACACATTGGTTTTAAACCATTTACATATATTAATCATCTTCTTTTAAAACTACAATACAATTTGGTAAGTATGACATTAATTATTATATTTTTCAGCTTTCTTTACCTTAATCAACAATTCTGGTTTGCTCATAACATACTTATGAAACTCTGAACAGGTCATTTTGTAATTGTATTTGCATTGAATTATGCTTTCGACTGTTTCGACATGAAGGCGATTGCGTTCTTTAGTCCATTGCGCAGTTATTAAAGAAAACACTCTTTCCACATTTGCTTTATGACCCGGGATAGCATATAAATATTGGCACATCAAAATTAAAGTCTTTTTCCTTTCTAATGCATCTGTTTCTTTAAAAAAGGTTAGCCATTTTTGGTGCATGTCTTTTCCGTTCCAAGAATCATTATCTCTTCTTTGTTCTACAAAAGTTTTGAGGTATGTTATTTCTTCAAAAGCACTGTCAGTAATAGTTATTCCCTTTTCTTGTAAATAATTTACTGTCTTAAGAACATCCTGCCATTCCGGTGGACCAGCAAGAGACATCCATTCAAATACATCGTATTTTGTTAGAGGTTGACTCCACTGTTGTAAGTATTCCAAAGCTGTTGTATAATATTTGTTTATTTCTTCATCAAATATCTTGATTAAATTGGAATGCTGAGGATTTTTTGATAATTTATCATACTCAGTTTTAGTTTGGAATCCCATAAATTTTGCTGCAGCACGCTCTGACAGTGTTCTTTCAAGACTGTTTAAGAGTTTTTTAACTTCAACAATAGTTATATTTGACTTCTCTATTTTTTTTATTTGTCTCTCAAATAAAAATGATTGGCTTTGTAAAAATAGAAAATAAACTTGTGACAATGGATGGTTAAAGAAATCAACTAACGTTTTGGGTGGTCTGTTTTCAGCCAAAAAAAAATCTTTTAATGGTTCCCACAGTTTCAGAATACGTTCTATCGCCGGCAACAATGACAACCACCGAGATCTTGAGTGGGATTGTAAATTAGCGTGACTGACATCAGCTGCCTCACAAAAAGATTTCAAACGTTCATTACGTACTGTAAATATTGAAAAGTATTTATAAATCTTGAGAACTACTGACTCCACATCAACGGAAAATACGTCAGCAGATGTTGATGCTGCATTATGTAGGATGTGATTAGGACAACCAATTCCTTCAATATCTTTCGAGAGCTTAGATTTCAATTTGAAATGAACATTATTCGTGCCTTGCCTCTCTCGTCCACCAAAATTCGTGTTGGTGTTATCAGCGCTATACGCGATTAACTTTTCCAATGGAATATTTAAGTTACTTAGTGTATTAATGCAGAAAGAAACAATTGTGTCTGAGGTTTCGTTTTCCAAAGAATCCAATTTTATCAATTTAAGCTGCATACCATCGGTTTCCGAAAAGTACTGAATTAGGAGAGGAAATAACTTCTCAGCGTTATGATTGCTTGCATCAGTTAAAATTCCGTAAAAAGATATAATATTTAGTTCTTCTTTAGTTATTTGAACAGAATGTGGTGCCAATATGTTTTTTATTATTGCTGTAGCTTTGGTTCGTGCAGTTGACTGTTTTGCAGCAATTTTAGAATCAGGATACAAAATAGAGTTTAATTTAGTGTTGCAGTCCAGTGAATTAAAAGATTGATGGTGATTAATAACTTTGTAAGCCGTTGTCAATTCTGCCGCACATACTAAAGTATCTTCTGGTGTGTTTTCTCTCACCATAAACGAGGAAATATCTCGTGAAGTAGAAGCTATCGATGTTTTTGATTTGTGTCCATTAGATTTAATGTGGTCCTGTATTGAAGATTTTTCCACTATGGCTCACGGAAATAAATAAATTACAAATTGTGCATTGCGCTTCAAACTCATTTCTCCCTTTCTTTATAAATGACCACTCTTTTGTGTAGTCATCTGAGAAATGACACTTACGCTTTGGCATTTTAAACTACGTTTTGATAATACTAATAAACAACAACACAACTCAACGCGAACAATAATTGGTGCAAACTAAGTCAAACACGAGAGCGAGGCAGGCAACGAAGTGAACGGGGGAGGGGGCGGTCGCGGGCGCACGCTTCTTGTCATTGTCAAACGGTCATGTCATTTGTGGCAGTGGCACTGCCGCGCTCACACGTAAATAACCACTCGCCGGGCACCCTCGCTCCGGCCGATTCGCGCGCTGGGTAATTCTACCTTTATTATCTCGAATCCTATATTATCGATCCCCGCTGAGGGCAACATTTATGTGATGAGCATAAATGGTGTTTCTTAGTCTTGGATGTTATTTATATGTGTATTGTATAATATTAAATATATCGTTAAGTTAGTATGCCATAATACAAGCCTTGCTTAGTTTGGGGCTAACTTGATCTGTGTCATATGTCCGTATATATTTATTTATTTTATTTATCTGCAATACCGGGACATTTTATAGGCTAACCGGGACGACCGGGACAGAAGAGTCAAACCGGTGACATGTCCCGGTGTACCGGGACGAATGGCAACCCTAACTGCTAGCTAGACAATATTTTTTTTGTGGATTTTTTTCTTCATAAGGCTTTCTTATAATGTGTTTATTAGGTTTTAGGTCATTTTTTTTTTATTCTGAGTTTTTTTTTTTAATAAAATAAATAAATACACTGACGCCCTTATTTCTATGCGGGGTAGGCATAGGCACTTGCCTAGCAAGTACCCACGGTTCACCAAGCGTATTTAGAGACCCAACGTGATAGGTGGTGAGCCCATTCGCCGTTGTAGGGTGCAACGCATACCTCACGGAATGCGGGTTTTTATTTTTTACTTTAATTGCAGTAACATAACAGGATCACCCTAAGTTAAGGTCACGGGAACCAAAGAAACAAAACATTATTATAGATATTTCGTATATTGAGATAGGTAGTTAAATAACAATAAAAAAATATCACAAAAGTAGGAACAAAAAAATCTTAACTTATTATTATCCTTTCTGCGAAATACACAATAACAATGAAAAACTTATGACAAAAGTAAATAAAAACCTAACTAATTATGATTACCCTTTCTGTGCATTACACAATGGAAAAACATCTGAGTCATCATTATACTTCTAGTTAGCTACATAGATATTATTTTTCTTAGATAACATGCAAGACATGCAGTTCATAAAATTAAATAATACTTAACAAGTTAACAAAGTTTGTAGACACACATCTTAGAAATCTATTTTGCTTATTCTAAGTCACTAAGTTCTTCTTCTGAAGAGTCATCTACATTATAATCTGACAGCTACACATATTTACACTTGAATCCTTATTAACAGTTGGGGGTATTATTAATTCCAAAACCTCGGCATGGAGTTTACTTGTCGGTTTTTTGGGCACTTCTCTGAGACCATTAACTACAGGATCAGATGTGATTAGCAACATATTCATTAAATCCCTATTCGTGGAAACACGTGACTGTTTTCGTGTATTGTGTTCTCGGAATCTTCTACAATCTTTATTGCGTGCCTCCTGCGCTTCCTCAGAAAGCTGTCCGATAGGCAGAATAGCACCTTTCACAATATCTACGCTATGTACAAGAATTTTGTGCACAGTTACAGGCATGTGATACCACGAATAAAGACTAAGATATAATTTTTTTGTTGCCTCTGCGAAACAATTAAACTTTTCAGTATGTATATCGTAACAAGAAGCCACAGTTTTAAGGATGATGGCAATTTTTTTATAAGAGTCACATCTAAACCGGTAATATCAGCAGCCAGTTCAGGATTTTCAAAAAATCGACGAGCAGTATTCCCATCATTCGTATTACCGAATCCTGGTTTTGGTTTATCTACAATCAAACCCATTTCAGCTTTAAACCTATTTTGAATACAAGCTGAACGTTGCTTTACGATTGCTTTTTCACTTTCGTCTCGAATTTGCCATTTTTTAACATCGAGGCGGTAGCTTTTGTGAAGCAAACATTCAAAAGAACGTATCCATCATTCATAAATTTAGGAGTAGCTCCACAGATATAGCATTTTTGTGCCGAAGAAGTTTCAGTCATAGCATTGCACACTTTTCCGTCAATCATCGTGAACAATAATTCGTGCTTGACAGAAATTCGAATACCATCTACAAAAGCTATTGTTGGTACCAATTGATTTATTTCCTCCAAAACTTTATTGGTTTCTGATACAGTAAAATCTGTAGTTTCTTTGGAAAAAATAAACTTAATCGGCCGACAATACATAGTAGAAGATGGTCGAGGATTCTGCCAAACTACGTTACCACTATTGTCACGTGATTGAAGCGGCACAAATGAATACACAAACAAATACTCATCTGTGTCTTCACTGTTTGTGAACTTTTGTTTGTAAGTGCTATGACCGGAACTTCCATCGCACCCCCACTTGCTAATAAGGATTAACGATAAAACAGGAGTTATGGACTAAACAACTTCATGCTGTGTAGAAATATGACGTTCAGCAGTTTTATTTAAAACCGCCTGAAGTTTAATCTCTGCACGCGTTTCGTTGACCAAAATGGTTTCTTCGGGAGGATAACAATCTTTTTTGGCCTGCCTTACACTATAATATGATGGAAATACCTTGAGTCCTGCTTTCATGCTCCACTTTCTTGTCTGTTTATAGGAGTGGGTTGTAGATTTGGCATCTATGTAATATGCCAAAACCTCCTCCTTTGACAGACATCTCGGTTCTTCACGAACACTCACACTTTTTTTCATCGTTTGGCTTTTTTCCGGACTATGGCTTGCTTTTTTGATCACTGAAGCCAGGTTCCGGTGTCCAGTCAATCGCGCCGATATTTCAGCTGCCGATACTAACTCGTTTACGTCCCGTGTTTGAAGAAGATCGTCCACGCGCCTCCTTTTCGTTTTTTCACTTGCTTCAGGGAAATTAACTGATGGACGTCCAGAATGTTGTGGACGTTTTCCAGATGCTGATGGTGCTGAGTGGTAAACGGATACTTTAAATGTGTAGAACCCAGCTAACCACTCAGACTGCAAGCGATTGATACTCTTTCCAGAACTTTTCCATTTTTATTCTAATTTCACTGATAAACTGGGAATTCTCATCCTTATTTCTCTCGCAGATGCCTCCGTGATGTTAGCAAAATCATTTTTCAGTGATAGAAAATCATAAATTCTGCTATAACAATTTTCTTTGGGGTGTTGGAGCCATTCACCAAAGAACTCCATTTTATCCACTGAGAATTCGTATTCTGGAAAACGGAAAAAAACTAAGATGGACTCAAGTGTGCAGGCTAAAATAAATAAAATTTTAAAGCTTACAGTTATGGCTACTACATATAAAAAGTCTAGCCCGGATACATGAGGATACAAGTACTTTCTAGTCCAATAAAAATATAAAATCGTAAAAAAACTGACTTTTTTAAAAAAAACGAGCTCCGAAATTAAAGTGAGATTACAAAATATCCATTACTAGTTATAATTAAAAAGGACATACCTTTAACTTGAAGATCCATCACTAAAACTTTTTTAAACACTTGATTTCACTGACATATGATGTTACTTGTGTTAGCGCAAAATTGCAACTAATTAATAATTATTATTTTTTCGTTTGTATACCGGGGGGAAATCCTCATATGATCCCCCGCCACTCAAGAGAGCGACGGGGGTGTGTCGGACTTTTACCGACTAAAACCCCCCGGTTTTTGGTGCTGCTGGCCCTGCTGCCTGTGCGGCGTCACCGTGACTTTTGTGGCCGGGCGGCTGAAGGCCGCCCTGACGGTGCAAAGGAGTGTACCTAAGCTAAGTCGGATAGGGTGAGTATGAAAATAAAAGAGACTCTGGGAGTTGAGTCTAGTGTGGCTATTAATAATTTTTTAGCCCTTTCTATTTATACTCGCTGAATTACCTGATCAGTGGTTGACATCTGGCGCAAACAATTCTTGGAATTGGGTCATTGGGGGTGTTATCTAGAGGCTTAGGCGAGGAATTCCGGGAAATTCAACAATGACTTTTGTCCAGCTAGCTTGTTCTAATCGAATCACTGTGCATTGAGCTATCACGTCGTCTGTACTTATAAAATGATTCCGAAATTCGACCAAGGCGAGAGCCCTCTAAAGGACCTGACCAACGTTTTTTATTTTATACGTTAAATAAATCTAAAAAAAAATACGAGAAAAACTGTATTTTTACTTTTTTCATAACTTGAAAAATGACTGAAATATTTAGGTTCAAAGTGCGCATTTCGGCTGACGGAGTTAAATGCTGTTGGCGCGGGCAAAGTGACGATGTGACGTCACAACCCAGCTATCCGTCGCTCAAGCTTGCGTACGCATGGAGTTTTTATAGTTTTATGATACAAAATGGCAAATAAATACTGTGTTATGCCTTAGTGTTTCAACTCTGCAGTTATGCTACCTAATAATCTAATTATAAATTTTTCATTTTTAGTATCTACATCCCTCTTGTGAAATTGCATGTGCCCAACAGGGTCCATATTAATTACTGTACCGTGATAACCAACTATTTGTACACTTATGGTATACAATAAAAGTTTGAGTTTAAAACGCTAGATAAATCTTTTTCGTTGCTGTGTAGTGTTGGCATAGAGCGTGTTGAGCGCATTAAACAGCCAATACAATGCAATAGGAAAAATAGATTCGGGACAGCGATGGAGGAAAACGCTGACTTCATCACTAGCCGAAGATCCGCATGGTAAGGAAAATATGAGAAGGGGTTCGTAGACTCAACCTCCTCTTGAACCGGGTATAACCGGAGTAATTCAGCCCCTGTTTCAACATGGAATATCCAGTCAGCTAGATTGTCCGGATCCATCCCTAGGACACTTGTGATGTGCCCTATGGAGATGAGCCCGGCACAGTCTCGGAATCTGCACATTATTGTACCGAATCTTATATTAGAAAATTCATGATCAGGAAAGCGGAAAAAGAACATGTCAAATACCGCTGCGATTTTATTGAATTCTCTATCCGCCTGCCAGTTTGCATATTCGATGATCCTGCCTAAAGACCGTGTTAACTCATTGTTCTTTTGTTCAAGTTGTTTTCTGGCCGAGTCTATTATGCCGTCTACAGATGCATTCATGGAGAGCCTTGCAACCCTGTGGATCAGGAGTCATCAACATCACATCATGATCTGAGGCATCCTTCGATGCATTGCCCAGTGTGAATGACCCTAATTCAGTGTTGGATTCTTCTATGTTGTTCAAGTCAGACACCTTGACTTCCTGGTTACGACGCTCTATGTCGCAGCCGTAAGAACTCCAATCTTCCGGACAGATCATCTTAATTTCATCCATCATTAGTATCAGGTACGCTTTAACCACTTTCCTCTCTAACGTTCCCTCAGACACTCCTTTGATTATGCTATGTCGAAAGGTTTCTTTATTATGGATATGTCTCATACGGATTATAGTAGGTTTTTTAGAAGAATTGTTAGTAAAAAAAGAAAAAGGATACTGAGTACTCAGTTCGCTTTTGATGGCCACAGTTGTAGGACGTCTCCTTTCAACAACGTGTAATCTGTTTGAAGTTGCCATGTTTACTATTACTGTTCTTCTGCTGTAAATGCTGTACATTGGCGTGAATTACTATCCAAAGAAAGTTGATACATCTTATTTAAGCTAAATGATGTATATTTACGCGATTTTGGATCTAAAGATAATTGATAATAAGATTGGGAAAGATCTAATTTGGAAAAATAAATACTTCCGGACAATGAGTCGAGTATTTCGGTGATATTTGGAAGTGGAAATGTATCATCCTGAATTTTATTATTTAGCTGTCGATAATCGATGACCAATATCCATTTTTTCTCGTTCGATTTATCAGCTTTCTTTGGGACTAATAGAACTGGACTTGACCACTCTGACACGGTCTCCTCTATGATGTCGTTTTTCAGCATCTCTTGGATTTGTTTCTCTATTTCACCTTTAAAAGCTTGGGGAACTCGATAAGGTTTTACATACGCGGTACTCACGTTATCTTTTAAAATTATATTATGGTACATTAGATTTGTAACTGATAACTTATCACCTGGTAAGTGGAAAACATCGGCATATTTCGCACATATTTTCTCAATTCCTAACTTTTCTTCTCTATTTAAGGGTAACATTTCAAAAATTCGAATATCTCAAATCCGAAATTCACTATTCAGAAAACTGTTCACATAATTTACGTATCACAGATGCTTTATTTTCCACAACTTCATTAGTACATAAATACATTTTCTAGAAGTATCACTTCCCAGAAAAACGAAAACCAGATTATTAAAATGAATTTTTTGCTTTTCCCAACTATATCTTTTACTATAATCTCGTTATTCCAAAGATTTAAAAGACCGAAGTAACTTTATCTATAGTCTTACATATCGTAAATCTCTTTAACCAGATATTTTTTATGTAAGAAAAATTGTATAAATGGAACGCGGATGCATGCCTGTTTGTATGTATACTTGCTTGCTTGGTTGCATGTAGGGGGGGGTCGGGGGGCGAAAGCCCCCTGCAGACAAAGAAAAGTTAGGTTACATTCAGTTAGGTTAGGTTAGGTTAGATTATGTATAAAACGAGCGAGCGTAGCGCAGCGGAGCGAGCACCTAAATGTCTGATGCATGGTACACTACTAAACGGGGTATACTTACTTAAAATATGCCTGCAAAATTATTCATAGCAGTAGGTATTCATCTGTATTTCAAATATATGGAAAATGATTTTTTGGAATAGTGATTATTCGGAAAATCAATATTGCGGAATTAAGGTATTTCTGGTTTTCGATTCTTCGGAAATCCGTTCTAGTGGTTAATCAAAATGATAGTAAACAAAAACAAAAACCAAACGATAATCTGGAATGTAAGAATATGGTATATGAAATTTCGATGAAACAATATTATGGCAATTAAAAAAAATGCGATTAGTTTTCGGTAAAATAATATTCGGGTATAAAAGTTTCGGATATACAGTATGTAACCGTAAATCTCTTTAACCAGATATTTTTTATGTTAGAAAAATTGTATAAATAGAACGCGGATGCATGCCTGTTTGTATGTATACTTGCTTGCTTGTTTGCATGCTTGGTTGCATGCAGGGGGGCAGAGCCCCCCTGCTTGGGGGGGACGGGGGGCGAAAGCCCCCTGCAGACAAAGAAAAGTTAGGTTACATTCAGTTAGGTTAGGTTAGGTTAGATTATGTATAAAACGAGCGAGCGTAGCGCAGCGGAGCGAGCACCTAAATGTCTGATGCATGGTATACTACTAAGCGGGGTATACTATTACTTAAAATATGCCTGCAAAATTATTCATGGAAGTAGGTATCATTCAATACATCTATATTTCAAATATATGGAAAATGATTTTTTGATATAGTGATTATTCGGAAAAGCAATATTGCGGAATTAAGGTATATCTGGTTTTCGATTCTTCGGAAATCCGTTCTAGTGGTTAATCAAAATGATAGTAAACAAAAACAAAAACCAAACGATAATCTGGAATGTAAGAATATGGTATATGAAATTTCGATGAAACAATATTATGGCAATTAAAAAAAAGGCGATTAGTTTTCGGTAAAATAATATTCGGGTTTAAAAGTTTCGGATATACAGTATGTAACCTTAAGGGTAACATTTCAAAAATTCGAATATCTCAAATCCGAAATTCACTATTCAGAAAACTGTTCACATAATTTACGTATCACAGATGCTTTATTTTCCACAACTTCATTAGTACATAAATACATTTACTAGAAGTATCACTTCCCAGAAAAACTAAAACCAGATTATTAAAATGATTTTTTTGCTTTTACCAACTACATCTTTTACTATAATCTCATTATTCCAAAGGTTTAAAAGACCGAAGTAACTTTATCTATAGTCTTACATTTCGTAAATCTCTTTAACCAGATATTTTTTATGTTAGAAAAATTGTATAAAAAGAACGCGGATGCATGCCTGTTTGTATGTATACTTGCTTGCTTGTTTGCATGCTTGGTTGCATGTAGGGGGGGTGCAGGGGGGCAGAGCCCCCCTGCTTGGGGGGGTCGGGGGGCGAAAGCCCCCTGCAGACAAAGAAAAGTTAGGTTACATTCAGTTAGGTTAGGTTAGGTTAGATTATGTATAAAACGAGCGAGCGTAGCGCAGCGGAGCGAGCACCTAAATGTCTGATGCATGGTATACTACTAAGCGGGGTATACTATTACTTAAAATATGCCTGCAAAATTATTCATAGCAGTAGGTATCATTCAATAGATCTGTATTTCAAATATATGGAAAATGATTTTTTGGTATAGTGATTATTCGGAAAAGCAATATTGCGGAATTAAGGTATATCTGGTTTTCGATTCTTCGGAAATCCGTTCTAGTGGTTAATCAAAATGATAGTAAACAAAAACAAAAACCAAACGATAATCTGGAATGTAAGAATTTGGTATATGAAATTTGGATGAAACAATATTATGGCAATTAAAAAAAAGGCGATTAGTTTTCGGTAAAATAATATTCGGGTTTAAAAGTTTCGGATATACAGTATGTAACCCTGATAACTTATCACCTGGTAAGTGGAAAACATCGGCATATTTCGCACATATTTTCTCAATTCCTAACTTTTCTTCTCTATTTAAGGGTAACATTTCGAAAATTCGAATATCTCAAATCAGAAATTCACTATTCAGAAAACTGTTCACATAATTTACGTATCACAGTATGTAACCCTATTTAAGTAATTCAAATCAAGTAGTTCAAATAAATTTTTGACGCGGTTTACTGATTTATTTTCGGCATTAAACTGGCAAACATCAAAATTATTGATTGATTGCGTTGGAATATTATATAAATAAATATCGACTTCCTTTTCGGTCGTATTTAAAATTCTTATGGGAATGCTACCATTACAAGGTTTTGAAATCATTCCGGCAACAAAAACACCTTCTTTTATTTCCTGTGCTAATATGACGGTATCGTAAGTAGAGCTACAAGGAATATATTTAATTATCTCGCAACGCGGCGGTATCATGTGTATGTATTCACTCTGGCTACAGCCTATTTTTATGCTCACGGTTTTGTCATTTGAAAATAGCCCTAAAGACGATGTTTTATAGTCTATGATTGCGTTGTATCGTCTAAAAAAATTCTCTCCTAATATTCCATTTGCTGAGCATGACATATTCTTAAAAACATAAAACTTCACTCTAAAAGTAATATTATCCTACGTTAAATCTAAATAAATGTAACCTTCGGAATATAATTGACCACTAACACCTTTAATAGTAATTTTATCATAGTGTAATTCATTCATTAAATCAAAGTGCTGACTTCACCACTCATATTTTAATAAGCAAATACTTGCACCACTGTCTACTAATAAACTTATTTTCTTATCTATACCTAAGTTGCTTACGCTGAGAGACACGACACTACTCATATTATAATTTAAAATAAAGTGCTCATTCATTGAAGGCACGAAAAAACTCGCTATTCGGTGCAAATTGAGTGCACTCCGGTGTGTCTGTCGAATTACGCTGTGCTTGCAATACGTGTGCGCTATTTTGCATGTACCGGGGTGTTGAACCTCGATAGCGGCCTCGCGTGGTGCCTCTAGTAGGCTTACTACGACCTACGATGGTTTGGTGGAAATGATTTATACGATGAGCCATTATTATTATTGTACTGTGGCTTGTTATCGCGGCTATTTTTCGAATACCGATTCGAACTAAAATAAACTCTTGAACGTCCTCTATTATACGCGTAGCCTCTATTGAAGTTTTGCCTAATTTTCATTACGGGCTGTTCATCGGTGGGCGATAAAGAATTTTCGTCGATCGCGGTCCTAATGGCCTCTGGAAGAGAGTCAAGTCAAACGTTCGCGCGGCTATGATGGTACTCAAACGCTGATTAGACAATCCGTCGGGAAAACGTTTTATCGCAATTTTTTCGTTCAATTGACGAAAAATATCATATTTATAATCGTCTCCGTCGGCTTGAGCTATGGTTAAGTTAACAAACAATTGTTCTAAATCATAACCAAACTTCTCGATGGACCTACGTCCTTGTTTTATTTCGTGAAGTTGTGATTGTATAGCAATTGCAGACTTTTTCTGAATTAAATGAGTTCTCGTGTCATTAATTAAACTCTCTACTGTCGCGTACTTCGATTTTAACCCTAACTTAGCACTCGCGGAAAGTCTTGTTTTAAGTACGAATTCTATTAATTGTTTATTCGCGTGTTCATTGATCATAGAACTGTAAAGTTGTATAGAATCAATTAATTGAGAAGTGATTTGCTCCTGGCCGGTCATTACGGGCAACAGGGCTATTGCTGTTTTTAATCTTCGAGTGTCTCATTCTTTTCTACCATAAATACTAAACTTAAAATAAAACTGTAAATAGAATGGATATTTTCTATGTACTTATAAACTACTTGGACTGTCTCTCCTGTTAACTCAGATTTCTCTATTTTAATTTTAATTTCGGACGAAATAGGCTCCAAACGACTGTACGCATTTTGGGCTTCTTTAAATTTATTTTGAGCTGTTTGAAAATTTTGTCTTCTAATTCTAATGGGACCAATCTTGACGAGGTATTCTCTAATGTTAACTAATTTCTCATACACAATTTCAAGCTCAGCTAAGGACATTACAAATTAATTCATGAAACTAAATGCAAGAAGTCTTGGCGTAATTTTGGAAACGGGCTTACTTTACATATCTGATGTGGAAGACGGCTGGACGTGGCCTTTCATCGGGCGGCGGCGGGGTCGGCGTATGGCATCGGGCTGCAGCGGGCGGCGGCGGCTCCACGCTCTGCTGCTGGGCGGGCCGGGCTACTCCCTGGACTCCTCTTGATGTGTGCTCTTCATGATTATCTTCTTTTATGATTGCTGACTCGATATGGATTCTTCTTAATAATAGCTTTTAGATTCACTGCGCTTCTTTATATTTCCGGGACACGCTGTTTCTTATGGATACGCTGGTTTCATGATTTGGTCGCTGGGGTCATCTTTTCATTTTAGGTAGCCGAAGTCTTCTTTAATGTTTAATAGCTGGTCTTCATTTTAGTGCAGGTTGCCGAGGTCTTCATTTGTTTATTTTCGGATAGGCTATGAGATATAATCACGGCTATAAATCTCTAGAAGGGGTAGCCAGTACTGAGGAATTAGAAATTCCACAACCACTTTTGGAAAGGGAAAAGATGGTAAAATAAAGATGGTTGATGATGTTATATATGCATATTGTCGAGATTAAACTATTGTGATGTGGTCTATGAGGGTTGCATACTGGGTCGTACACAGAAATTGATACAACGCGTACAAAACGCATGTGCCCGTTTTTGCTTTCGAATCCCTCCTCGCTCCCACGTTACTCCGTACTTGGATGATGCAAAACTGCTTAAAATGCAAGCTCGCAGACAGTTACATCTTGCAACTCTGTTGTTTGGAGTAGTAAGGCTTGAATCACCGACTTATTTGTATAAAAAACTGCAATGGTCTAACAGCGGCTACCAGTTCAAAGTCAGGGCGATCTTGCCAATGCACCGATCAGCCGCATTTCGGGGTTCTTTTAGGTTTGCAGCATCCAAGTGCTGGAATGATCTTCCCCCACCAGTCTGAGATGCGGTCGGCAGGAACACCTTTAAGCGTAAGCTTAAAGAGTTTTTGCTGGCACATCAGTGAAATTTATAGTATGTATTTTATTTTATATTTTGTATTATTTATATTATATATTTTGTTTTATCCTCCTGTATTTCTAGTTTTTATATAATATTTATTTTATTTAAAATAGTATTATTATGAGTACCTAGTATATTAATTTATAACGTTGTTTTAATAATATCTACCGGCCGTGTCACACGTGTTTTTTACTTATTATCATTATGTTTACCCTAACAGTGTTTATTTTTTGTTGCACATTTATTAAAAATATATTTAGTCTACATTATTTATAAAGCCGTATCTATGTAATAAAATGTATTAGTGTGATGCCAGTGCTGTGACTCCACGATGGTACTGACTGAAAATCAGTGTTGGGAGTCAATCGGCTCTCAACGTAGTGCTGAGTCAGTACCAATTCGCTATTGCAATGGTGCAAATATTTTTAAGTTTTTGTGAATTACTTAAAATGTTGTTATAATGTTGTTATTTTTATTGTGTTAGTTTTTAGCTTAATTTTATATTTAACTTAGTAATTTTATTAATTTTATATGTTTATTTTTGTGCCACAAATGGCGAATAAACATTTTCTTTTCTTTTTCTTTGATGGGTCTCCCACCGCATCGCCCAAAAATCCCTTAAAAGCCCCAGCACCGTTAGTCGCCTTTTACGTACACCCAGTGGAGGAAATGGGGTAGTGCTATTCTAAGCCGACACTACACAGCAATACCAATAAAATCACGGATATAAAATTGAAATAAGGGTGGCCAAATCTTCAGCAATAAAAATTTGTTGGCTACTTTTTGAACTTGAGGGCCGAAAAGATTGATCAATAAACGTTGTTATTGATTTGTGATGGGTCTCCAGCCGCTGGGTTTCACCCTTGTGAAGAAACAAGTTAGTGCTATTCTGTGCCGATAGTACATGGATAATATAAAACAATCACCTACAACCATAATCCTCTGTAAAATTAGTTCTTCTCATCAAGCCCCCCTCCACCATGCTGCGACTCATATTCGTCACGAGAGGGTTTTGCGTCGTTCCCCCACGGGTGGGAGTTTGCGTCGTTCCCCCACGGGCGGGGGTTTGCGTCGTTCCCCCACGGGCGGGGGTAAAATGGCTCGTTCCCAGGAACCGCCTAGATATTACACGGTCGCTGATAGATTCTCCCCCCTCTTGATGGAGCAGCCCCGGTTAAATAACCGGACGTACGGTTATGGGCGTCGTCATACGCCATTTGTTGGTGCTAACTCATCTCGTCGTTCCCAGTACGAGAGCTGGAAGCCACACCCACGTCGTAACCTTCCCGACGTGTCGTGTGACGTCCAGGGGTGAGTTTTCTCCCCCTCGACGTACCGAATAGGTACTTGCTGCCCTCGCACCAATCCCTGCTGTCCGCCGGGAAACCGTATTGTTACCGACAGCAGTTGTTAGAGTGTGGGCCCCCAATGGTCAACACGTGGATGTTCGAGCCATTTTGGATTCGGGGTCCCAAGGTTGTATCTTGTCAAGTTGGTTGGTGGTGCGATTGGGCTTATCATTGAAAAATTGTGATACGTTTGTTAGGGGTGTAGGAAACACTCCCGTGTCAGCGATTCAGGGAGAGACCCGTGTCTCGGTCTCGCCTCAGGATCCCCTGGTTCCAGTTGTGTCGTTCTTGGGAATTGTTGATACCATTTTGGTCCGGTGCAACCCCAGGTTGATTTGAATTTGATTTGCCCTGTTTTGACAAAAGGTTTGAAGTTGGCGGATCCTACTTATTTTACCCCTGGACCAGTAGATTTGTTGTTGGGTTCTGATGTTATAGGTACTTTTTTGACTGGAGGGCCTCAGCCCTTACAGCCCAACGGATTGGTAGCAGTGCCTACCGTGTTTGGTTTTGATATTTTTGGACCAGTCCTATCCAGTAGTGTGCCAGTTGAACATAGGTTGATGTAAGTTTGTTGAAAGGAGATATGGATATTTGTGATTGTTATGCATGGACTGACTGTGAGATTGTTTTGTCTTGGCTAAAAATGCCAGCTCACACAAAAGAAGTTTTTGTAGCCAACCGTATCTCTCAAATCCAGAATTGTGAGACCCCGTTGTTATAGAGACATGTTCCTGGAGAATTGAATCCAGCTGATTGCGCTTCTCGCGGTTGCAGCGCTCCACCTCTCCTACCCTTTGAAAATGTTGTTAAGGTCGCTAAAACTCATTTGCGTCGCGTAATTGGTGAAACTGTACTTACTTATGAGGAACTTGATATTGTATTTTGTAAAGAGCGGTCGCAACTCTATCCCGACTCCCGATTGATTAAAGCGGGCCGATTGTAGCGGCCCGGGGCGGGGGTATGTTCGCGCCAGATATGTACTCGCGGCTTTGGCATATTTTATTTGGTCTGCGATTGACAGTGACAGATCGATTGACAGTTGAGTTGAGATAAAAATAACTCTTTACTTGCACTTTTGATTTTTGATTTTGAATTGGCGTATTGAAAATTGTTATTGATTTGTATATTTTTGAGTATTGTGATACAAATAGAAGCAGCATACCATTTGATTGTTTCATTGTGAGCCACAAAATATTGTAAATAGCCAGCAAACCACTTGGAAGGACTAAGGACTGAACACCTCACCAGTTCCAGCTTAATGATCAGAGTTTCCTCATTCCACTGATTTGAAGCTAAAAGGAATTTTGATTGATGTGCTGCCGGCCAGTGTAGCTGTAAGCCTTCTGTCACTGAAGAACAAACATCACTTGGAATAACACAGAAACACGAACATAGTTGTTGGTAGCAGAGAAACACGAACATAATAAATGGTAGCAGAGAAAACACGAACATACATGTGATGTGTTAGTATTTTCTTTGGTATTCAATTTACGTTTCTATTGAGCTCTTACAAAAAACATATATTATTCCAGAAATGATTACTTACAAATTCAAATAGCAAGGTCACAAACTCATAAACATATAATATTATGATTTTTAGATGTATTAAATAATTACCAAAAAATATATATTTAATATTAACCGATTGTATCGAACGATTAATTGATCGACAATTGTAACATCATAATGAAAGTACTCCATCTCTAAATCGTTGTGCGTGTGTGCGTGCATCAAGGTTGTCATTCGAAAGGTTGATAGATTTCGTCCCCCAACGCCTCCGTCAACCCCGCGAACATAAAATTTTATCACGTAAATTATTATATAAAACTTACTTACTTGTGAAAAGTTACATTTGATTTTAGTTTGGTGTGTTTTCGCGTATCACTTTACACATTTTAACTGCGCATTTCACGATTTTTATTGTAAAAAACAAAAAAAGAAATCTGACAATTACTCCTCCAACGCTTTCGATTTGCACTTTTTGGCAAGTGTTGAGGTTGGCGCTAGATTTGATTTCATGTTCTCATGTGCTCTCAATGTTCACATGTGCACACTCTATAGCTCGCTCTATAGTAGTTGTATCTCTATGATAAACACATTAATGGTGAGGCAATCTTTCTTTGCCGGGCACATTCTGCTGATATCTCTCTGCTCAAGCACACAAAAAGTAATAGCTGCGTATGCTTCGTCTGCATAAAATAAATCCCTCTAGACCCACCGTACCACCGGCCATACCCCTGGTGGTACGGTTGGGCTAAGCCAGACCACCGTATTAGTGGTGGGATGGAAAATAATAACACCATTAAGGTTAAACCAGTAGGAATTATCGATATTGAAGACCCGGATTAATTTAGAACAAAATAAAAAAAAACATATTATAATATCTATGGAAACGATACTATGTTCTTAATTTGTCCAATGCATGTCCTACTCTTGTAATATTGTGCACTAGTTCCGTTTGGACTTCCATAACAAAATTGTCCTTAGTAATTTGTGCTTCTCTTAGTTTTTTCGGAGTGACTTATGTCTTATGAATATTTTGTAGGACATTAAACAATCTCATTAATATTACTGTACCACCGTAAACGCTGAATACTTCGGGATTATGTACTTCAAACCAAACATTTTTTATATAATTAATAAACTTGTCCATCTCTCACTTGTTCAGCTCTCTTTCTAATTTAATATAATCGAGTCCTTGTAATATTTGATCAGCAGGTAGAAGCGGTAACGCAGCGGTCAATCCCACGATTCTCTTCTCTGGTTTTGTTTGTGTTATTTGGAACTTTGGGGACTTGGCGTTTTTCCATATATTGCCTTTACAATGCCATTTAGAAATAGTTCAAAACTGTTTTTTCATAGTCAGTGTATTTTATTTATTTTTTTCGTTTTCTTCTAATAAGTCGGCTACCGGGATCTTTTACATTGAAAAGCCAAACTAAAGGGCGATGATCGGTTACGATCTTAAATTTTCGGCCAAAAAGATAGGGTCGGAAGGTTTTTAAGGCAAATATAATCGCAAAAAGTTCTTTCTCTGTGGTGCTGTGATTGCCTTCGGGTTTGTTTAAGGTCCGTGAGGCATATGCAATAGGTTTATCTTTTCCTATCTCTCCTTGGGATAGCTCGTCACCAATAGCGTAATTAGAGGCATCGGAAGTTACAACAAAAAGTTGAGAGAAATCAGGATATTGCTCAGTGATTTTACAGAAGGCTTGAATAAGGCGTCGGATACTACCAACGTGACCAAGAAATGATTTTATATTTTTAGTATTTTGAGGTACAGGGAATTCGGAAACGGCCCTAACTTTTTCAGGGTTAAGGGAAACATCTTTATCGGTGATAATATGGCCTAAATACGCGACTTCACGTCGGGAAATTCGCATTTGTCGGGTTAAAGCTTGAGATTGAATTTTTGTTGAAGTTAAGACATGTGTGAATCTAAGTCGTGAGAGTAGATTATGCAAACATCCAAATAGATATCGCAGTGAAGGCCTTGAGGGCCGGAAAGGACGGTATTCATGAGTCTTTGGAAGGTAACAGGAGCGTTCTTTAGTCCAAGCGGCATCCTGGTGAATTCGTAATGACCAAACATTTCAATTTGGTGCTAACATTAAATCCTGCTTTTTGTGCGTCTCCAGGGCACATTTTCAGTTGAAAAAACCGGTGACTTAGTCGAGCGTTGTGAAGAACTTGGAGTGACCCAATTGGTCCAAGATATCTGTGATTAATGGCAAGGGATAACTTTCCGAAACAGTGATATCGTTAAGACCGGGCGGTGAACTCAAGCGCACTTATGACTTGGAACGCTGCGCCACTAAGTGATGATTTTAAATAATGAAATTTTTGTATTGCGTCAAAATCACTTCGCTTATGAATCATCGATATATAAGAGTTTTTATATTAAAGTCAATTATAGTATGAACCGTCAAAAGAAGGGAGTTTAATTGCTACGGTTTTCAAATGTACCGGCAGAGAATTATCATCACTGTTACCATTTTTCGTTTTAATAGTTTCGATTAAACACTTCGCGATTGATATTAAATTGAAGTATTGATCCTCAAAAGACTCCCTGTACTCAATTTGTTTAATTAATTCAGTTTCATCCAATAATTGCTCTATTTTGTATTGTATTTTATTATAAGTAAAGTTGGAACCGACTCTATGCGTAATTGAAGCTCTGTTCGCTGCCTCTCAGACAAACGAACATCCTCACAGCGCGCTAAATACTTTTCAAAAGTCGTTAACCTACCCTTGAGCGAACCTCTTGGTTTTTTAGGGCCATTTATTATTATAGTATTGTAATAATAATAAATAGCATGTATAATGATGGTAATAAGATAAACGTTTATTAGTATATAATTATTTTTAATAATTAATAAATTTATAATATATTTATTGTTTTAATAACATAATTTATTAATATTAAAAAATATATCAATTTGTATTAATAAAATAATAGTAATTATTAATAAATTATTTTAGCGCATTTTGACTTCAGTTTCACTGGTGGATGTGTTGTTAAAATATATTCAAAGACAGGATTTAGCGCACCTGTCTGGCGTGTGGAACTACTTCTTAATGTAGTAGTTTCTCTCAATAAAGTTAGTGAGAGACGAAATCCTAGTCTCTGAAAGAGACTCGGATGTAAATGTCGCCACACGAAGCTGATCTTTGTCAGCATGGATGTCGGGACCGAATGGACCATCCATATTAAAGTTGAAATTCACGGTGGTGGCCCAACCTCCCGGGATGTTATTCGTTCTGGTCAATAGGCAGTAACCACCTTGACCAGTTGACCCTCTACCATTACGGCGCCGATGCAACACCTCATAGTAGGCTTGGTTTGAAGAATTCGCCCCCTGAATTTAGTTGGAGAAAACAGAAACGGCTCTAGTGTAAAGGGGCTGATTCAGTGCCACATCGCCAGTTGCTTCAGAGAAGATTAAATTGGCGTTTGTGATGACTTGTTTTGGTTTAGTGAGCAGATTTAGGTTCTCACCATGCTTACGACGGAACTCTACCATCTTCATACGATCCTTCATCTCCGCTAAAACGGAGTAAACGCGTTCGCAGGGCGTTACTGAAATTTTTAGGCGTCCAGAAACGTTAGAATTGTTTGGGAACGTGATCCCATCTAGACGTTGCCTGACAGCAGGCGTCCTGATGTCAGGAGGCTCGTTTTTTTACTCTCTCTGAAGGCCGGAGAATCGCTTTCCGAACATTTCGACTTCCCCGTGCCTGTGTAACGACCAATATTGATCGTCACTGATGTCGTAGATGTAATCTACCTGTCCCATGGCGACATGTTTCTGGTAGTTTTGTATAAAAGTGCCGCTCCAGCAGTTGAAGACATGGTATTTAACCAACACGATACATGAGTATAACCTGATAGGCCTCTTTTCCATCGGCTGAAGTAATTGGATTCGCACCTCAGTTATGTTCTCGATCTCTGGAGAGATATCGCACTCGTCTACCTTCAGTAGCGATATTGTGGTGTAGTTGGTCATCGGATTGGTACAGTCATAAGCTTCGATTCCGTTCGATTCCGCAATGGAACCAAGGGAGTGGTTCAGAATGATCCCGATTATGATGATGGACGGTATCATTGTCTCATCGATGCGTTAACAGCTAGTATATAAGAATTTTCACGTCGTATTTCATTTCGTATCCTAGTAGATTACGAGTCGGGACTGTACCTTCAGGTAATAACTCTGGAGGCAGTGGATCATATGTATCCTTTCCGCCTCGAGTGGCTTCCACTCTTCTTGCTGTAACGTACGGGCAGATGTACGCCTCGTATACGTTATGGGTGCTAGCGTTAACAGCACCGAAAGTCCCTGAGGGGATAGCTTTACTGGAGGGCGTGTACGCCTGACCGGCCGCTTGGCTGTCCGCCCCGCGCTCTCGGTTCTTGGTCGTAGATAGGAGGAGCGTAGTCAGGCAAACTCCAGTCTTGAGTCTGCCTAGCATCGTACTCACGTTCACGGGGTACTCACGTATATATTTTCGCTGAATTTCATAAAAATGCATTAAAGAAACATTAAATATTTGGAAAATTACAATACCCGTGTGAAACTAGGGCGGTCCACTATGCATAAATTTATTCTAGTATAGCCGTGTTATTAAGTATATATTTTTTGATGACGTTACAAACTACGTTTTATGTTAACTACGTAAAAAGAAATTGTGGAAACGATGACCTGTATCGTTTAGTTGAGGTTCTGAAGTTCAGTTAGTTTGAATCATGTTAAAAACATATTCAATATTGCTACAGTCTATACTAATTAGATTCAAAATGATTGTAAACAAACTATTGCCGGGTATAAAATCATGTATTTCATCGAGAAACTCCTTCCACGTCACTTCTTCTTCACACTTCAATTTCACATCCGCCAATTAGGAAAACCAGTCGTCCACGTATTAAACAAAATTTGAGTAGTTATTGGAGCTAAATCTTGCGAAACGTCTAAAATAAGATTAGATGAAAACATTGAGGTTATTTGTTATTTTTTTCTAATGCAAAAATATTGGGATGGGTATTTGATATTGAAGGAATGACAGTAATCGATTACCGATTGATGAATCGATACTACAAGATTCAATATATCTATATAAATCGTAGTGAATAATATGTATAACACCGTGGAGCATTTTAACCAAAAAAAATATATATACACTGGCTGTTAATAAATAAAGAATAAATAAAGGAAAGAACAATTTCGACACAGGCGGGAAATTTTTCTTTCCTTTATTTATTCTTTATTTATTAGTAATAAGCCCCACATGAGGTTTTCATGAACAGAAAGATTTAAATTACACTGGCTGTTGCCCGCGACTTCGTATGCGTCAATTTCTGTTATTATATCGCGATTAAGGACTTTTTAAGAGCATACATTTTAAATTACTTTTGTTAATGATACTTATAGTTTTATATTCTTGCGGCAGAAAACCATACTGATTTTCTCGTGACAACGTGAAATATAGTTGGCCGTATGTAAAACATCATGACGTAAGCGTTTCATTAGCATTGAACGAGTTAGATGTTTAGTACCAGGAGAGGAAGCGTACCATATGATTGACTTGCTTCGCAACTACCTGAATCTATACTATAATAAGACTGTAACGAGGTCAAAACTGTACATTGAAGAAAAAAAAAATAAAAACCGGTGGAATATGTTTTATTTTCGATACTGAAGCCAAATTTGCTATTTTTGAAAAAAATGTCTGTCTGTCTGTCTGTATGTCCGTTCATCACGTTAATTCTACCGGACCGATCTTGATCAAATTTGGTATGAATGTAGGTTTTACACCTGGCCAACATATAGGATATAATTTATCCCGGATTTCGCAAGGGTTCCCACAGGAGCATAAAAAAACATAACTTTTATATGGTTCCCCATATTTACACGATTAATTTTTTCATCAACCGACTTTATCGGACTCTTCATTAATAGTTTTTTTGGAAAAAAATAAGGGTTTCATCCATTTTCATCAAAATAATTGTCCATTTAATTATTTGTCAATAGTATGACTACTAGATATATAGGATATCACAAATTTGTGACTTACACAAATGTCTGCGTGGCGTAGCGGTATACCGTTTGGTAAACACTAAGTACGAAAGACCCAGGTTCGATTTTTTTTTGCTTTTGTGTTAGGTTAGAATAATAGGATGCACTAATCTTTCTTTTTCACATTCAACTATGCGAATATGTATGAATAAAGGTAATTGAAAGTATATTTTATGAATTTTGCGTATTCATGTGGTAGGTTTGAGAATATGTTTATAGCTTTTGTTTTTTTAACTATTTTTAACTAATATTCTCATAGATAAATTATGTTTTACTTACGCATAAATTAATATTCTGTTTAAGCCTCAGAATGCATAGTTTGTAAATAATAGTAAATATCTCTTCAGTAACGCCATCTGTTGACCGATGATTGCAATCTCTCACACATCACCAACAGTCAGTGTAGGGGGCAGCACCGGGCCGCCAAACTGCTATCCATACTTACTCAAGATATTTTCATTTTTGAACATAGAAACTTGGTTACAAAATGGTTTGTTTCATCTTTCTTATGAACAATTAAAAAGGGTTTTTGGAACTCATCCCCTAAGAGATTGAAATATATTACACAGATTTTTGATCTATAAATACAATGTATCTAGAAATTTGAATCTTGATGCGACTGACTGATATAACAACAACTAAAAGGAATGTATGAAATTCATCCATCAACCAATCATGAGAATATACTAACGGCTATAAATCCCAAAAAAGGGTAGCCACAGCTCCAGAGATAGTAATTCTTTATCCACTTTTGGAAGTCGAATGGGGTCCGTCAAACCGTCCAACTGCATCGCCCAATAATCACTTAAAAAGTCCCAATGTTCTTTATATCTATTACAACGCCCACGGGAATATAAATACAAGAAAACAGAAGTTAGTGTAGTTAGATAGTGTTTTGGTATTTTGGATGTAAACTGGATGCAAAAAATGTAGTCCACGCGGACTTAGTCGCGGGCAAAAAGCTAGTTTGACATAAATGTTACCCGTCATTTGTTTTACATGTAAACGGGTGTCTTTTATGTTCTACTAGTGGATCGTCCCAGCTTCGCACGGGTAGCGTTGTTTTTTTAAATATCTGAGGTTTCTTTCTTCAGTCACTGCTCAAGCATTGTGAAATTCAGCGCAATGTTTTCAATTTATTAAATTTATAGCACTCCCTAAACAGAGTAGTTTGGTGATTTTAAATGCGCTTTGATGAACGGTTCAGTATTTCCGTTTAATAGCAAATTTTTAAATAAAACGCTATTTAGTATTTATAAAATCTAAATCTTTACGTGATTTAGGATGCAACTACTCGCGCCATCTAGTATGTTATATGTAAATTAGTAAAGATTAGGTTTTGATCACGGGCGCGATGGCTTATTTTATGTATAATTTCGGTGTTTGTCTACCGTTTTCTATGATTCTTTTTTTATTGAATAGGTAATAATGTTACCTTTTTTAAATTTGGGATGAGTGAGACGTTTACAAACGTAAGAGTAAACAAATATAATCAGAATGATCCGAACTGCTAAGCTATCAGGAATTACACGTGTTATTGTGAGTCAACCGTAAAAGATAGACATAAACTGCTGAGGTTTTTTTTTTAGATAATTTTATGAAGAATATTTCCGTCACACATGATTTCTATGTAAATTTAACCATTGAGGCTGCACACGCGACGGAAGCTTAAAAAATGGAGTAACTTCTCCCGTTTTCCCAAAATTTCCCAAAATTCCCCTTTACTACTCTGCTGGAAAGTATACAAAAACCTGCGCAGGTGTATGAAGAATAATTGTACCAAGTTTCGTTAAAATCCGTCGAGTAGTTTTTGTTTCCATAAGGAACATACAAACCGACAGACAGACAGACAGACAGACAGACAGACAGACAGACAGACAGACAGACAAAAATTTTACTGATTGCATTTTTTGCATCAGTATCGATCCCTAATCACCACCTGATGGTTATTTTGAAAATATATTTCATGTACAGAATTGACCTCTCTACAGATTTATTATAAGTATAGAAGATTGGTCATTACGACCACTTGGCTATTCTTTTACGGACTTTGGCAATACTCTGTAATTTGGGTGGAGATTTCACCTGGAATGACGACTTAGGGCTTTGTTAGAAAGAAGTGCGATATTGAATCTGACTGAATTGTTTGCGTATACATCCCATTAATTCTATCCTATTTCTGCAGTTCAATAGACTTAATTACACCTCAGTTTAGTATCAAGTATCCCGTAAGTACTATAAAGAACTAATGTGTCATTGTTGAAATTATTTTGTATGTGTTCATTTGAGAATGTTTATCGGTGCATTAAATTGAACTTTTTTTCCAAATACTATTACCAACTGCAAATTAAGTCTTTCTTGTGAGTAATATGTGCAATATTTGATGCAATGAAAGTATTAGAAGGTGACATCTTCTTTGAGTCGGTGTTAGACACCATAAATTATACATTAATACCTAAATAACATAACATAAACGTTCACGCCGAATATCCCCGAAGGGGTTGGCAGAGGTACTAATACTTCTGAACATCACGTGACTTTGTCACCTGGTGTTCAGAGTACCCACGTTTTGCATGGACAGTGTACTCACGTGATAGGGGGCAGGCCTATCGCCGTTTTGTACGAATACACTGTCACATGACTAAGTACAACTCAGCCATGTGGGTTTCCTCACGATGTTTTCCCTCACCGTTAACAACCATGATAAATTAACCACACATATGTCTTTTAAAAAGACAAATTGGTGTAGGCCCGATCCAGGATTTGAACACTAGTCGTTTGCACGATAACCGAGTGTTCTACCCACTGGGCTATCACGGTTGTTACCTAAATATCGTATCGTATTCGTATCTTAAGTTCTTCCTGTCTAAATTACTAAAATAAACCCATTTTCAATCATATGAATCTAAATGTTAAATTGTTTGCTAGCAAAATAATCTAACAAAAAAATCTAATCTGTGTGTTAACCATACAATAACTATTATTTCATACTTTTCAATGAAATTTTAACCATATGTTGGGTCTTTTGTAGTCGAATACCTTGATAATTTTATAAGAAGTGTATTTACGTCAAAATTTTATTATTATCCATACTATCTTAATATCTAACAACATGGGTAAAAGTATAGTTGGAGATATTGAGAATGTTAGGGCGTACCCCCGAGGCGACGCGCAGACGCAGCACCCGGCGGCTGTGGGAAATGGACAAGGGTTGTCGCATCAGGGACGGGTGCGACGTAAGAAGCAAGTCCGGGAAGTAAGATTGAGATGTGCGAGCTTGAATGTAGGAACTATGACTGGAAGAGCGAGAGAACTAACGGATGTATTAGAAAGAAGAAGGATAAATATTGCGTGTCTGCAAGAAACGAAGTGGAAGGGAACGAAGCCAAGGGAAATTGGGTGTGGCTACAAAATTTTCTATTGTGGAAGCGATGGGAAGAGGAATGGTGTGGGGATAGTATTAGATAGTCGAATGAAGGAATGTGTTATAGACGTTGATAGAGTGAATGATAGATTGATTGTAATTAAGTTGCTTTTTGAAGAAAGATCGATAAGTTTAGTTAGTGCATATGCACCCCAGAGTGGATGTAGCGAAGCATTGAAAGATCAGTTCTGGGAGGATTTCGATGGGGTCATGATGGTAGGAAACGCAAACACTACTTAAACGTGTAAACGAAATAAAGGATAGAAGAATTTCGCACTGGCAGCCAACTGACACGGTAGCTCAGTTGGCAGAGCGTCCGGGGCGTTTACCCGAGGTCGCGGGTTCGATCCCCGCCTGTGTCGAAGTTTTTCTTTCCTTTATTTATTCTTTATTTATTAGTAATAACCCCCACATGGGGTTTTCATGAACAAAAAGATTTGAATTATGTGATAGTTAGGCGTTTTCAACATTTGCATTCTATCTGAAAAGGTAGACAAGTGGCCTTCCGAATTAGTAAAAAATTCGGAGGTAGGAAACGCAAACACTACTTAAACGTGTAAACGAAATAAAGGATAGAAGAATTTCGCACTGGCAGCCAACTGACACGGTAGCTCAGTTGGCAGAGCGTCCGGGGCGTTTACCCGAGGTCGCGGGTTCGATCCCCGCCTGTGTCGAAGTTTTTCTTTCCTTTATTTATTCTTTATTTATTAGTAATAACCCCCACATGGGGTTTTCATGAACAAAAAGATTTGAATTATGTGATAGTTAGGCGTTTTCAACATTTGCATTCTATCTGAAAAGGTAGACAAGTGGCCTTCCGAATTAGTAAAAAATTCGGAGGTAGGAAACGCAAACACTACTTAAACGTGTAAACGAAATAAAGGATAGAAGAATTTCGCACTGGCAGCCAACTGACACGGTAGCTCAGTTGGCAGAGCGTCCGGGGCGTTTACCCGAGGTCGCGGGTTCGATCCCCGCCTGTGTCGAAGTTTTTCTTTCCTTTATTTATTCTTTATTTATTAGTAATAACCCCCACATGGGGTTTTCATGAACAAAAAGATTTGAATTATGTCATGATGAATGTTTTGAAAGATGACGAACTTTACGTTGGAGGAGATTTCAATTGGCACGCAGGAAGAATGAACGTAGGATATGAGCGAATACATCGAGGGTGGGGCTTTGGTGTGAGAAACAAGGAAGGGGAAAGATTCATTTTGAAGAAGAAGCATTTGACCTAGCATTAGTGAACACATTTTTCAAAAAGAGACAACAACATTTAATAACTTACAATAGCGGCCACCACAAAACACAAATAGACTATTTCCTGATAAAACGCAAAAGTATCACAGAAGTCAAAGACTGCAAAATAATTCCTGGGGAGGCTGTAGTATCACAACATCGATTACTGGAAAACAGCATGTCTGTTGCATGAGATTTTTTTACATTACAGTTACAGTTTTTCCACGCTGATTTCAAAAATATATGCCGTTTTTATGTAGCAGCTCTAGTTTTGGAGTTACGAAGTGACAGGGTTTTTCATTGAAAATGCACATAGTTTAAGTTTAAAAAAATTATGAAATATATTTATTCTGAATAAAATTTCCTTTTTTTGGACTTTCTAGAGTGAGATGTATTATGAGTACTATTTTGAATGCTCCAACAATAATCTGCCATCATATGTTCATTCCAGTACCCCTGATACCTCTCCTCCATAGTGCGAATATCCTGGTGAAAGCGCTCTCCTTGTTCCTCGCTTAGGTCACCTAGATTTTCAGGAAAATAGTCTAGATGGCTGTGAAGGTAGTGAAGCTTAATACTCATGTTGCATCCAAGCCGCTGGAAGTGTATCAGCAACTGTTCAACGTGCTGAATGTAGCCGTCAGACTTCCTATTGCCCAAAAAATTTCTCACTACCCAAACAAACTCTTCCCATGCACATTTCTCGACAGCTGTCATATAGTTGTTAAAATTTTTGTCATCTATCAACTTCCTGATTTGTGGGCCATCGAAAATACCACCTTTGATTTTCTCACTACTCAATTTTGGAAACACTTTTACAATGTATTTGAAACATTCGCCATCTTTGTTAAGACCTTTTACAAACTGTTTCATCAACCCCAGTTTTATATGCAAAGGAGGCAATATAATTCGGTCTCTGGATACTAGTGGAGCATTAATTACATTTTGCTTACCGGGAACCAAAGCCTCCCTGGAGGGCCAGTCTCTTTTTGTCCAGTGCTCAGCTTTAGCTCGGCTGTCCCATAAGCATAGGAAACAGGGATATTTTGTGTAGCCACTTTGTTGGCCCAGGAGAAAATTTACCATTTTCAAATCAACACATACAACCCAGTTATGTTCCTTGTACTTGATTTTGTCGAGAACTAAAGATATTGTAGGATATTCTTCTTTAGCCTTTGTAGAATGAGCAATAGGCAAGGAACCAAGTTTGTTACCATTATGTAAAAGTACACATTTCAAACTTCGTTTTGACGAATCAATGAACAACCGCCACTGATTTGGATTATACTCTTTTAATCCCATTGCAGTCATTAGGCCCGGAATATCAGTACAAAACACAAAATTATCTTTTTTGGTAAAGAAAGGAAGTAAATCCTTTTCCCTGTTACGGTAGTACGATATCTTCGTTTCTCTGGTCAACAAATTTCTTTCTTTCAATCGGGAAGCTAAAATTTCTGACGCCGTTTTAGAGAGTCCAAGGTCCCTGATCAAGTCATTTAGATCATCTTGATTTAGTGGTCGGGGACTACCGTAGCAATCAAAATCACTGTCGCTACCACTGCCGTCATTTTCGGTTTGTCCGCTGCACTGGTATGGATTTTCCGAAGATGTAGATGGCTGCTGTGGTGTTGATGTGTCACTAATACTCAAGACTGGTCTTATGACAGATTTTAAGTTTGGATATATCCACTTAGAGCAATTTTTATGGTTTATTCCTATGATTTTCGTTACACAGAAATAACAGTCGTCATGATGGTTGGATGGTTCACGCCAAATCATAGGAGCTTTGTACTTAAAAGTGGGTCTTTTTTTGTTTGCCCACAGTCGTAAAGATTCAACACAACTTTTACATGCCAAACTTGGTATCCAAGGTTTAGCGTTTGACGGCAACGGGAACCCAAAGTAGTCGAAGTATGCCTTTTTCACAAAGTCCGACACATTTAAACGAAATTTTTGGAACATATATTGTCCACAAATAACACAAAAACAATCAGGATTATTTAAACACGTCCTTCTTGAGGAAGACATAATGAAATTTATAGAGGAACTACTTAAGTTACACCGCTGTTGATAGAAACTACCGACTACTTATGTAAATTCGAGACGGTACCTGTATCTCACTAACTAGAGCTGCTACAAAAAATCCGAGGGTAGATTTGAAATCAGCGCACCCAAATTAGTAAACAACAGTAGAAAAAATTCATGCAACGAAAAAAAAGTTTGATTTTGTTTTTTTGTGATTGGTCTTAGATCTTAAGTTTAAAGTAAAAACCGTGCAAAATAAACCAAAACCCCCACCGAAGATTAAATGGTATATGCTGGAAAAAGAAGAGTATGCAAGGGAGTTCAGAAAAAAAGTAGTCAACAAGATGATACAAATGCAAAATATGGAAGGAAAAGAGGTGAATGAATGTTGGAATGAAATGGCAGAATGTATAAGGAAGTCAGCAAAGAAAGTGTTTGGAGAAACGAAAGGGAAAGGGAAGATAGATAGAGAAACGTGGTGGTGGAATGACGAGGTTCAAAGTGCGCTGAAAAAGAAGAAAGTTGCATTTAAGGAATGGAAGAACGTGGAAGCAAGAAATACACTGCTGAAAGAAAGTAAAAAGGTGCATTATTCGGAATGTAAGAGGAATGCAAAAAGAGCAGTTGCTATTGCCAGGGCCCAAGTACAAGACAAGCTGTACAAATCACTTGACGGCCCATAAGGTCAAAAAGATCTGTTTCGGTTAGCGAAAGAAAGACAAAGGAATGCTAAAGATATTTTGCGTATTAGGTGTATAAAAGATGATGAGGGAAAGGTTTTAACGAATGATGAAGATATAAAGAAACGTTGGAAGAAATACTTCGAAAAGTTAATGAATGAAGAGAACGAGTGGAGTGGAGAGTTAGAAATAAACTCAATCAATATGTGAGTGGTTCAAGAAGTGATTTTGGATGAGGTGAAAAGGGCTGTGCAAGGTATGAAGAATGGAAAAGCTAGTGGGCCAGATGAAATACCAGTAGAGGTATGGAAGTATTTGAAAGCGGATGCATGGAAGTGGCTGACGCTGTTCTTCAATAAGTTGCTACAAGAAGAAGCTATCCCCGATGAATGGTGCAACAGTGCATTGTATGTAATTGTAAGGAACGTATTCTGTAGTTTACGTCTGTTTTATAAGTGTACTATAAAATTGGACCAAAAATTTACTTACCATTAGAAGCGTAGTCGCCGTCAATAGTACTTGTAACAACACTAAATACTAAAAGGTCATTGACGTTTCATTGTTTACAAAGTTATTTTTTCTAATTGATACAGACTATATATTAATCTATATTAATAATATAGTCACGGGGTACGGTAGACTCAAACAAAACCTTACCTGAATAATAAAATAATAATGATTATGAGACGACAAAATCTATCCGCAAAATTGGGATTGTCAAGTATTTTGCAAAATTCTAATGGTGATGACAGAAAAAAATCAGTCGCCTTTTTGACTAACACATACATACATACATACATACATATACTCACGACTATAAATCCCTAGAAGGGGTAGCCAGAGCTAAGGAATTAGAAATTCCTCAACCACTTTTGGAAAATTATGTGGGGAAAAGATGTTTAAATAAAGGTTTTTGGTGATGGGTCTCCAACCGCATCGTCCAAAATCCCTTAAAAGCCCCAATACCGTTAGTCGCCTTTTACGTACACCCACCGGAAGAAATGGGGTAGTGCTATTCTAAGCCGACACTACGCAGCTTGACTAACACCAGGTGTCATAAACGTTTTGATTCATAATAATTTTCAATAGTGTCGCAAAAGATACTTTTTTAAAGGAGGTTTCGATCGAGTCTACCGTACTCCTTGATGAAATTATTATTATAAACATTCTTTTCTTCAGTCGTTGACGTTTCGTAAAAATATTGTTTTTGCCATTTTTTTATCCGCTGTCGTGCATAACCACTTTGTAGTGCGCGGACTTCCAAACTACAATCAGCCTAGCGCAAGCAGGAAATATAAACACGTTTGTTCGATTTCAGTGGATAATGCATGACTAACTTATATCTATTCCAGACAGTAATGACAGTTTCTGCGTCTCTATTTGTATTAATTTGTTCTGATTATACACATTATGCCGAAAATTGTAAGATTTAATTAAATCTTTCATTTCTTTAAATCGAGTCGTGTCGTGTCTTTGTCTTTGTTTGTTGTTTAATGATACATACTATACCATTTTCTTAACAGCCGAATATCCTTGAATTTGGTAAATATTGATTTTTGTAAATATGCAACGAAGGGCTCTTCGTAAAGTTGGCAAATTTAGTTGGTATGTAGGTAGACAGCCATACGCTTCGATAGGCCCCCTTAGGCCGCGCGCAGTTTTAGCTACCATGGGGTATCACTCTACAAAAATTCCTTAGCCACTTTTAGAAAATTGAGTGGGGAAAATATGGTTAAATATAGGTTGTTGGTGATGGTTCTCCAACCGCATCGTCCAAAAATCCCTTAAAAGCCCCAATACCGTTAGTCGCCTCTTACTTACACCCACCTGAAGAAATTGGGTAGTGCTATTCTAAGCCGACACTACACAGCAATAATAATAATTCATAGATAAAAACAATTAACGAAGCTATACGAATCTAAGCTTTGCTTACTTTTAATATTCCTTGAGAACCGATGACTACAGAAGTATCTAACAACTTTTATTACCTAGATGTGTATTACAAGTCATATTTTAACCGAGCGAAGCCTGGTTTTCATCTAGTAACTATATAATATTGGAATACTGGAAGGTCTGATGGTAAAACGTGAGGCTATTTATGCGAACGCCATTAGTGTAATGGTCAATGTATGAACTTGTGAATTAGTTGTTGTTCATTTTTCACTATTATTAAATATACTGCTGTATATTTTAAGCTTTTCTTAATAAAATTACAACTAAAGACACTAATGAAATCAAAAAATTAACTGCTAATATGTTAAAAGCTTTTTTTTTCCGTAACCTAGTGGTAAAAGAAATCAAGTCCTTAGATAAATAAAGAATAAATAAATAATAATCCCCACATGAGGTTTTCATGAACAAAAAGATTTAAATTAAGTCTTTAGATGTTATATGTTATCCAGTTTGTTAGAATATTGGTGGCTTTCATTATCTTTTGAATCGCTAAGTTTTGATGATTCCAGATTTCAGAGGGTTTGTTGAGCCGTCTGTCCCGGCTAATATCCTAGTTAATCAGCCGATCCGCATCTATGCATTTAGGGTAGGATCTATTCCCTCAAAATTGAGAAGTATGGGATTTAACATAATGAAACGAAAAGAAACCATTGGTATGAGAGAAAATATATTCACGTCACCGTATCGGAAAACTAAATTTCATTTTCTTGGTTCAAACAAAGACAGTATGGCCGTTCTAGTACTGCGATTATATTTGAAAGCAAGGAGCAGTCAATATCAATACTCGTGAATATATTGTTCCTGTGAAAGAATTCAGTAGGCCAATCTATTAAACTGAGTTCGTAATTAACAGCTACATAGTCGGCTTTATAGAAATTATAACTTGTACGCGTATTTGTTGATAATGATTGGGTATTAATATTTATAAATTCAACATTTAAGGTAGGGTGGTGTGAGTCAACTTTGCTTAAATAGTTAGGGGAACGAGTAACGAAACAGCTCATGTTAGTGATAACTAAATCCAACACCTTGCCGTTCGGATTGGTAATACTGTGAAGATGATGCAAACCAGAAAGTGCTAGAAGATCAACTAAGGCAACATCGAGACCGTTTTGAAAATTATTGGGCAAGAGCCCAACCTGTTCTGGGTCAGCCGTCCATGAAATAGAATAGAAAAAATAGAAAGTCGCCTCACAAGAGCACACTATCAAAACTATACAATACATCGGTTGTATTACCCAGAAAAGACTTCAACTCAGCTAGCCTCACGGGAGGTGGCATGTACACGCAGCATACCCCCACTCTGTTCCTCGTTCCATTCAAAGTTATTTCTTTAGAGATCCATATAACCTCATTACAATCTTCATAATGAGAGAGGCGCATTGAGTTGTATTCATTTTTAACTGCAACAACCACCCCTCCTCCGTCCATTCCAGCACCAGAAGACTTTAATTTGCAGCGATCTCTGCGGTAGACTTGATATCGAGAGTCAATGAACTCTGAGTTGTGTATACTGGCATTCAACCAGGTTTCCGTTAAAACTATAACATAGTTTTAACGGAAATTAATATAACATCATAATTTTCGCTTATAATTTTTATATATATATCCTTGGTTTTAGTCCTTAAACCTCTTACATTTTGGTAGTAGATTGTGAATTTTAATACAGTTAGCAGTATTTTTTTTGTTATAGGTTTTAACAGGTATACTTAAAGAAGAGCTAGACCTTCAGAGCTTTTAATTTGTTTAGCTTGTGAGTTCTCATCTTTTCTTACTAGTATGCGTCCATTACGAATCCACACAAACTTGTATCCCTTTTCTTTAGCAACTTTTCTAGTTGCAGCGTAGAGTTGCTTATTTGAGGGTGACAGATGTTCCGATATAGTCTTGTGTAGTTCGCGAACGACCTAGGTCAGAAGAGCGATCTTGTGAACGAACTGAGCGAACTAGTTTGCAGACCCGTCGATCATTAGATTTTTAGTTCGTTCATTTGGCGGCGACGAGCGCGCGGGATATGAATGAGCGCGGCATAATTTTGGCGGCGTTCGGTGATTTGGTGGAGACACTCGTATTAAAAATTGTTGATAACAGGTAAATACATTTTATAATTGATTATTTGGTTTATTAATTGAAATATAAAGTAGTTATATTGTAATTTATAACTTTTTTTTATTTGTTTTATTGTGTTTGTTATGTATATATATATGCCTGTTTTATTTGATGGCACATCCATTCCTTTCAGCGCTGCTGTAAAAAACCTTGGTGTGATGATAGATAGCACCTTATCTTGGGTACCGCAACTGGAATTAGTAAGCCGGAGGCTGTTTGCGTCAGCAGGGTCCCTCAGGAGGCTACGTAACTTTCTCCCTACTGCTACCAAAACTGCGTTAGCCCAATCTCTTCTACTACCTATTCTTGATTATGCTGACACCTGCTATCTCGATCTAACTGAAGATCAACTGAACAAACTTGAGCGCTTACAAAACTTATGTATTAGATTTATTTTCGGACTGCGTAAATATGACCATGTCTCTGCGTATCGCAATAAACTTCAGTGGCTTCCAATTCGTCTCCGCCGGAATGCACATACTCTGTCTCTCCTGTACTCTATCTTGTTTAATCCTGCCACCCCCTCCTACCTTAAAGAGCGTTTCCAATTCCTTCACTCTTCACATGACCTCAATCTGCGTTCTTACCACAATCTTTTGTTGAGTACCCCTTCCCATTCCACCAATTTTTACAGTTCCTCCTTTACCGTCCAGGCTGTACAACTATGGAACGGTCTTCCTGTAGAGGTGCGATTAGCCAAGTCTCTCCCTATTTTCAAGAAAATGGTAAAAAAACACTTCCTCTCCGAAACATTATAATATTATTTGTGTTGCATACAAAAGTTTATATATTCTATTATATATTATGTCGTAAAATGTATATATGTATTTTATTTAAAAATCTTTATATATATTGCAAATGTATTGTATTTATTGAATATTATTTATTTTATGGAATACTATCTGTATCTGTAAGTGTATTAGAACTTAATAAATATTTAGTAATACTTAAAATAGATAGATAATAGTTTGATGAATAATTTTTAGTTTTTAAGCAAATCAGTTTAATTTATTGGACATCTACCGAACATGTTTTTAATCCAGCAAATCTTTCCATTAATGGGTTGTCTGGAAGAGATCGCTCTTAGTGATAAGACCGCCAGTTGTACTTTGGCTTTTATACCGATCTTTTTTGTAATTGTTGTTTTTATTTTGTAATGTGCAATAAAGAGTTTTATTATTATTATTATATATTTCAATTAAATAGAGCGTAATGGAGAACACAAATAAATCAAAATATCTGTACCAAATGCACTTGAAACTTTAGTTTATATCATTTATATTACAATCGTTTTTATTTCACGTCAATACATGACAGTATTTCCGAAGTAGCGACCTCGAGAAGTTCAACCCCGTTTTCAATTCTTCAGATTTCGCGCGCTTTTTAATTTTACGTCTAAACCCGTGAGCCGGTCGATCATTGCCACTGCGCGAAGTCAGTCCGTGGGAATGGTGCGATTGTTTCTTTATTTATTCTTTTTATATACTTGTTTACAATAAAGTAACATAAATAATAGCTACTTTTTTTGAACCCTACGGGGGTAACTGGGTGAAAGTTTTGAGAGTTTAATTGTTACAAATACTTCCTGCGCGATAGCCGAAGTAACAACTTTCAACAACTTATAGAAATTGAGAATAACTTAATGGCATGGAGGATTATAGTTTTTGGTATTTGTTTTATATTATCTGTGTACTATCGGCTCAGAATAGCACTACCTCTACTTCACTAGGGTAATGAAATTTAAATGTTTTTGTTCGTGAAAACCTCATGAACATTTAATACTAATATTTCTATACAATATTTAATACATATTACTAATAATGTGATCGTGTGAGGAATGACGTGATTCGAGAAAGGTGTGGCGTAAAAGATGATATTGTAAGTAATATAGAAAAAGGGATGTTGAGATGGTTTGGGCACATCGAGAGGATGGATGATACAAAATTGGTAAAAGGTATCTAAAGAGCTAGTGTGGAAGGTAATGTTAGTAGAGGACAGCCACGGAGGACACACTTGGACCATATTGAGAGTGTGCTCAAAAAGGAAGGCGTCCAAAGTATGTAGAATAAAAGAGCATGTATGAAAAGGTTGATGGGTGTAGACTAAGCTAGAGAGGTTTACCAGGATCGTACAAAGTGGCGATCGATAGTCTCTGCCTACCCCAATGGGAATTAACAGCGTGAGTATGTATGTAATACCAATAAATAAAGGAAAGATTATTTTTCTTTTGTTTTCTTTCCCGGTGGTGTCGAAATTTTACTTTTCTTTATTTATTTGTAAGAGTAATAAAATGTGAGTAATAAAACGGCCGAAAATGCGCACTTAGAACCTAAATATATCAGCAATTTTTTTAAATAATGAAAAAAGTAAAGACATAGTTTTTCTCGTAACTTTTTGTAGATTATTTGACGTATAAAATAAAAAACGTTTGTCAGGTCCATTGTGTTTGTTTCAGATTATCATTCGTAACTTACAAATATGCCATTAGAAAACAAAAGGAAACATAGTTCTTTGTGGACACATTTCACGAAAGAAGATGATACAAAAAAAGCAAAATGCAAGCATTGCTCGACGTTTATAAGTATAGCAGGGGGCTCAAACGGTAATTTAACTCGGCATATGAAAACAAAACACGCTTTGATTCCATTAATAGTTGAACGACAACCGCCAAAAATATCAGATTTAAATACAGTTCAACCTAACCAATCAACATCAGATTCAGATTTCATTATTTCGTCTTCTTCAAACGTAGCAGAATCCCAACGAACAATGAATCAATACTTTCGTAGACCACCACCAATCCGAAAGGTTGAACAAATAGACAAACAAGTTGTCAAGATGGTTGCCAAAGGACATCACGCTTTACGAATAGTAGAAGAAATAGAAATGCGAAAACTCATCGAATTGGTTTCTCACTGCCCAGGCTACCAACTCCCATCAAGAAAAACTTTATCGGAAAATTTAATGTCGAGGGTACATGAAGAAATAAAAGCCGAAGTATTTAAGAAATTACAAGGTGTCTCTGCGTTGTCTGTCAGTACCGATGGTTGGACATCTAGAAATAATGAAGGTTTTACTGCTATTGTAGCCCATTATATAGATGAAGAGACGAAACTTCAATCGGTATTACTTGGATGCATAAATTATGATGAGCGTCATACGAGTGAAAACTTGTGTAATCTCATAAAAAATGTAATGGCTGAATGGCATATTTCGCACAAAGTTTCTGCTGTTGTAAGCGACAATGCGTCGAACATCTTGGCAGCAGTCAGACTTGGTGAGTGGCGGTCCATCGGATGTTTTGTTCACTCTCTTAATCGTGTTGTACAAAAAGCTATAACAGAGATAATAGACGTTGTAACTCAAGTTAAAAACATTGTCGAGTTCTTTAACCGTAGCACACAGGGTCAAAAGAAATTAAGAGCTACACAAGAACAAATGAACCTACCTGTACTCAAGCTCAAACAGTACGTAAAGACCCGCTGGAACTCCACGTACGATATGCTACAGCGAATAGTACGTATAAAAGATGCAGTGATTGCTACAGTTGCAATTTTACGCTCTGACTTAACTATTAAAGAAAGTGACTGGGAGATAATAGAAGGAGTCTTGCCGGTACTTCATCCATTCTATGAAATCACAGTAGAAATAAGCGCTGAAAAAAATGTTACATTGTCAAAAGTTATTGTGTTTTGTAACTTACTTAAAAGTTTCCTCCAGAAACACACATCTAATAATAAACGAGTAACCGATGTGCAGTCAGTATTGAAAAAAGGCATGGAAGAAAGATTCCACGATATAGAGAATAATATTTTGTATGCTGAGTGCACTATTCTGGACCCTCGATTTCGACAAAGGGGTTTCAAAAACCAAAGAGCAGCTGATGTAGTAGTACAAGGGCTTAGAAATAAAATTGGCAGAGTGCAATTACTTCAAAGAGAGGTACCAAATGTTGAGGTGCCTGTTACTGCTTCAAGCGACTCCAGAAATGAAAATAGAAAAACTAGTATATGGGACGAGTATGACGAGGAACTACATAGGGTTATAAGACCTAATAACCAAGTCGCTGCTGGTATTCGCGAACTTGATAAATACCTCAATGAAGAATACCTAAATCGTAAAGAAGATCCGCTTAGGTGGTGGCATGAACGACGTTATTTATATCCTCGTGTTTACGCATATGTTTAAAAAGATTTTGTATAGTAGCTACATCGGTACCCTGCGAGCGCGTTTTTTCAGCGACGGGACAAATCCTTAATGAACGAAGAACTCTGTTATCGGCAAACAAAGTTTCTAAATTAATATTTTTGCATAATAATATGTAAATACTGTGAGAGTTAACTTGTTATTAGGAGAATTTGGATAGACTGATTACATTCAATTTATTGATAGGCTAGCGGGCGAATGATATCACTCGAGAAAATTTTATGTTTTTTATATATCCTATTTTAGGTATTATTTTGTTAAGACGATTTAATTTGGTTTTCTGTTTTTTTTTTATTTTGTGGCGTTACTATTAAACTGAACTAAGATTTTTATGTCTTATGATAAGAATATTTCTAAATTTATGTTAAAGTAAGTATAAAAGATACCAGGTTTTCCGTGCCATAACTAGTAAATAGATAATTATAAATTAATATGTACAAGTGAAAATTCCAAAGATTATAAGTTGATTATTTACAAACAGCTATTTTCATTTATTTTACCTATTTTAATTAAATCGTTCGTCAATGCGAGCGCTCCAGGCGATCTCGCTATAGTAGGGAACTAACGAACTAAAAGAGCGAACTAGTTCGTTGAAGAATTGCGAACTAAAAAGAGCGCTCCCGGTCGCGAACTATAATGCGCAAGACTATTCCGATATATTGAGCCATTGTACCTCCATATCCGAGATGATGGGAGTTTACTTTCACCTTGGGGTTTGATCGGTTAAATTTAGCTACCGCCGTGAGAAACTCGTCGCGAATACGGGTACTGCCCAATCTAAGGACAATCGCTCTAGGTCTACTAGTGGAAGGATCAATTTTGCAAATCCGTGTGTAAGATAATATATCCGATTCTTTAATAGTGCTGGTAACCACTTTACCTAATTGTATTATAGTGATTAAAGTATTTTCGGAGTTGTTCTCAGGGACACCATTTATGTCTATATTATCTTGCCTATTGTATTGTTCCAGAATGTCGAGTCGGTTTGAGTGATCCTTAATGGTGGTGGAACTAAATGGAAATTAATCGAAATCAGTCAATACTATGTTTAGATAGAAACTCCCCGATTGTTCCTGGACGCATTTCGATTTTCAATGAGTTCTTGCTGCATCCTTCGAATGCTGTCTTTCATGAAAGGGGTCATCACCCATTCGCGGGATGTCATAAACCTGGCCCATTTAACGGAAGAATTACTTCAGATAGTCCATCCGTCAGACTCTGTATCATGACTCTCTCCTGCCACCAGGACCGGTTCCCCTCATGGTGTAAACTGGAGGGTTTGCATATGGTTTCTCTTGTGGATATAGGCAACTAGGAAGACATTGTTGTATATATAGCAACTAAATGAAAATGAACGCCACAAAATGTGATCATAATTATTTTCCTTACAGGAGACGACGACGTCGAAATTAATTCTCCTGACTACGGCGAGGATCCGGCTGACTTGCAATTACTCCAGGATTTTGGAAAGTAGATGGACTTTGTTGGCTACGGTATAAGGACTATTTTTGATTGACTTACTTATTAATATCTCTATTATCTACATACTAATAATTATACAAAATTGCGTCTGTCCATTATTATAAATACATCATTGTACAGTATCATGTTAAATATATTATTAAGCAATTATAGCTGTGTAGGATAGGAATAACATCCCTTCCGCATGTTATGAACTTTGGGTTATTTGGGGCTCACAATTTTTTTACCCTCCTTTATTATATCCCACTCAAAAAAAGTGCCTGGTAAATTTCTATTGCTCTATACCGACGAGAATTTTACATGACCTTAATCCATTTTAAAATCTCTTTCTATTCATATATCAGCTATATCTATTCTATTTTCAAGGACAAACTCACAAAATCTTAGCTATTTTCTACTTTAGCATGACAGCGCGGCAAAATTGCTTAATCTTTCATATCCTTTCACATATTATACCTTACAGGTGAATGTCTCTGAGACATTAATTATAGAAAATTCTTAACTCGTAACGGGTTACTTCACTTCTCCGAAATATGTATCGTATTATTATATTTTGTTACTCCATCATCAATTATTATGAAAGAGTGACATGTATTCTTAGATAAAATATTGAGAACCGTACGGATATCTTGTCTGTTTGATTGATGGGGTCCCAATGGTATCAAGTTTTTGCTAACGGATCATATTACGTAGTGAATATCATACTAACAAACTGATCTAACTTTGCCAGGGCAGAAAAGTAAATACACATCGCACCGAATTCTAAAAAAAAAACAGTCATTTTGATTTTTTTTGTATAAATATAGGATGAATGGTAATGGGTCTCGTGGCTACGTGGACTAGTAATCACTTAAAAATGCGCAAAATAATACACTGCCAACATTTCTTCATTAACACTAAAATAAATCTACGAAACATACTCCACAAAATAAAAACTTATTTTCAAAATGAAAATATCCAATAACGCTCAAGTTCGTGGAACTAGGTCAATGTTATGGAGTGTAAAGACATCTCGATAATGATAAGCTGCTTCTTTAGGACGAGGCGTTATGAATATTACATGAGATTTTCACGCATATTTTAGTCTTGTTGTTTGAATTTGTACCAAGTATTTTTTTGAATTAATATACATAAGTGCTCGCCTTGATTCAATTCCCTTATACTTTCAATTTTAATAATGGACAAAATAATTATTTTTCAAGAATAATTTGTAATACTTTTGTAATGTTTTTTGGAATACATATTTATGCGTTACATTTTGCTGAGGGCAGAGCAGGAGCAGGCAGAGAGAACATAATTTACTCAAAGAAACAACTATTCGCTTTGCCATACAGAAACTGCGTATCTTATAATATAGGATAGGATAATAATTGAATGAAAAGTGCTTTGAAACACCCCAACCCACTCGGACGCTCCTAAGAGGCCCCTATTAAAAATTAAAAACCGTTTTCTTTCATTTGAAGTTTCTGATTGATTAACTGCTCCAAAGCTCCCATTATAAATTAAAACCCTTTACCTTAATCTCTTCAACAGGGACCTTGTAGGTACATGTCTCAGTTTCTTGCTATGATTCTCGTCTGATTGCGTCGAATGTCCGCTTACGTGGTTGGGCAATCACCCAGCCTTATTGCCCAAACAGTACGCCTTGACTCCGATCTCGACCAATCCGACCTCCGTATCTGCTACGCGTGACGCGTTCTCAGCCCATTTTTTGTATTTCTTTTTAGTTTCGGCGAATAAACGCGTCACCGCTACAGCAGTTTTTATGTATGTGTGTAGAGTTAAGTAAGCTTTAGATTAAACTGTAGCGACTAATATTGGTGATAAACTTATGTCTAGGAGGTAGCGAATACAAAAAAATAAATTGATATATAATATGAATTTTTAGTTGTTTAAGAGACTAACTCTCAAAGAACTTGGTGAAAGACGCTATATAAAGCCTTCATGTGAATTCGCTTGAGATTTAATTGAAATGAATGAGATTAGTTAAAATTAATACTTCTTAACATAATGCGTACAATATGAAAAGTACTAAATATTTAAAAAGGGTAAAGTGTTGCAGCCTAGTAGACACCTGAATGTAGCTTCTTGCATTCGTTCCTCAATGTGGAATATGATTATTATTAATATATATTAAGGTGTAATGTCGGCATAGAATAGCACTATCCCAACTCTTCCCGTGAGTGTTTCGTAGGAGTCGACTAAGGGAATAGGGCTTTTACCATCTTCGCCCTTAAACCAATCTAAGCTCTGCCGTGGCGATGGATGCGTGGCCAGGGGTGAGCCTGGACGCTAGCGTGCCGGAGCCTGGTGCACTTCGGGTACTAAATAACCTTACCTAGTCAAGCGGGGCTCTGGCTAGGTGGACAGTTTATTTCCCTTACTAATCGTGGGGCCAAAATGTGTTCAACTAAAAATAAACACGGAGGCGGCGATGTAGCTCCCCACTCATCACGCCATGGTTTCTTACGGGGCGAAAAGTGGGCTAGAGAGACCCGCTTTGCTACGATGAATGTGTGTGGAGGAATGCAAAATAAATTAGAGGAAGTATGTATGATTATGAATGAAAGAAAACTAGATTTTCTATGTGTGAACGAGACGAAACAAAAGGGAAAAGAAGTTTCACAACACGCGGTGTTCTACCCATTGAGCTATCACGTCGTCTATATGGAAGTATTATAGTTTATTTTTATTCAGACTTGATCATGTAAAATATTATTGTAGCAAATTTGTACAAATATTTGGGAAACAAAACATGATATATTTTACATATTTTGCCTCGTAACATTATTTGAATGATTTGATTTCGTTATAAAAACACGCACGCATTTGACCCTGGTTTGTTAAAAATGCAAAGGCTCGCAAACTTCGCGCTCCATTTTAAAGTAATTGAGCGTTGTGAGCACCCGTAATAATGTATGCTTGAAAAATATATAAGTTTTTCTTGATATAAGAATGATATGGTAATCTCACCTAAAACTCACAGGTTTCTTAAAGAATGTTGATGATTAACTCTCAAAAGTTATTTTAGTATGTACGAAATAGAACTTAAATTCAGAAAATTGCTTTATATTATTACTTTATTATTTAAAGCAAGGGAAGTACGCATATAGCAGTAAATTTGTGCGTATGTACAATAAGCTCAGTATCATAAAAACCGCAATAGTTCAATGGTCAGAACACCCGCCTATCATGCAGACCGGCATGTTTTCAAATCCCGCGTCGGGCCTACACTAATTTGTCTTTTTTAAAGTCATATAGGTGGTAAGTTTATCATGGTTGTTAACGGTGTGGGAAAACATCGCAAGAGAATCCAAACGGCTAAGTTGTACTGCCCCCTATCAGTGAGTTCACTGTCCAAGCAAAACGTGGATACTCTGAACACCGGATGAAAATATCGCGTGATGTTCATAAGTATAAGTACCTCTGCCATTCTTCTGGGGGATATTTGGCGTTTTAATATTGGCGTTTAGTTGAGATTCAGTGTATGTGTAACCTTCATTACGGAGTGTTTTTGAATTACACATCAAAAACTGTCAGAGCATTATAATTATAATTTCTTAGACACTTTTGGAAGTTGAGTAAGAAAAACATTTCAAAATAGAGGAAGCTTGGAGTTAGATGTCTGCCCCAATCTTATCATACAACAACCACTTAAAAAGCTTCAATACATTTCGACTCGACTCGAGTTGACTCGTAAACCACCCTGTAGAATAAACGAGTTAGTGCTATTCTAAGTCAACGCCACTAATAAAGTATTTCAATACGAAAAGAAATCGCATTGAATTTTTTTGTCTATTAAGGAAATACTTAAATAAGTATTAACAGATGATACTGCAATATTTTTAATAAAAATAAAAAAAACTAAGCCACTATATACAAAAACTCTAAGAAAATGACTAAAAGAAAGAAAAGGTCAACTTCTGTTCATATTTCTTTTATCCTTATAATACTTTACGTTTATAGTAGCTCCTTTAATGTCGAGATGATTGTTATAAATTGCCCTTTATCTGTTTTAGTTGTACCGGAATAGTCGTAAAGACAAGCGCAATATAATTACGAATTTTGTAGAGTAAATACTTGTTTTCTTGTTTCTTATCCTATAAATATTATAAATGTGAAAGTTTTAATGTTTGGATGTTTGTGTATTTAAGGAAAAAGGTACATAATATAAATGAGTGAAATTTGGCAGAATGCTAGATAATGACACAAATTATAACAAAGTATAGATATATTTTGATTTATGAATATTTTTTTTCCAAACTACCCGAATTGTCATGTCATGAGTGTTACAGCATAGCATCTCTACCTACATCTATATTGCACCACGCGTCGTTATATATCATATATTTAGTATAATAGTTTAGTGCTATTCTAAACCGACAACACACAGCTCTCAATGCTATATATAGGTATGTCATAATAAAATATATTTTTGGTTCTTAAGAAATACTTTTATTTTATTAATTACTATATTTGTTTCGTAGAGCTTAGGATGTCATGTATCTTAAATTCACGCCATTAATTTCCATCAGGGTAAGTAGAAACATTTGATCGCACGTATTTACGATCGCACTAAAAATTATCTCGCTTTTTTCACCATTCGTCTTAAAATTGCAATTTTATTCTTCCTACTTCGGACTCCAGCTGTTTAAAACGTTTTCCATCAAGTTTTTATATAGTACACAAAACAAACACAAACGTTCTCGCGGAATATCCCCGAAGGGGTTGGCAGAGGTACTAATACTTCATCACTTGACTTTGCACCTGGTGTTCAGAGTACCCACGCTTTACATGGACAATGTACTCACGTGATAGGGGCCAGGCCTATCGCCGTTTTTTACAAATACACTGTCACATGACTAAGTACAACTCAGCCATGTTGGTTTCCTCACGATATTTTCCCTCACCGTTAACAACCAAGATAAATTAACCATACATATGTCTCTAGAAAAGACAAATTGGTGTAGGCCCGATCCGGGATTTGAACACTAGTCGTTTGCACGATAACCGGTGTTCTACCCATTGAGCTATTACGGTTGTCTATATATAGTACAGTTATTGTTGAAACAAATTCCAAAAGTGGTTGAGGTATTACACATTAAAAATGTCTAGCTATCCCGTTTTGGGATTAATAGCCGTGATTATACGTATGGCAAAAAGTATAATCTATAGAAAAAAAATATGAGTAAAATATAATATTGCTTTGGCGAATTCCCTAGTACATTTCAATCACATGTCAACCAATACGTCAAGTAAAGGTGAGAATGCGGAAAATAACTTAGAACTCGTGGAAAACTAGCTATAGAAGAAGCTATAAATTATGTGTTCATTGTGCACACACGCACAATCATTTTTCTATGCTTGCCTAGATTTCCCACGCAACTACGTTTTTGTAGACTAATTTCTTATGTAAGATGACTTGCCTTCGCCCAACTGAATGTATTATTTACTATTTAAACACTTTATTGCATAAAAAACAACACACAAACAGTATATTATAGAATAGGTACAACAGTATATGTACACAAAGGCGGACTTATCGCCTTAACGTGATTACTTCCAGTCAACCTTTATGGTGAGGAACAAATAGACAACTCTTTAAAACATTATGGTCAAGTTTATCAGCAACTTAAACACAACTTATTTACAAGCTGTATATTAATTATATATATATATATATATAATAATTATTATATCAAATATACTATACAATATCTTAATAAATATACATGTATATACATAATTATATAATATAGTAAATACAAATATATACAATATACCTAACTTTTTAAAATCTACCAACCCAAGATTTAAAAAAAATTGGATTTGAGTTTATTATTAAATATATTAAAAAAAATAATAAAAAAAACATTTATTTGCCAATACATGAGTATAAATGGTGGTGTATAAAATAAAGGCCTATGCATGTACTGCCAGTAAGGCGTGCAAATTTTTAAACATTAAAATTATGGATATATTTTTTTTCGACACATCTTAAAACTACTACAATAACATTGTCTATCATAATAAAATAAAAAAATAAAATTAAAACATTATTAAAATTTTGTAAGTCAAACAAGGCAACACATGTCAAAATATTATCAATTTTATTAAAATTAAAATGTCATGAAAAAATAAAGAAAAGAAAAAAAAACATAATTATTATACTATAAAGTAAATCAGGGCAACACATGTCAAAATATTATATAAACTTTATTACAATTTCAATGTCATAAAAAATAAAAAAGGAAAAACATAGTTAAAATTTAAAAGTCAAATATTGCAATTTTTAATAAAGTCATCAATTGTATAGAAACAGTTGTCCATAAGATAATTAAAAATGATAACTTTATATTTATTGTAAGTCAGTAATTTTGTCTCATCCTTTACTAGATTATACAGCTTGATCGCCATTTCATAACCGTTTCTCTGACAAATCGATAGACTTTGAATATTTGGTTTAGTTAATTGTATTTTATGGTTTCCTCTTTGTGGTCTCGATTTTTGCTCAGTTTGTTGAAAAAGTGATCTATGCTTATACACGAATAATAATATTTCGTATATGTAGAGAGATGGCAGTGGCAATATATTAAGTTTTTTAAATAAAGGTCGACAGCTTTCAAGAAATTCGGCTCCACACAAGATTCTAACGCATTTTTTTTGCACTTTAAAAAATCTTATAGAATCTACTGAATTCCCCCAAAATATGATCCCATATCGTAAAACAGAGGCAACATAACCGTGGTAGCAGGCTATTGCCGCATTTTGTGATACCACATACCTGATGCGGTATAGAACGTAAATGTACCTATCAATCTTTGTACAAATTCCATCGACGTGTTTTTTCCAATTACAGAAGCTATCTAACGTAAACCCTAAAAATTTTATTGATTCCGTTTCTTTTATCTTTACCTCATCGTGTGGAATTTTGAAATTTAAAGGATTCCTTTTGTGCGTCCTAAATTGGATTAATTGTGTCTTGGTCAAGTTTATTTGCAATTTATTATTATTTAACCATATTATTATATTTGCTAATGTCCTATTTATTTCTGTCTCGAATTCGTCAGTATTTTTGCTATTTATAAGTATCGTAGCATCATCTGCGTATAGAATGCTTCTGTTTTTGGTGGTTTTTGGTAGATCGTTAATATAAATAAGGAATAAAAGGGGTAACAAAATACTTCCATGGGGTACACCAGTTTTGACAATTTTGAAATCAGATTGTACACAATTCCTATGATTTCTAATAATGGTTGATATTTCCACGCATTGTTTTCTATCTTTCAGGTAACTCTCAATTAAATCGTAAGCTTTTCCGCGAATACCATATTTTTCTAATTTAATTATTAAGAATGGGTGATAGACAAAATCAAAGGCTTTTGTCATATCAATAGATAGGCCTACAGTTGGTATTTTGTTATTTATATTTTCTGTTATCATTTTTGAGTTGAAAGCATCCAACTGTTGTAGAAACACCTTTTCGGAAGCCGAACTGACACGGAGATAAAATAGAGTGTTTTGATAAAAAAAACTCGTCAACTTATCATGTCTAACTTTCTCGAAAATTTTTGACAATACCGGTATTAGTGCGATCGGTCTGTTGTTGGTTATAATATCACTATCACCTGATTTTAAAATAGGTCTGACTACTGTACATTTAAGTCTGTTTGGGAAAGTACCTTCTTCAAGGCCTATGTTAATAATATAGTTTAGAGGGCCAGCAAATAGCTTTGCACACCTTTTAATAATATTAGTGGGGATTTCATCGTACCCTGTAGCAGATGTATTTTAAAGCCTTTTATAACTTTGAAAATATCATTTTCGTCTGTTGGAGTCTGAATAATTTAATAAGAATTAAAGGGAATGTCAAATTTACTATTATTATGAGTATCTTTTGTCTTATAAGCTAGGTTAATATAATAGTCACTAAAGGCGTTTGCCATGTCTGTTGGATTTGAAATTAATTTATTGTCAAGATGTATTTTATCAATGTCACGTTTATTCGAATTTTGTTCAAAATTTGATTTGACTATGTCCCTTGACATTTATATGATATTTAGTGATGATAACAGACGTATGTCAACTGGTAGTGAGTTCCACAAATTAACTGCTCTGGCTGCAAAGGAATCGCTATATGTAGCAATGACATGAGAAGGTACACTTAACATCTTATTCTCCTGTGATCGCAAGGCGAGGAGATCTTTCTAGCAAAATGAAATCATTGCAATATGTGAGTCATTTAAAAACTTTGGTATTCTGACGCTCCTGTAAAACACTTAGGATTTTTTTTAAATGTTAATCCAGTGTACTACTATTGCGCCTTTGGATTTGTTCACAAACTTATGTGTTCGGCTGACATTATAAAACAGGAAAAAATGACACTTTTCTTCCCGTGGGTGTTCATAATAGCCGAATAAGGGTATTGGAGCTTTTAACCCGTAAGAAGGCGCGCTATGAGCAATTTGCTTACACAATAATTTTATTATAATGTTTTGTCTTTCCCTTGCCACACCAATTCAAGCACTTAAGTACCTTCCTAAATATTCACTCCCTCTCCCCTGACGCAATCCTCGATTCGTTCAGAAGCGTTGCGACCGCGCAGAAGGGCGTTTGTGGTGGCCATGTATCAACGTGCGGCAATATGCTCATCACGCGCCCATCTGTGTAAGTATTTATTTTCGTCGTTTAAAAAAGTTAGATTGTTATTTCTGCCATGTTATTTCATTTGTTTGATGTAAACTAGTTGATTATCATGTAAAAACTCTTTAGTAATAATGTTATTATTTTTATTTTTCTTCTAGTTACACTACAGATACAAAATGGACGATCGAATGCAAGCACAAATTCATTCGTGGTTGGAAGAGGATTCTGGTGATGAATTGGATGCAGATCTTGAAAATGAAAACAATATCGTGTTGACATCATAGGAAGCGATAGTTCTGTCATCCGAAGTCCTCACAAAACTGGTACGGAGTAATCGTCGGATGGAAACGCAATATGCAATATGTCCTAGACGTAAAAATAGAAGGTCAAAAAACCATGTACTTCGTGCAAGCAATTACTTCGCACTGAACAAGTAAAATACGTGTGTTCAGTATGTTTCGAGAGGCACATTAGTGTAGATTTAATGGATGAATAACACTTTTTTGTTTTCGTTATGTAACAGATTTAATGTGATTTTTATGAAACGTGGCAAAAAAATGTATTATATTTCAATGTTACATCCTCAAGATTTAAGAAAACCATGTAGTCCGATTTAGGACACACTGCATGGTCACACCATTTTAGAGTGAAGAATTGTGATTTTCATAATGGTTTCGTTCAAAATTCGGTCTCTCGTGCTCCACTCTCGTTCCTCTTCTCGGTCCTTCATTCTTTTTAGGTGTGCTGCATTGAAAACACGTCTCGTCTCCGTAAAATAAAAATTGTTACATAATCATCTATGTTCAACTAGAAAATGCCAGTGTATAATGACTATTCAAGTAAATATATGAATTGACAAGGACCTACTTCCGAAATATATGTAAATTCAATTTTGATAGTTGGCGGCAAAAATGGCGGTGAGTAATATAATCATTTTAAATTCTTAAACCTCTTAATGAGTTATTATTGAGTTTTTTCTTCAATCCATTTTTTTAAGTGATGGTAGGCGATACAGCGCAGAAAGTGACATAATTCTTGTCAACCTTATCAATGATCCACTTTTTAGTCTTACAAAAGTGATAATAAGTAACGTAATGTTACCCAGAAGATTGATGTAATGTACTTTCCTAAAGTGGTTTTACCTACGCGATACAGCGCAGAAAGTGTCATGATTCATAATAACAGTAAAGATGTTCAATATCAAAATTTTCTTAAAGAGATAATAAGTAATATTAACCAGAACATTGATTGTCATAATGTATTTTCTTGAACTGGTTTTACACAATATTTCCCAAAAGGTGACATGATTAATATGTATAACCAACTTCTAAAATTTCGAAACGTGATAATGCGTTATACCAAAAGATTGATAATCTAATTTTCTTTTGTACGAGATTCTTCCCAGAAAGTAGCTTTGTTCATTTCAGCATTGTCATCAATCAGTACATAGTTGCTACATGTATATTAAATAATACAATGTGCACCTACCGTATTTTATCACAATGAATAACATTATATATCGACAACTTTTTAATCTTCCTAAAGAGGTAATACGAGATGTTATCCATAAGATCAATTGGCATGCGCTTTCCTAAAGTGGTTATACGAGATACTTCCCAGAAAGTAGCTTTATTCATTTCAGCATTATCATCAATCCAAACATAGTTACAACATGTATATCAAATAATACGGTGTGCACCGACCGTAAGTTTTTACTATAAAAACGTTGAGTTGTCGGAAAATAATGTGTCATACGAACCAGTACGAATGACATACCCAAGCAAGAAGAACCTAAAGGTCGAGACGACCATAGTTCCCATCACTGACGAGTTCTCTGAACATTGCGGTTATATATCCTAGCAGGATTACCACGGAACAGCATGATGGTAAGTATATCGACAGGTGCCTGATAATCTACACAGTGAATTTCACTTGAGGTGCTGACTATGCCGTTATAAAAGTTTGGAAAAATCACAAACACAATATCAGCTTTAATTACCTTTCGGCTCTTAGTTACATCTCCAATAACCTTGTTAGGGATAAATCAACATCATTATTTTGAATAATCACATGGTTATAATGTTTTTCATTATTACTCACATATAAAAAAATAAAATAGTTTTCATTACTACCCACATACGAAAAATGACGGACTATCCTGCTGTCTAATTATGATGCCCACATGGCATTACAAGACAGGCAATACTATTGTCGCTGTCAACGAACAGCTGCGAACTCAGCGATGGCCGCCGCAACTGTCCCCGATCGCTACGCCTTCTCTAAATCAATGAAGGAGCAATACACCTTTTCGGTGATGCTCCTTAGAGAGAAGATTTGATCCATACATCCCATTCCTTTCCTAAATCCCGCTTGCACATCCCATATTTTCTCATCAGTTTCATTCATCACTCTTTCAATCAGTACCTTAGCATACAATTTACCAACAATGCTGAGTAAGCTGATGCCGCGGTACTTTTTAGCCTCTTGGTGTGACCCCTTTCCTTTATATAGAGGCACAATCACCGCCTTGCACCAGTCTCGTGGAACTTTGCCACTTGACCAGCATTTTTGGAAAAGGAAGTACAACTAAGAAGCTACCAAACCTGAACCAGCCCTCAGCATTTCGATAGTAATCCTATCATACCCTGCCGCCTTCCCTACTTTCATACTTTTCATTGCTTTCATTATTTCTTCCATCCTAATTTCGCTGTCACTAAATTCACCCATCTCCCCGTTCCAATCAACATTACTGTCGATTGACGAAGAGATGGATGCATTATCTTTCTCAAACAGTCCCTCAAAATAATTCTTCCATACCCGTTTCATGCTACTTTCATCCGTCGCCAATTCACCCTGTTCATCTCTTATTCCACTCAGGCTCGTGTTTTGGGAAACTCCCTTTTCTTTCCGGATATACTTCCAGAATAACTTTTGGTTATTCCGGAAATTATCAGAAAGTTTCCTCTCACACCACTCTTGTAAATCCCGCTTTTTCTTTTCTATTTTCTTCTTTACCTCATTCTTAACTCTCTTACATTCATCTTCACTTTTCTGCACCTCATCGTCAGTTACACTCGCATCCATCCGTTTACCAGCTTTAATCGCTAGTAAATCTAACCACGCTTTCTTCTTATCTCCAACCGCCTCTTTCACAACTTTATCCCACCAACTTGTTGGTGGTCTATTTGACCTTTTACACACTCCACACACTTTCGTCGCACATTCAACCATCGTCGATTTGAGCACATCCCATACTTCTTCCATTTCCATTTCATCCATCATCTCCACGCAACTTAGTCTATCATCTAATTTCCTCAAGTATTCATCTCTGATATTTTCATCTTCTTGCAGTTTTTCTACTTTTATTCTCGCAAATTCCGTTGTTGACACTTTAGGCCTGTGACGCCAACGCGTGCACAGACCCCTTAATCGTGATATAACGAGAAAATGATCCGTGCCAACGTTCGTGCCCCTATAGACCCTGGTGTCAACAACTTTTGCTCTCAGCCTTTCATCAACTATCACAAAATCAATCATACTTCCCTCGCTTCCCCTCTGTCTTGTATACATATGGATATGTTTGTGTTTAAACAACGTGTTTGTAACACAAAGATTCCTCTCCAAACATACCTCAATCAATTTCTCACCATTCTCATTCACCCTTTGATCACCAAACTTTCCTAAATCTCCTAACATTACTTGTATTTAATTGGATAGTAATCAAGAACATGCTATCGTTTTTTGTTTTGTATGTATACATACTGTGGCGACCGCTAGACGGCGAACTCACTCGCATACTAGCAGCGTCATAAAAAATCGTACATCGCGGTATCGAAATGTTTCTCTAGCTAAACATAAATACAAATTCTAAGTTGGTACACAGCAGGGTGTACTGGCCAGTATATCTTTGCTTTTCCCACAATACATTCATATCTCGCGCCTCACAATAACACGTGTAATTCCTGATAGCTTAGCAGTTCGGAACATTCTGATTATATTTGTTTACTCTTACGTTTGTAAACCTCTCACTCATCCCTAATTTAAAAAAGGTAACATTATTACCTATTCAATAAAAAAAGAATCATAGAAATCGGTAGAGAAACACCGAAATCATACATAAAATAAGCCGTCGCGCCCGTGACCAAAACCAAATCTTTACTAATTTACATATAACATACTAGATGGCGCCAGTAGTTGCATCCTACATCACGTAATAATTTATTTTTTAGATTGTTATAAATACTTCATAGCGTTTTATTCCAAAATTTGCTATTAAACGGAACCGTTCATTAAAGCGCATTCAAAATCACCAAACTACACTGTTTAGGGAGTGCTATAAATTTAATAAATTGAAAACATTGCGCTGAATTTCACAATGCTTGAGCAGTGACTGAAGAAAGAAACCTAAGATATTAAAAAAAACAACTCTACGCGTGCGAAGCTGGGACGATCCACTAGTATTAAATGAAGGTACATACTCATACATATATATACTCACGGATATATTTCCCTAGAAGGGGTAGCCAGAGCTAAGGAATTATAAATTCCTCAGCCACACTTAGAAGTTGAGTGGGGAAAAGATGGAAAAAATAAAGGTTTTTTGTGATGGGTCTCCAACCGCATCGCCCAAAAATCCAATAAAAAGCCCCAAAAATAATGGTGTTGTAGAAATACAGACTTTTTTGGCCTTAACAAACTCAAAGGCTCTCTCTTTTTTGATTTGTAAAGTCAGAAAATATCAACGCAATATTATACGAAAATGTTATAAACGACCTAATTAATTCAACAAATTTAAAGATGTTATAATAATGTCTCGAACCTAAAGTTTAACAAAAAGAAAGCATTGTTAATTCTGTCTTGTTGTGATTATTTTTCCAGTCGAACTAGTTAAGCAGTTTCTACTGAAATCGTCGAAAATATTGTTAACTATGGTATGGTCATATGTTTATATATATATATATATATATATATATATATATATATATATATAATACTTATTGGCATATTACATACATTATTGGTTGGCAATAGTAAGTACTATTGTACCTCTATAAGTATAGTGTATAAAATACGTAGTGCACTCATTAATAAGTTTTGTGTCTTAAATTAAGGGTGTTAGTTTTTCACCTAACTAATTTAATATTTATATGCATGGAGCGCAAATTCAAATCAAACATTTCCTCTTGGTTCGGACTTATTCCTAAGAATATGAATATAATTGTTTTTTTATCTCAGGAGTATAAGTAATTTATAAATATTATTGTTAAAATAAAATTATTAAGAAAATCATTCTTATCTTCTTGTATAGATCTCAAGATATCGTTGCTAGATGTATTTTAATTCTTCTTTCAAATACTTTGGCTACAAAGATTTATCTTTTTATTTTGAAAGAAATTTTCATTATTCGTTTTATATTTACATTGACATAAACACTTTTTGGCTGCGTACTGATCAGGGATGCCCATTAGCAGTTTAAGAAAGCAAGTAGATAGACTAGCTAGTCGACCTGTTTGGTATAATTTTATTTTTTATCATCCTATATGTGATAAACAAAATACGTATTTTGACTTTTGGTATTATACTAGTTTTAGTAGTAAATGACAGTTTTTAAATACTTTGAAATTTAATGGGAAATTGACTTTCACCAATACCTTTAATTGTAATAATTTTATTGTTAGCAATAATTTATTGAACCAAAAACATGTTATCATTTGCAACTAGAACGCTAAACATCTACATGCTTTTCTTAAATCTTGAGGATGTAACATTGAAATATAATTTATGGTTAAAAGAACTTACCTAAGTGAATTTCTACCATAATTATATGAAATGTTACATCCGAAGAGATTTAATACCCACCTAAACCCGTAGAAAGGTAAACTTATCTAACCCCTCAGTTGCAAATTCACAGCTTAGATATCTCTAAAATAAATGAAGGACTGAGAAGAGGAACGAGAGTGGAGCACGAGAGACCGAATTTTGAACGGAACAATTATGAAAATCACAATTCTTCACTCTAAAATGGTATGACCATGCAGAGTATCCTAAATCGGACTATATGGTTTTCTTAAATCTCTTCGAAAGTAACATTTCATATTTAATATGGTAGAAATTCACTTAGGTAAGTTCTTTTAACCATAAATTAATATTAGTTTGTTTTGTTATTTGCGTTAGAAGTTGCTATTATATTTAATAGAATTGATTAAAATACTTTTTTTCTTACTTACTAAACTTTGTATTATTAATTTAAATACATTATAATCCAATGAATATAAAAACACAAAATATATGAACATTTATCATAGTGTGAGCAATTTGCTCGCGCGCATACTCTTGTAAGAAAATTAGGCGCGCTTTCTCACGGGTTACAGTGATTTTTGATTGACACAATATCAATAACCTTTATTTTACATTTTTTTCCCGACGTGACTATAAAATTGACTGAAAATTTTCTTATTCTGAAGCGTAGACTAGTATTTTCTGAGATTTACAGAAATAAGTATAAACTATATGAATACTATTTTAAAAACATTAGATGACATTCAAATATATTTTACCTAAGTCATAAAATCCGAATAGATTTTACAGACTTTTGGAAATTATTAACACGAATTTATTTTCACGCAGATGTTCTTAAGAAATATTCAGTGAGAAAGAAGCCAATAGACTGCCTCTCGTTGCCTCATCTTGAGACATCTTCACCATATTACGCTCCCGAGGGATGGACCTGCATCGCGCTTCGACATGTTTCATAAATATTTAATACATGTAGTGAATTTTATTCCCAAGACCGCCAATAAGGAAAACGTCTCGTTTTCCGAGTTTATCGTTACGATGTTTGGTTTAGAATATGTTTTTTAGCTGAGCTCAAATTTGTTTCTGTGGCTAACTGTAACCAAATCATAGAATTTCAAGAATATTGCATTCAGTGCGGAAGGATATTGTATTATATATTTTAAATAATAACGTTGAGCACCTTTCTTTACTAAAGTGAGGCATTGGTAGATCTAGATCGAATATCTCTTCTGGCAACCAAAACGAATTTTTTACACTGCTGCTCCGAAAAACACATACTATCCGCAATTTTACAATGCCAAATGTGTTACAATAGTAATTATATACCCCAAACCATGTTATTATTTGGTCAGTAATTTCTTTTCAAACAGAAATTGGTAGACGTGATAGCTCAATGGGTAGAACACCGGTTATCGTGCAAACGACTAGTGTTCGAATCCCAGGACGGGCCTACACCAATTTGTCTTTTCTAAAGATATATGTGTGGTTAATTTATCACGGTTGTTAACGGCGAGGGAAAACATCGTGATGAAACCCACAAAGCTGAGTTGTACTTAGTCATGTGACAGTGTATTTGTATGAAACGGCGATAGGCCTGCCCCCTATTACGTGAGTACACTGTCCATGCAAAACGTTGATACTCTGAACACCAGGCGACAAAGTCACGTGATGTCCAAAGTATTAGTACCTCTGCCAAACCCTTCGGGGATGTTCGGCGTGAACGTTTATGTTATAAATGTAATCCTTTGTTTCTTTGTAGTTTAACCAATATCTAGGAGAAATCATGGTCATAATCAGTCATCTATAGTCACTCGAACATGCAAATAATTAATAATGTTCCAGGAATTACCGCCCAGCTTGAAATGCTACTGCTGTTGCTACACTACGGATAAATATAGCTGTCAGCCAGCTTAATTCTAATTTCGAAATATACATGTCAGATTGCAAGTTATTTGAAACAGCAATATTGCAATTTTATGAAACATTAAATAAATAAATAAAATAAAATAAAATAATCATTTATTTCAAAATAAAAAGATAAATCTTTGTTTTTTGAACGTCAAATTTTAACTTAATACTAAGTTTACTTCGGATTCGGAAGGTGTTTTGTTGAGAGAAGAACCCGTAAGAAACTCGTCAACACACATCTTTTTTTAACGTCCATTACAATTTTGGTGTTAGCCCGGAAACATCCTGCACAGAGCCCTGATGACACCAAGCCACTTCATCATTAATGTAATCATTGACATTGTAATAGGCTTTCGAACTAAGATTTCTTTTAACTGCTGCTTTGAATTTTGTTTCTGTTAAATTTAAAATGTCCTCAGGTATTTTATTATACATTTTTACGCATAACCCCATGAAAGATGTATTTACTTTTGACAATCTGTATTTTGGTACTGATATTTTATTGTTGTCTCTCAGGTTTCGAATATGTCTGTCACAATTTTTCACAAAAGAGGCCTGATTCTTTCTTACATACATAATATTTTCATAAATATATTGACATGGCAGTGTCATTATATTTATTGTTTTAAACAATTCCCTCAGGGAATCTCGGGATCTCAAATTGTATATAGCTCTTATTGCTCTCTTTTGGAGAATAAATATGGAACCAACATCAGCTGCTCTGCCCCAGAGTAAAATACCGTAAGACATTACACTATGAAAATAGCTGTAATAAACTAATCGAGCTGTCTGTACATCTGTCAAATGTCTTATTTTCCTAACGGCATATGCAGCACTACTTAGCCTGCCAGCTAGTGAGCTAATGTGGGGTCCCCATTGGAGCTTGGAGTCCAGAGTTATCCCTAAGAAAACTGTGTTATCCGAAAATACTAACTTTTCATTATTTAAAATTATTTCGTTATCAACGCACCTAACATTAGGTAATACAAATTTAATGCATTTGGTTTTTTTGCCATTCAGTACAAGATTATTGGAAGCAAACCATGTTTGAATCTGTGAAACCGTGTTATTCACCTCGTCAATATTCTGATTATTTCTTTCAACGTCAAATACTAAAGAAGTATCATCAGCAAATAACACTATCTCGGACATTTTCTCGACCATGAACGGCAAATCATTAATATAAACTAAAAATAAAAATGGGCCCAAAATAGAACCCTGCGGAACACCCATTTTTACATGAGTTCCAGGTGATATTGCATTATTGATTTGCACTTTCTGTATCCGATCCGAAAAGTAAGACTTTATTAATTTAAGTGCGTCACCTTGTATGCCATAATGTTCTAATTTAATAAAAAGGATTTCATGATCTGCACAATCAAATGCCTTCGTAAGATCGCAAAACAAACCAATAGCATCATTTTTGCGTTCCCACGAATCAAAAATGTGTTTCATTAAGGCAACGCCTGCATCGGTGGTAGAGCGGCCCTTCGTAAAGCCAAATTGTTTTGGATGAAACAATTTGTTTGAAGCGAAATGCAAAAGCATTTGATTGAACATTAGTTTTTCGAATATTTTACTTAAAACTGGCAGAATTGATATTGGTCTATAACCATCAGGACTAATTTTATCTCCTCCGGATTTAAGAAGTGGTACAATTTCACTATGCTTCATGAGATTTGGAAAGATTTTATTTCTTATACATTCATTAAATATATCTGCTAAATATGGAGCCAAAGTTACAATAAAATTATGGCAAACTTTCACTGACATACCCCAAATGTCTTCAGAACTTTTTAGTTTGAATGATTTAAAACATTTTTCGATATCTGTAGGGCTGACATCTTTAAAACAAAACAAAGTTTCGCACCTATCAACATTTTGTTGTAACAAGTGTTGAGCTTTTATAACCGATGTGTTTAAATATTCAGTTGTTTTTGATGGTATGTCAGTAAAATATTTTTCAAAAATACAAGCGATTTCCTCATTAGAGGTAGTCAGACCTTTATCAGATCGAACACAGAACTCCTGATCACATGGTTTACCTCGGCCTGTTTGGGTGTTGATAATATTCCACACTGTTTTAACTTTATTATCGGATGTTCGGATACGTCGGCTTAGGTATCTGGCTTTAGCCTCTTTACATACTTTATTAAATATTTTTGAGTATTTTTTTACATATTCACTCAATTCATTATTATTACTATAAGCTTTTTGATCATATAAATCGAAGAGTTTTTCTCTTGATCTATAAATACTTGGTGTTGCCCACTCACAAAACTTAAATTTACTGGTAATAGTTACATTTTTTACATTAAAAATTTCATTAAACTCATTTATCAGAACATTATAAAAGATATCATAGCTAGTATTTGAGTTTTTATTAATTGTACATGTGGGCAACTTAGAGCTTATTATATTTATATATTTTTCTACTTTACTGGCAGTAATATGCCTTTTTTTAATAACAATTTTTGGTTCTGGTATCTCTAGAGGAAAACTAACAAAAAGGCCGCTGTGATCAGACTTTAGTTTATTTATAACACTTTTACTTGAAAAATCTGCATTAGTAAATACATTATCTAAGCATGTTTTGATTCTAGTCGGTTCCAAGAATAAATTTTCTAAATTGAACGATTGGAATAAACTCATCAATCGTGTTTTAAGATGACTGTCTTGTAGGAGATCCACATTGAAGTCTCCACATATTATTATACGTTTTTTATTCCTGAAAACTTTGCCTAATACATCTTCCATTACATTTTCGAATTTATCATAATTTTGGTTATAAGGGGGTCGATACACACATATTAAGAAATAGTTTTTTAACTCTATGCAGGATAATTCCACGACTTGCTCAACGCTTAACTGTACAATATCATTACGAATTTTTGATTTAATATTATTTTTTAAAAATATAGCGGAGCCACCACAGGCTTTAGAATTGCGGCAGTAGTTGCTAGCTAAATAATAGTTTTCAAAACCAAATATGAGTTCGCAATTCTTAAGCCAGTGTTCAGTAACACATAAACAATCTATTTCATATTTTTCCAAAAATAATTCTATTTCTAATTCTTTACAAGAAAACCCCTGAGTATTTTGACATACAAGTTTAAACTGGGAGACTCCTTGTAAAGTATTCTTTTTAGTTAAATTGCCAGAAGAACCTCCTTCCTTGTTTACAATATTGATATTAGGTGACGACTTAAGGACGACAGGAGGCTCTTCCATTGTCACTCTTAAAAGTTTAAATTATGGCTTCCACCATCGCATACTAGAAGTAAGTTTCCCCTTCCTTATATTAAATATATGGGGGTCAGATATATTATATGCTAATAATTTAGCAATGTTCCGCTTTTGATTTAAGGGTATGTATACAGTACCCAGTCGAGAATTTGAATAAGGTAAAAACTTATTCAAATCCAAACAAAATAAATTGTCGCTTTGACAACATGTCACGTGACATATTAGATTATTCATAATATGAATATTGTCATTCTGCTTATCCATATTAAGTAAGTATGGAAAGGTACAAAATATAAATTTACATTTATATATTTTTTGTATTTCCAAAAGTTTATTTAAACTTTTATTTAATAAATACTTATTTAATCCTATACTATTGCCGACCAGTACGACAATCGTTGTATATTCGTCATAAGTGCCTAATAATATTCGTTCTACTATATAATTAAAGTTTGCACCCGTATAGCAATGGTTAATGACCTGCTGATTAAGATACTTCGATAGTATTTCGCCAAAACCTACGGCCATACCATCCGAAAATACTAATGTTCTGTTTGCCGGCGGCGCCGGCGGCGTGCTAACAGTTGGTAATGTAATCCCATTAATTGGTTGGGGTGATTGAGATATAACGCTATTTGAGGAAATATGACTATTCAGAGTAACCGTCTCTTTGTCTATAAGACTGCCGATATGTTTGTATCTTAAATGCAGATCTTCCTGACTAACAATCAGCTCACTCAGTTTATCATTCAAACTATCTATTTGGTTTAGTAAATCAATTTTTCTGTAAGACTTGTTTATGAATTTTATACTATTTTTCATACTTATAAGACTTTTGTTTGTGTTGTATATACGTTTTTTAACTAATTTATATTTTTTGCACTGTTTACGACTGAAAGTTTTTGAATATTTAAAAGAGGTCATAGAAGATAATGATTCTGCCTCAAGTTCGGCACATAAAGAAACTGCGTGAGAGTCTTCGTGAATATTCTTTATTCTATGGAATTCCGCCAATTGAGCGTGTGCCTCTGCCAACTGCTCATTCAGAATATGAATTCGCTCTAAAGCTACTTCATGCTTTGCGCACTGATCCTCATGCTTTAATATTAATATCTGCTGGTTTTCTAATTCCACTTGAGAAATGTCGTAAGATTCACGAAGCAACACAATTTTTTCTAAAAGATTACTATTTTTCAACTTTAAATTACGAATAGCTAAAACGTTTTCGTCCCTTTCTTCTAAAAGCCTATTTTTTAATTGTTCTGCATCATTTAACTCTCTTTTTAATTTTTCATATTTTTGTTCGGCAGCCATTCTACGAGTTGTAATCGAGTCCATTTTACGAAACGAACAGTCTTAATATTATATACTAGTTTAAAGCGTTACTATAGCGAACGATAATCCTAATACTAAAATATTTCGATCCACACAAGCGCCTACTTACAACAAAGATATAAAGTTATTATTTATCGTTTGTTTTCTATTAACTAAACAATATAATCATAAATGTAACACTCAAAATATGACACCGAGTGTTATCACTACCCTAATTTAGTTTTAAATATTAACGTTTTACTATTTATTATATCCTTTACGACAAACAATTTGTACTCACAAATTCTAATAAGTACCTAATATTATAATAAGTGAAGGAATGCGATTAAATAGCTCAGTAGAAAAAGATTTTTATATGATAAATTCACTTAATATAAAGAAAAGAAAAGTATATATAATTATAAACTATAATAATTAATAACGGGAATCGAACCCGTGTTTGAAAGATAGTAAGTAATAAGAAACCAGCTATTTGTCTCACTCTTACTTAGTTGAAGCGGTGATCAAATGAAGACCGTTGTTTTATAACTAATATAGGATTTTTATTAAATTGAAATACCTATTATTGTTCAAAAATACATAAATTTACTTAGCTGGTTTACTCGGCAAGGGTTTTCCTATCTAGCGATGTTTTCCTTTGTTTGGTTTCAGCCGTTAAAACGTCACAAACTTTAATCACTTATTTTGTCACATTCACTTAATATTACTCTAAGATAACACTTGTGTGGATGAAATACGCACTTTACAACAATTTACAACCATTTATGGTTTATTTCTATGCTTTTTAACAATTATAGCGAAAATTAAATAGCTAAGCACGAATTAGATATTATTTCGATCTACCCGATCCTAAGAGTAATTTGAGTTTTAAGAAACCTCTTTTGTGATATTATAATTAAACGTCATTTCATATCGAAGCTTTTGTCTGCTTTCATTTATATACAAAATTTATCTTGAACGAATAAAGCAATTATATCATATTCAACTTATTGTAAGTGTTGCCAGTGACCATTGACACATTGTCCGACCTACCTTCACTAGGTAATCGTACAGTATAAAATATTATTTTCTCTTATTAAGTTTGTACATAGTTTTCAAAGTTGTTTAAGCAAAGAATGTACATATATAGTGACCCAAAATTCGAGGATTAGTGTTAGTTATAAGAAAAATCGGTATGCTATCTGTTCCAGTCACGTGAAAATGCGAACGAAATACTTTTGCTACAAATACAAGAAACTAATGTTTGGATACTTTCGGCCTTCAAATATGCAGTGTCTGCAAACGTACGTAGTGAATGTACCAAAGAATAACATAACATAAACGTTCACGCCGAATATCCCCGAAGGGGTTGGCAGAGGTACTAATACCTCTGAACATCACGTGACTTTGTCACCTGGTGTTCAGAGTACCCACGTTTTGCATGGACAGTGTACTCACGTGATAGGGGGCAGGCCTATCGCCGTTTTTTACAAATACACTGTCACATGACTAAGTACAACTCAGCCATGTTGGTTTCCTCACGATATTTTCCCTCACCGTTAACAACCAAGATAAATTAACCATACATATGTCTCTAGAAAAGACAAATTGGTGTAGGCCCGATCCGGGATTTGAACACTAGTCGTTTGCACGATAACCGGTGTTCTACCCATTGAGCTATTACGGTTGTTTTTAGCCTCTTAGCCTGTACCAAAGAAGTAAGATTTATATATTTTATTTCGATAATTGATTATAGAAGATAACATATCTTTAGTTCATTTTGTTGTTAATTACTTAATATTAGAAAAAAAATACAGAAGTCCTCAAAATTTTGTGCAAATTAATTGTGATCTCACGAATAAATGTACATTTTACCTCAGAAATTAAGTAAATATATTTCAAATCCCGTAGCTTGGTTACCACAAAAAACAATATTTTTAATAAATTAAAAAATAAAAATTTAGCACGCAAAGACACTTTTTATTTTATTACTTAAATTTTGATGTCTCTAAGTCGTCACGTTGTGCAAGTGCTGCTTTTAGAGTAGGCCGGCAGCTATAGGTCAAAAACGTATTGACAGATATTGATAGAGCAAATTGCTTTCCATTACTCAAAAATCTTCCCTAATCTGAAAGTCAAAGGATGCAATCTAAAGTTTACACTGTAGGTTTCTCATTAGTCGCGAGTTGACTTCGTAACCAGGCTAACTTAATTAGAGCTAGATTCGAGCATTCACGGATTGTAATACTTTTAACTCTACAACGGAAACACTGTTTTTAAACAATTTTTCCGGTGTGATCCTACACCAACGAATGCTTATGATGAACTAGTAAACTGCCCCAGCATTTCGCCTGTGTTTCTCCTGAAGGTTGTTGGTTGCTTTTATTAAGTGAATTTTGAAATTCGTCATATTTGTATTGGAGACCATTCATTATGGACAAACAAAGCAAAGATTAAACCACCATATTAGGGAATATTGCTGTGTAGTGTCGGCTTAGAATAACACTACCCCATTTCTTCCGGTGGATGTACGTAAGAGGCGACTAACGGTATAACGGCTTTTCAAGGGATTTTGGGCGATGCGGTTGGAGACCCATCACCAACAACTTTTATTTCGCCATCTTTTCCCCACTCAACTTTCCAAAAGTGGCTGAGGAACTTCTAGTTCCTTAGCTCTGGCTACCCCTTCCAGGGACTTATAGCCGTGAGTATATGTATGTTTATGTTTATTAGGGAGTAAAAAAGTAAAATTTTCACCTTTTTCTCACTTAAGTTATTTTGATATAAAGAAGTCTGCGCAAACAAATTCATATGGAATCACAGTGTATGACGAAGGTCATCGGTAATGAAAAGATTCACTCACCCACTCGTATGATTGAGCGCTCAAATGAAAATAGAGTGCAGAAACGGAAATTGAAAAGTTCCAACTTCGCTGATCGAAAACTTGCTGCACTGAATGAAAAGAGCGTTGGTTTTGGTTTTACAAAATGTGTTTCGTAGTTACGAGTATTTGCGTTTTAATCCCTGGTTGCAACAGCTTTGTGATAATTAAATTGTAGTTGGAAAGTTTATTCTTTCGTAGACCAATAATTTATTTGGTTTGCCAACGAATTATACGCAATTATAAGAAACACATCTGAGGTTTGCATTAACTAAAGGCAGAACACATAATTCATTATCTACAAAATATTTTTTGTTCTTTTATCATAGAGCAACACTTTAATTTAAGTCTAACAGATAAAACCAGGAATTATCCTAAGCTAATAAAACTGAATAATAATTTACTGTTTATTTATAAAAAATAACAATTACCTTAACTGCTGTTAATATTAATCTATATTATGAAAAATAATTACTTTATAGGCTTCGTTTTGTTTTTAAAAGAATGGCAAAGTTGCTGTATTTTTTTTCTAAAAGTCACTTTGAGCTGGGTTAGTTCTATTATAAGTTTTTTTTAGTCATTCCTTTCTTGGCTTCCTTTTGCTCGTCTAATTGCCTACAAGTTCATAAGGGTATGGGGCTTGTGTAAGTGGTCTTAGGGCGATGCGGTTGGAGACCCATCACCAACGATACTTTATTTCTACCATCTTGTCCCCTATCAACTTCCAAATGTAGATGAGGAGTTTCTAGCACTGAAGCTCTGGCTACCCCTTTTAGGGATTTATGGCCGTGAGTGTATGTCTGTATGTTAATTTTCCAATAAAAAACTCAATTATCATAAAACTAATCAATCTTGCCTATTTCGCATTTTCGCCTATTTCTCTTTATTTTGTTGTAAAAGACGAATGACTCTTAAGTTTACTGTCGGCTATTCGGACATTATCATGTCCATTTCCTTTCGGCGATTTATAACGACCTCTTTTAGGTGAAGTAAACGCTCGTGGCTTTTATCTCGTAAGTCTATTTTCATCATTTCTTATCTTCCGATCATTGAATAAGGGAAGCTGAAATTTGGGCTCCACTACTATAAGTAACCAATGATGTTAAGTGCGTGGATATATAAGATACTAGTGGTATGTCCCGGTTTTACACGGGCTGTGTTTATTTGCATATTTTTAACCGACTTCAAAAAAGGAGTGTTCTCAATTATTAACCGTATATAAAAGACTGCTCTATAAAATTTCATGATTACTGCTTACACTCTACGGCATTAGCTGTGATGTTTTAAAGTCTAATTTCCTTTTAACAATTGTAGCTTACCATTGGTATCTTTGCTCTTTATAGACCCAATGGTCACACTTATCACATTGTAGCCAATCTGTAACTACATACATACATATACTCACGCCATTATTTCCCATTGAGGTAGGTAGGCAAAGACTATTGATCGCCACTTTGTACGATCCTGGCAAACCTCACTAGCTTCGTTTACATCCATCAATCTTTTCATACATGCTCTTTTATTCTTCATACTTCGGACGCCGGGCTTTTTCAGCACACACTCTATTTGGTCGAGGTGTCTCCTCCGTGGTCATTCTCTACTCACATTAACTTCCACATTAGCTCTATAGATCTTTTTCTCCAATTTACTGTCATCCATACTCTCTATGTGCCCAAACCATCTCAACATTCCTTTTTCGTGGGAATGCGCGCAACATAATCGTTGCTTTTGTTACATACGAGAATAACTACAGCTAATCATTTTTGTCGTGATCTTTGTTGAAAGAAGCTTTTGTTTTATTTTCCTATATGTTTCATTGGACTTTTTCAGGCGTCGAGAGCAAGGCTATTAGTATTTAGGCTATATCTTTTTAGATTCTCACCTCTCTTGTTGACAGAGGTTAAGTGAATAAGCTGTCCAAGCAAAACGCGCATACTTATCATACACAGCCAATAAGACTAGTGATATTATATTATCATCCACAAAATTAACATACATTTGCACATAAATATCATGACGTTACAATTTTTAAACGTTTTAGTCATGACTTTATTATCTATACTTATAATAAATCTGTAGAGAGGTCAATTCTGTACATGAAATATATTTTCAAAATAACTATCAGGGGGGTGATAAGATAAGTGATCGATACTTATGCCAAAAATGCAATCAGTAAAATTTTTGTCTGTATATCTGTCAGTCTGTCTGTCTGTCGGTTTGTATGTTCCTTATGGAAACAAAAACTACATACATACATATATATACTCACGCCGTTAATTCCCATTGGGGTAGGCAGAGACTATCGATCGCCACTTCGTACGATCCTGACAAACTTCTCTTGCTTCGTCTACATCCATCAATCTTTTCATACATGCTCTTTTATTCTTCATACTTCGGACGCCTGCTTTTTTGAGCACACTCTCAATTTGGTCCAAGTGTGTCTTTCGTGGCCGTCCTCTACTAACATTACCTTCCACATTAGCTCTATAGATACCTTTTACCAAATTCCTATCATCCATCCTCTCGATGTGCCCAAACCACCTCAACATTCCTTTTTCTATCTTACTTACAATATCATCTTTTACACCACACCTTTCACGACTCACGTCATTCCTCACACGATCACAAAACCTTACATTACAAACTTTTCTGAGGGACCTCATTTCTACTGCATTCACTCTGCTTTTATGCTTCTTCTGCCACACCCAACATTTACTGCCATACATAAGCGTAGGAACAAGAACAGCATCATGCACAGCCATTCGGGCCCTTTCGGACACCGATTGACTAGACATTAGACTATCCAGTGCTCCATTAATCGCATTACCCTTTTTCGCTCTTCTCTCAATATCTTCAACACACTTTCCATCTCTAGTAAAAATACTTCCCAGATATACAAACTCATTTACTTGTTCCACTCTCTTACCATTAATCTCAATCACGCATTCGGTCATATTCTCCTCTCTTTCAAAAACCATGGTTTTAGTTTTATCCACATTCACTCTCATTCCCTTTCTTTCAAATGACGCACATGCAATATTCATCATCTCTTGCAACTCTTCCGCCGACGATGCAAGTAGCGCTTGATCGTCAGCATACAAGAGGCATTTAACAATGAATCCACCCATTCTTAGTCCATAATCACTTTCACGCAATTCTGTCAAACAATCATCCATGAACAAATTGAAGAGCCACGGAGAAGCAACATAACCCTGTCGTACACCCCTAGAGATGCCAAACCAGTCAGTGTTTTCCCATTTTACTCTTACACATGCACTAGAATCCTCATAGAGTGAAACCAATGCACGTATAAGTTGACTCCCCAAACCGAACTTGGATAACACCTCCCACAAACACTTTCTTACTACCCTATCATACGCTTTCTCTAAATCAATGAAGGAGCAATACACCTTTTGGTTCTTTGCTAAGAACTTTTCGGTGAAAAATACTACTCGACGGATTTTAACGAAACTTGGCACAATTATCCTTCACACTCCTAGGCAGGTTATAGTGTACTTTTCAGCAGAGTAGTCAAGGGGAATTTTGGAAAATTTTAGGAAAACGGGAGATAACACTCCATTTTTTAAGCTTCCATCGCGTGTGCAGCCTTAATGGTTAAAGTTATATAAAAATCATGTATGGCGAAAATATTTATCATAAAATTGTCTAAAAAGATTTTAACAACAGTATATGTCTTTCTTTTATGGTTGACTCACAATAACACGTGTAACTCCTGATAGCTTAGCAGTTCGGAGCATTCTGATTATATTTGTTTACTCTTACGTTTATAATACTCTCACTCACCCCTATTTTTAAAAAAGGTAACATTATTAGCTATTATATAAAAAAGAATCATAGAAATCGGTACAGAAACACCGAAATTATACATGAAATAAGGCATCGCGCCCGTGACCAAAGCCAAATTACTAATTTACATATTACATACTAGATGGCGCCAGTAGTTGCATCCTACATCACGGTATAATTTCTTTATTAAATTGTTATAAATACTTCATAGCGTTTTTTTCCAAAATTTGCTTATAAACGGAAATACTGAACCGTTCATAAAAGCGCATTCTAAATCACCAAACTACACTTCTCAGGAGTGGCACTCCTGGAGTGCTATAAATTTAATAAATTGAAAACATTGCGCTAAATTTCACAATGCTTGAGCAGTGACTGAAGAAAGAAATCTCAGATATTTAAAATACAACGCTACCCGTGCGAAGCTGGGCCGATCCCCTAGTTAAAAATAAAATTGTAGGGAACTTTTCATAAATCAGTTCGACCTCTGTTTCAACTTTTGATGAAGTTTGTTTGTCTATCTGACCTTTATAATGCTAATATTATGCTTACGAGCAACGCAAATATAAGGAGAGAAAATGGCCCGCTTTATATGGTTTGGTTATTGTTGGTTTTTCAGAGTCGCTTAACGCTCGACAATTTAACGCCTTAAACAAAGCGTGGTCTGTTTTTTTTGCATTTCCGGTAGAATAAGTTATAATGCATTTTAATAATATTTCACCAGTTTTAGAGTTAAAACTAGATGCGCAACTTAATACTAGTAAAATTATACTATAAAATTATTATAAAATTATATAAAATATTTATAAAATTATATTTGGTGTGATAATAAAAAGGAAACATCCTATTCTGTCATATTATCTAATTCTGTAATCTATCGAAAGCTGTGGAACGGTTCTTGTTGCATATTGTGGATTATCTAATTAATTATACAATTACTCAGTAAATGGGCTATCCAAAACAGTAAGTTTTTTTTAGATCAGACTCTTCCGTCTTATAATATAAGTAAAGATAATATAATAAAACGGTGCGCCGCTGTCATCAAACCAACACCACCGTCCCTAATGCCTTAACATAATATGCCCTCAGTGTCTCATTATCAGGCGTCCCACGCGTAATTTTATGGCACAACACTTGTGGTGAACATGGCCTATAGCTATTCGGTTAATATTGTTATGAGAAAGGCTATTCCGAAATATGAATAAACAAACTATAGTATATGCCCTTAACACATTTAAAGCATACCATAAAATTATAAAAAACTTACATGTACGTAGAATACCTACATATACTTATGCCATTAGTTTCCATTGGGTAAGCAGAGCATCAAAGAAAACTTTGCATACGCTATTTTGGTATTATTACTATAATATTAAGGATCATAATTATAAATAACATGAGTCCACAAGAGTTCCATGAAAAATATTTTAGAAAAAACATTACTATTCCGCACTATTATGTATTATTATAAGATAAAACTTTTGAGGCTTGAGTAGCTTCTAAATGAATAAATACTAATACAGTGGATAGTAATGTCAGAAGAGGGCAACCACGGAGGATACATTTGGAAGAAATAGAAAATGTGCTCAAAAATATACTGAATGTAGATGGAGCTTGAGAGGTTTGCCAACATCGTACAAAGTGGTGATCGCCAGTCCCTGCCTACGCTATATTTACTATAATTTCCGTTAGAATGTTTCCTCACCGGGTGTATTCACGTGTACTGTAATATAATAAATTCGTCTTTGACCATTACACTTCAATATAACCTCCCTGACTGACGATCACTCGCGTGTAATGACTTACTAATAAATAACAGTTTATTACATGGTGCGCATTGTTATGCTCGGTTCTTCTCCTTTACTGATGTAATGCTCACATCTTTAACGCAAATGCTCCCTGTGAGGGAGCACCTTAAAATATTGAATTTACTTTTAGTTTTGTGGTCTATTTCCGCCTTAAAATAGCTTTCCTCAGGGTGTTTTTTTCATTGGTTAAGGTTGTCATCTTATCCCATCGTGACTCCTGAATAATTCAGATACTCACGGCACTAGATTTTACCTGTAATGTCATTTTTCAAAAAAATACCAAATTTTCAACTTCAGTCCTTTATTACTCCGGTAAAACTGTTAGTTAAAATAAAAGAAGTCTATTTTCATCCGAAGTAAGATATTTCTTAAACTGATAACTAAATCCTTACCAAGATAAGAAAGAGCTGTCACTATTGAAGTTGAAATGTTAATGCCGCGTTCGGTCAGCCATAAACCCTCTTCTGACACTTGGACGTAATCCATAGATCATTTTTATAACACGAACAAATACGAATTGAATGTAATGAAATTAAAAATAGTGAGTCGGAAAAGTAAGTCGGCCGTACATTAATGTATCTTTATTATATAATATATGTATAGGGATATATAGTTTAACCCCAAACTAAGTCAAACTTGTATTATGGGATAATAACTCAATGATTATTCCTGAAAAAGCGGCGATAGCCTTCTTTTTTCTGAATTCATTGTCCAAGCAAAGTGTGAGCGCTCTGAAAGCAGGTAACAATAACTAAACGTTATTTTCAGAAGTGTTATTACCTCTGGAACAACTTTGGTGATATTTGGGATGAACTCAGAGTTGAATAAATCCGGGCCAGGAAACTAGTCTTCATGAATGTAGTCAAATATACTTATGCTTCTAGTTCCCATGGGGTAGGCAAATTTTATCGCTTTAGTTGAATGAATGAAATGAGCCAATGTTGAAATAAAGTATGTAATTAGTAACTTTTTATTTAGTATTAGGCAAAACGTAATTACCCACTAAAACTTAATTACATGTAGCACAAGCGTTTTAACAAAAGTGCTGCATTAGCTAATAAATGCGACGAAATGGCCCCATTTGTGATATGAAAGTTTTCATGTAAGCTCAGTTTGTGTGGCTGATGTGAGCTACTGAACGCGAGGACGCTTTCAACAAGTTAACTCTAGTAAAAGCTCGAAACTCGTAGATTTATTATCCTAGTATACTGGACGAATATGCTTTACATACCAATATGTTATAAACTTTTTAGATGAATAGAAAGATCGTCTTATAATATAGAAAAATAAAATACACTATCTCAAAACCACACAAATAGATTCTTTTCCCAAACTCGAATAGAATTTTTGAAAACCCTTGTTTTACCTAGTGCTTAGAATACCCACTATATATACAAATACACTGTTACATAACTACTAAAATAAATGAACCATAAGGTGTTCTTCACTGTGTTGCTGTGTCGGCTTAGAATAACACTACCCCATTTCTGCCGGTGGGTGTACGTAAGAGGCGACTAACGGTTTTGGGGCTTTTAAGGGATTTTTGGGCAAAGCGGTTGGAGATGGAGACCCATCACCAACAACCTTTATTTTACCATCTTTTCCCCACTTAACTTTTCAAAAGTGGCTGAGGAACTTCTAGTTCCTTAGCTCTGGCTACCCCTTCTTGGGATTTATAGCCGTGAGCATATGTGTGTTCTTCACAATAGTTTTTAGCTCCATTTAACAATCGACACTTTAGGAAAACGAAAAAATAAAAAAAACTAAAATGATTTCGCTTTTTTTAGTTTTTCCGCCAGTATTATATAATGACTTACAGATCTATGGTGGAACACTAAAATACAGTTACAATATTTTCGAATTGCAAATTTTAACGGAGGTTCATTGCTACAGCAAAAATATAAAGTTCGATTGCGAAACAAACTTTGAAGGTTACAAAAACACAGATCGTTTTCCACCTGAATCCTATAAACGACGATTGGCTTCCGATATCCTATCAACTCCCAGTGTAAAAAGAAAATGTTTTTAAAAGGAAAAGTTCGTATGTTGATTTTTATAGTTAGTAGAAACACACATCGTTTGCTAACTGAATCCTATAAGCTTTGGCTTTGAGTATTGGCAACGGTAACTTTGTTGACTTATTACTGATCCTACAACTTTAACGCTAGTGCTTCCAAATTCGTTGCTGCGACGCAGGTTATACGGCTTATGTTTTCTTTTATATCTTGTTATTAGTGTGTATTATATATTTTTTTCTTTGTGTTCGTAAATATTTTTTGTGCTATGTGTCTTTTTCGTACGTTTATAATGTAATGTAGCAGTGAATAAATGATTTTTTTTCTTGTTTCTTTCTTTCCTTTATTTGGACCTAAGTAAGGATTTTCGACCGAAAAAAGAAAGTAAGGAATAGATAATGTTGGGTTTCCATTATTGTTTCACTTAGGGCCAGTTTCACCACTCACAGATAAACTCTCTGATAGTCTATTCGGCACTTATCTGCCGGATAAACAACAAGTTTCGGTTTCACAGGTCTCAGATAGTAATATCTTGCAGATAAACTCCCTGGTATCTTATCAGTCACATCAAGCGGCTGTATATAAGCCGGCAGATAAGAAACTTTTTTCACAATTTTTTCATAATTTACCGCCACTTGTAGACGGTAAATTATGAAACTGCTTTACCAATTTAAATCTTTTTGTTCATGAAAACCTCATGTGGGGATTATTACTAATAAATAAAGAATAAATAAAGGAAAGAAAAATTTCGACACAGGCGGGAATCGAACCCGCGACCTCGGGTATACGCCCCGACGCTCTGCCAACTGAGCCACCGTGTCAATTGGCTGCCAGTGCGAAATTCTTCTATCCTTTATTTCTTTTACACGTTTAAGTAGTAGTAGTAGTAAGGCGTATACCCGAGGTCGCGGGTTCGATTCTCGCCTGTGTCGAAATTTTTCTTTCCTTTATTTATTCTTTGGTTTACCAATGTTCGAATTGTAATTAGAAGTGCTCTAACATGGACCTATTTGAATTTTTTTAATAATTTTTAATATATATTTTTGGTTGGGCTTGCAGAGGGCAAGCGACACCAACAAGTCCGTTTCTTCCTGAGTGAAGTTAACATACCTTTCACGTTTTTTTCCCATAGGTAATTATAAAAAAAAAACTCAACACAGCAAAAAAGCAAAACAAAGTTGAACAAACAAACACTAATTTAAGAGAATTGTAATATTTAGGTAAGTTGAACTGACGCGTGTGGAATAAAGAAATTTGTAAGGTATTAATCACAGTACTCATATTCAATTAAAAAACTTATTTCGTACTTTTTAGTACTAGATTGTTTATGTTCAGTTGTTTTTCCAACTATGAAGTCGGTTTTCTTTTTGTTAATAATTATTTTATTTTACGAGTTTTAGAGATGGGTAGACCTCGTAAAGATGCCTCTCGGATGAGGAAGCGACGGTTACTGTATTGTTCTTCGTATTTCCGGTATTTCTATTATAGTACGATATTAAATAGGCTCAACCATATGTAACCTTTGTGCTTAAAATCCTTCGAAAGGCGATGGTCTACAATTCTACATCTCAAGAAAGACTCAAACGTTCACGCCGAATATCCCTGAAGGGGTTAGCAGAGGTAGTAATACTTCTGAATATCACGTGACATTGTCACCTGTTGTTCAGAGTACCCACGATTTGCTTAGGCAGTGTTTCCTAATACCTAGTGATTGAGGACCCACACCTTCCATCATCAGCTCAGCAGCATAACAATATGATTTTCAGAAGCAAATGCCAATATAAGTTCAGAAAATATGTAAAACGCGGTACATTTGCCTATAAAATTTGAGGGTTCCCCTCGATTTCTCCAGGATCCCATCATCAGACCCTGATATCCTCATCATGGTACCAATCCGGGAGTATAATAATCAAAATCGGTTCATAAATGGCGAAGTAATCGGCAAACAAACATAAAAATAAATACGGTCGAATTGAGAACACTCCTTTTTTTGAAGTCGGTTAAAAAATAGGTATATTACTTTAAAAGTTCGTTAGTTGTTTAATCTTAGGTTTACCGGTAAGTGCTGAAATTTATCGACATGAATGAAACAGAAACATATATGTTTGAAAAAATATTAGTTAAGTTCTAAGATGCAAAATAATAAATAACATAATCACTACTTGAATAACGGGTGTCGTAAGAGGCGACTAAGGGTATTGGGGCTTTTTTTTTAATTTTTGGGCGATGCGGTTGGAGACCCATCACCAAAAACCATTATTTTTACCATCTTTTCCCCACTCAACTTCCAATAGTGGCTGAGGAATTTATAATTTCTTAGCTCTGGCTACCCCTTCTAGGGAAATATAGCCGTGAGTATATGTATGTACTTGAATAAGTGGTAAAGACCATTATAATGTAAATGTTGTGAAATTTAAATCACTAAAAGTCGAAACGATATGTGTTGATGAGTTTCTTACCGCTAATTTACACTACAATATGTATGAAATCAAAGATGTTTTTATTTATCTGCTGTAAAACAGTATGGTCTTCCATTGAGTGAATATAAATCATTATACCATAAAGAAAACAGAATAATATTTGTAACAATCAACACATAAACAGCTGTTTGTAATGTTTCCACATTGCAATTGCAATTTTCCAATAACTGTAAAAATTGCTTTCTACACTAACCTCATAAAACTTCAACGAGCTTGCAGCTATCTTATACATACGCAATAATTTCCCATTAGGTTAGGCAAGGCAGACACGATCGCCACTTTGTATGATCCGGACAAACCTTTTTACCTAGCGTTTCGATACATAAATAAATAAAAATTTCAATATACAGAAGGTGTTTACTCCTACTAGCTCCAAAATGTAGTCCTTATTATATTTTAAAAAATACATTTGTGAAGTTTAAATATGATTTAATCATAATTGATATTATTTCATATAACTTGGTCCTTTACATTCATACCTCACATCACAGCTTTAAATCCCTAGAAGGGGAAGCCAGAGCTAAGGAATAAGATAAATCTTAGCCACTTTTGGAACTTGGTGTTTTTCATTGTAAATAAACTGAGATTGATAATGTAACGTTTGTTTTCATCGGTCGATCTATAATATCATTGATACTCACGGTATTTATTTCCAGACTAACTGCTCCTTAAAAAAGGTACATCCTTCCAGTGTGGGGATAAGTATATTACACACTATATCAAATAGTACCCGTGATATCTTCAACCAAAATCTAAAAACCAAGTTTTCTGCGGCCACTGAAATTATGGATGAATAAAAAAGAGAGATACGTTTTAAGTTTAGCAACTTAAAAATGAAACTGACCGTTTGGAATGAAACAACCATATATAGAATATAAAGAATACTCTGTGGCATCGACAAGTGTTTGTGTCGGAAATTTAATTTTAAGAGTTTTTAATTATAATTAAGATAGATATCGAAAGAATTCTCACTGAAAAGAACTCCATTTATTAAGGATAACATATGTTATATAAGGAGTATTGAAGTTTAAATAATTATTTCGTGATTATATTAAAGTATTGGTTTGCGCTTGTTTCAACGGTTTTTTCAGGCCAGTATTTTTTCTTTATTTCACAATTCACACATTAAAACAATACCTCAGTTTAACTAAATACTGAATAAATGAGTTATATTTCTTCTTATCCACTTATATTTTACTAGATATACTCTTATCATAAAATATAACCTTAAATTAGTCAATAAGTTATCTAGTAAATAAAACTTAGTTTACAATATCAAGTACCATTAGCTTAAAAATAGTTAAAATGCCTACTCGCAGTGAAACTATTAGTAATTTAGAAAAGAAGTTAAATTCAACCCTTTTCGAATTAAAAAAATCTAAAGAAAATACCATAAAATTGTTAGAGGAACGTGAGGATAGTGAGCAAGAAATAAACAATATTATTAAAACCAATTCTTGTTTAAGGAAACAACTTGTTGACTTGGATGCAGAGCTGCAAGATAGCATAGCCCAAAGATTGGCCCTGGAAAGAGATGTTAGTTTGCACCAAAACAGTTATGATTTTCATGAAGTAGCACTGAAAGAAATAGAATTGTTAAAAGCACAACTAGCAGGAGCTGAATTAGAACTACATTCATTAAGAAGTAAGAAAACAGAGGAGAACTCAATTATTCTGCAGCGAATGTATGATAACATTATTGATATGCCAACAATAGACTTGACTACTCCATTAAAGGAGGAAAAATCCCTACCAATTGTGAACATAAAAGGTTCCAGAAAGTTAAAAAAGTACCTTAAACTTAAAAGAACTGTAAGAAATCTTGTAAAAAAACTTAATAAACTTAGGTGTAGTCAACATCACGAGATGAAGTTTAAGTTAAATAGGCTAGAACAACTATGTAGTGATTATGAACTTTCTCTAGACAGTAACAAAGTTAAACTAAGTCATGATAGTAATAGAATTATAGAGTTAGAAAAATCTCTTCAAGATATTACAGTAAACTATCATAATAGTCACTTAGAAATGCAAAGCTACATAGTAGGATTAGAAGAAATCATAGAGTTAAGTAATGAAAATATCAAAACAGTAGAAACACTATCTAGTTTTTGCACTAAGTGTGAAAGTGTAAGTACTGTCATAAATGATGTATCTCCTGAAAATAGAAATAATATGGTTCAGCCCACTTTTGCTTACAATAGAGATGTGTCGACTCAGAGGACTTTAGTCTTCTCCGATTCTCTTGGTGTTAACATTGGCCATCATTTAAACAAAGAATTAGACCAATGTATTTTAAATACTTGTATGCCCGGAGCAAGTTACTCTCAAATAATAAATACCATTTTAAAAGAACAATATGACTCCAATACTACTTTAGTTATTTTAATTGGTTCGAGTAATAAGGTGAATCCAAGTGACTTAAAGAAATCATTTGACAAATTGGTCAATTTAAATGTTAGAAAAATAATTATAAGTGACTTCCTATATTCCAAGCATCTTAGCTATAAGGTTAATACTAGGATTTATAAACTAAATATGTTACTATATAATTTGACCTTGGGATATAGGCAAAAAATTGTTAATTTTAATATAAATAATTATATTAAGAAACCATTATTGACTAAAAGTACCTTGAAAGTACCTGAACATTCTAAAAAACGTCTAGCTATGTTACTAGCTAGTAATATTGTATACAACAATGTTATTAATTTGAATAACATAACAATTTCATCTGACTTGGATGCAGTTATTAGTACATGTACTAATGTATCTGCAAATTTAGCTTTAAACTAGGTAGTAAGACAAAGGAAAAGGCATACATTTCACTAGTTCATCAGAACATACAGAGCCTTTCCTGCAAACTATTAGAATTAGAGTTATTCATTAATAAGTACAATGCCAAAATACTTTGTTTAACAGAACACTGGTTAAAAGCAGAACAAATGAATTTTAGTTTAAAGAATTACACAGTGGGCAGTTGTTTTAACAGAGAGTCCATAATGTGTGGGGGTAGTATGATACTATTATATGTAGACATTAAATTTAAAGAAAGAAAAGACATCTGTAGACTCTCTGTTGAACAACATGTAGAAATCTCATGCATTGAATTGAGCAAGTATATAATTTTGTGTGTATATCGCCCACCCAAAGGTAACTATGACATCTTTGAAGCAGCGATGGAAGATGCTTTGGGGATGGCTTCCCGCAGCTCCAGAGAGGTTGTAGTTTGTGGGGATTTCAATGTTGACTTGTTGGGTGAGGGTCTAGTAAAGGAGAGAATATTGACATTTTTTCAATCATTTAATCTTCTAAATGTATTTAATGAGCCAACCCGAATTACCTCGACCTCTGCAACATGTTTAGATAATATTTATTGCAATTGTGATTACTCCGGTCACTTCCTTTTTGATTGCATTACCTCAGACCACAAGGGTCAATTTATAAATTTAGAATTTACCATCGAAAAGAAAAAGTCAATAGTATGTAGACAGATAACTGAAAAAAAACTTAGCTTATTTGAAAATAATATTAGGTCTAGCATCAGCCCCCCAATGAGAAGCAGTGAATCATTAGAGAATTGTCTTTCATTCATCAATGAGCTAAAAACTGAATTCAACAAAATCTTTAAAACTAAGGTAATACTGTGTAATACAAAATGCTCTTTTGCTGAATGGGCCACCGCTGGAATTAGAATAAGTAGAGATCACCTATATAACATTTATAGAGAAAAGTCCTTTAACTTCAACCAAGATTTTATTATTTATGTCAGAAATTATTCAAAAATTTTCAAAAAAGTTTGTGGTGAAGCTAAATCTAGATGCATAAAACATAAAATTATGAATTCTTCTAACAAGAGTAAGACTGTCTGGAAAATAATTAACAGTGAAACTGGAAAACTAAAGTCCCCACATGATCTCAATTTATTATTAGATAATGAACTGATACAGTCAAAATCACAAATTGCTGACATTTTTGAAAATCATTTTATAAATACCCCCACTCAGACAACAGAGAAATTAAATTCATGTCCCCAGAAAGCTCTTGAGTTGTTGGAACAAAATGTTACCAAAACAACAGCACAGTTTTCTTTCAAGTATGTTGACAATAATGATATAATTAAAAATTTTAAAACTATTAATCTTAAAAAAACCGAAGACATAACAGGAATGTCAGTTTTCGTCATAAACAGAATAATAAATATAATCGCTCCTCATTTAACGATACTTTTTAGTAAATGTATAGATATAGGAGAATTTCCAGACTGTATGAAGTTAAGTAGGCTCATCCCACTACATAAATCAGGAGATAGTCAGGACTTTACCAATTATAGGCCTATTTCTATTTTGCCAGTTCTCAGTAAAGTTTTTGAGAAAATCATGTCCAACCAAATGCTTTCATATTTCAACAATCATAATATATTCCATGACGAGCAATATGGTTTCACCAAAGGTAGGTCTACTGTAGATGCAGGAGTGTCACTAATGAAACATATTTTTAATTCATGGGAAAACTCCCGGGATGCATTAGGTATATTTTGTGACCTCACAAAAGCTTTTGATTGTGTAAAAAAAGAAATAGCGTTGATTAAACTTAAATATTACGGTTTTGACGAGCAAGCACTGAAATTAATGGCATCATATCTTCATAAAAGAACTTTAAAGGTTGATATTAATGGAACCACGTCGGAAGGATCGGAAATAGAGATGGGCGTTCCTCAAGGTTCTATACTTGGCCCATTACTGTTTCTGATTTACATTAATGATTTACCATTTATGGTACAAAAGTATTCTGAGATAGTTATGTTTGCAGATGACACATCTTTAATATTTAATGTAGCGAGATCCTCTACATCTCTTGACGACGTAAATAAAGCTATCTCACTGGTATTGCATTGGTTTACTGTAAATAACCTGGTTCTAAATGCCAAAAAAACTAAATGTATTAAATTTACTTTACCGAATGTTAGGCAAGTTGATAACAATATTGTTATTGATAGTGAACAAGTAGAATTAGTGAAAGAAACAAAATTCCTAGGGATAATAATCGATTCTAAGTTGCAATGGGGACCCCATATACTAACACTTTCTAAAAGGCTGAGCTCAGCAGCGTATGCCGTGCGTAAGATTAGAGAAATAGCAGACGTAGAAACAGCTCGCATTGTGTATTTCAGTTATTTTCATAGTATTATGTCGTACGGTATTTTATTATGGGGTAAAGCGGCTGATGTTCATAAAGTTTTCGTCTTACAAAAGCGAGCTATCCGATCTATTTACATGTTGAGGTCGAGGTATTCGTTGCGCGAAAAATTTAAAGAAATTGGCATTTTAACTGTCCCTTGCCAATACATATTTGAGAATTTAATGTATGCCAAAAAGAATATAGGCAAATTTAGTAAAGTTAGTGATAGGCATACTGTTAACACTCGAAATAAGGACAAACTTCACGTACCGAAGTGGAGACTTAATAAAGTAAGTAACTCCTTTATGGGACTATCCCTGAAAATGTTCAACAAACTTCCTTCTGACATATTGGAATTGCCTGTGGCATCTTTTAAAAAGGCAATAAAAGCCATGCTTTTAAAGAAGTCTTACTACAGTGTTCAAGATTTTTTAAACGACAAGGACCCAACGCGCACATGACCGTGTCCGTAAAGCTATAAATCTTCCCTCGTTATTCCTAGGAATAATTGTCTGGTGAGGATTTTTCTTCTCACGTTATGTGATTGGTTTTTGTGATGGACAATTTATTTTAAATATGTCAAACTAGCGTTTGGTTTTATCGCATAGAAAATCTTTTATAAAGTAAAAACATGTTAATAAACTGAAATTGTACAAACCATGTTTTGAAAAAATGAAAAAATGTGAATGTAAAGAGTTTCTTTGTTGCTTCTTCTCTTTACGAACACCTTCCGAAGCAACGGACTAATGATAATTTAAAAAAAAATGACGTTCAAAAAATGTTAATTTTTAACTTAATTTTGAAAAATAAACTTTTTGACTTTTTTTTTTTTTTTTTTGACAACTTTCTACTTTGCTTTTTGTTATAGCGACTGTACATACTATCCAATTTCTGTTCCACGGAATCGGAAACTTTTATGAGGTTTACGACAACTTTGGGCAGATGAGACGCGATAATTTAACTCTAACTTGCTCCTCGGAATTTTGTTATTGCCTTGATGTGTATTTTTTAAAACAAATTGCGTTTTTTCCTTAAGAACCAAAAGTTTACGTTGTGTATCTTCAAAACGGTGGCAGAAGCACTAATACTTCTGAACATCCCGTGACGTTATTGTCACTTGGTATTCAGAGTACCTACGTTATGCTTGGACAGTGAACTCGAGTCATAGCGGAAAATCTCCGTTTTGTCACTGACACTGTCACATGACTAAGTACAAATCAGCCATATAGATTACCTCGCGATGTTTTCTTTAGCCGTTAACAATCACAGTTGATTTTTGCCTCTCTGTGTTAAAAGTGGTTTGAATTTGAGCATTGGGGCTGCAAATGTCTGTTGGGCGGTGTGGCTGGAGACCAATCACCATTTTCAATTTATTTTATAATTATTTATATTGTATACAGGGTGTAATTGTAACGACTGTTATCAATGAAAAGTATGATTAATTATCACGTATAGAGGCAGAATTCGTTGGAAAAAAAAATATTTTTTTTTTTAAATTTTGTTAAAATTTGCACTAAGAAAGTAGTACTATTGACCCCAACACGCTCAATGTGTGCGTGAAACGCGATGACAAGGCGGGCAACTCAGCTGACAGCTGCGACCCGCCGTGACCCTTAACCGGCGGCCAAATCAAATCAAGGCCAGTAAAGTAATCAATCGAACTTAGCTTCTAATATCTTCTTATTTTTTACGTGTTATTATTTGACGTGATAAATTTGAATAACACTATCCCATAGTTAATACTGCGTTGGAATGCGGCAGTATGTTCAGAGAAAAATTCATAATTCGTAAACATCGATCGCCGCGAAATTCAAAATCTGCATGTATCAAGTCGGGCGGGCTTGTCGGCATTTTATCAAAGGAACAGTATTAGTACTAAGTTAGTTGTTTGTATTTGTAGCTCATTGTGTTTGTGTCGCTTATGATTGGATGTTACTTTGATTTTTCGCATTAATTTTCGGAGTGTGAGTTCAGTTTTAGTATCTTGTGTTGTGATTGTGTTGAGTAAATATGCCGTAAACGAACCAGCAAAGTTCAGTGTTGGTGTTTTATAATGTTAATTCTCAAAATGTTCTGCGTTTTGCGCAAATAAAGGTGATAGCCCGGATCTGCCACTGCCAATAAAAACGGAGTGAGTTTATTTATTCGTATTCTTTAGTTAACTGTGATAGAGTACAGATACACCCGTTTAGAGCCCTTTAGCCCCGAGAGAGTTTAGTAAACACCAAGAACTCCTCCAATTTCGATGTCGGTTAATGAATGAATAGGTATCTCTTGCGCACTTTATTTTATGCCACGTAAATGCATCGTTTCGAGGGTCTCTATTTGTTTTTAACTTTATTATCTTACGCTCATGAAGTACATATATTACAAACATACTCACGCCGTTACTACCCTTTGGGGAGGCAGAGATGTAAAGTAAAACAAAAATAGCGGTAGCTGATTATTTAGGACGACAGTTTTGTTATAATCGTCGGTGTTAATTAATAGAGATAGATTTTTTACATACATATTCTCACGCCATTAGTTCCCATTGGGGTAGGCACAGACTATCGATCGCCACTTCGTACGATCCTGGCAAACCTCTCTAGCTTTGTTTACATCCATCAATCTTTTTACTTGAAAATGTTTGAATTACACTACCCCATATTTAATACTGGATTGAAATACGAGGTGACTAAGACCACAGCCTCACCAGGCGCGGCGATAAGTTCAAAGAAAAATCAAACATAGCCGCGAAATTCAAAAAAAATTTGCATTGCTGTCATAGTGCGGTTTATACGGTCACGAGCAAGTGTGCGCAAGACTAGATGGTCACATGACGCGCCCGCTGTTCTCTGTGTGTGGGTGAGACATTATACGGGTAGGAGTGTGTGCGCTAGGCTAGTGTAGATAACCACAGTTTTCCATCTGATGGAGAAAGTAAGTTTTTCTGCTAAAGCGGTTTTAATCTTTTTGTTTATTTCATATGGTGGATATTAAGCATTAAACTTTAATATACGAATAAATATTGAAGTAACAATCGCCGTCAAACTAACACGCTGTATAATGACATTAAGTATTCATTGAAAGAATAAACTTGAATTAATCTATGACTTTAAAATATATATAAAAGATAGAAAAAAGAAGAAATAATAATGAAACAAGTTTTTTTTTTTCAAAATCCCAGGTTCCCAAGAGGCTGACTTATTCTTTGAGCAAAATATGTGCCAGCCCTAGGATCCCCACTAGCTTCAACGACGCGCGTGGATATTTCCCTGAATAATCTACGCGCATCTGGACCCCATGAGCCGAGGGTCTCTACAGCAAAAGGAACAAAAATATGACTTTTGTCAAGGAAACTACACTTGCGTCCGTTCAGTTCCTCGGCTTTATAAGCTGACAAACGAGATGGCGAGAGCGTGTCAACAAAAGTTGCGTCCCACACAAGCGTCTTCCCATTCCTCCAAGGTATCAATGACATCCTGTCAGGCCTCTTACGGTCATCATGTAGCAAACCTGAAGGTTCTAAGACAGCTGGCACGTTGATGGTGGTAAGAGCTGATGAAGTCATTGAGGGCAGCATGGCGTACAGACGTCCAGCGCTACGAGAACATGAAAGTCCATGGTGTCCTAGTTGTTCCATTAAAGAACCACAGCGCCAGTGATGTTGCTCATTCAGTTTTGCCCCCAATCTTAGACCTATGGCTATAGAAAAAGTCGCCATGTCAAGCAACGGTCCTAGATTGCTAGAAGGTAACGCTTTCAACCGATGTCCCGATTCTGGCTCACAGCAAGCTAGGAGACGAGTCTGCACCGCCATGTTTACTATGAAATTCCAAAATTAGTATAGGTTTTTTTATCCTGAGCTCTGGCTACCTTTTTGTGATCTTTGTCATGAATGTATGTTTTATATTTTTACACGAATGAATACAATGGTGATGTTAAGTGACGGCTTAGAATAGAAGGACAGGGGAATGAAAAAAAAAGCAAACCAACAATACGTAAAAATGCCATAATTACACATTACTGTACGAATTTTTACATGACTGTTTATATCAGTCTCTCAGTAATCGTTTCATGCATAAGTTTGTGGAGTTATATTTCGTCTTATGTATACGATAAAAGAGAGAAACTGCTATCATTTTTCGCACCAAATGGAGTGCTAATAAAATACATTGTAGAAGCTGAAAAGACATAAAAATCCTATAAAACCTATTAAAGTTTCGTAAAATAACGTGGGTAGCTCATAAATAGTAAACGATAAATAACAAGATGAAAAGACATCCTTAACATACATACATACATACATATTCTCACGCCGTTAGTTCCCATTGGGGTAGGCAGAGACTATCGATCGACACATCCTTAAACACTCAAAACAGGAATTGTTTTGCCGATAAGTCAGTTTTCACTACACACTCATAACTGGTGAACGCCCTTGCTTCATGAGAGATATTTTATATTATATTATTAACACTTCAGAAGTATTAGTACCTCTGCCAACCCCTTCGGGGATATTCGGCGTGAACGTTTATGTTATTTATGTTATTATTAACACTATCATTCATTTGATACTAAAGTTGCAAGAATAATGATTAATGTGAGATTTGTTAGGCCTGGTGTCCGAAGTCCGAAGAATTTTTATTGATTTCAGCAGCACTCTTTTGAGCATGTATGAAAAGATTGATAGATGTGAATGAAGCTAGAGAGATTTGCCAGGATCGTACAAAGTGGCGATCGATAGTCTCTGCCTACCAGAATGGGAACTAACGGCGTGAGAATATGTATGTATGTATTTTGTTAGAATCGTACACATTAGCTTATTAATAATTAATTAATTATTATCAATAGCTGCTACAATCAATATTGTAAGTATACATCTAAAATAAGTAGATGTTTATCTTTTGATAACTACACCGCATCAACTACAAATAAATATAATAAACGAATTCTGAACTAAAAAGAAGGTTGGAAATTAAAACTGAGTGGTGCAAAAGATTAATTTTGAGTAAAGCAGAACCAATTTAGCGATGAAAAATTGTGTTTATGATATCGTAAAATGATATCCTATACATACAAACATATACTTACGGCTATAAATCCCAGGAACGTGTAGCCAGAGCTTCGGAATTACAATTCTTCCGCCACTCTTGGAAGTAAAGTAGGGAAAGGATTGTAATTGGCAAGGGATCTCCACCGCATTGCCCAAAAATCACTTAATAAGCCCCAATACCCTCTACTAAGGGTCGCAGAAGAAATGGGTTAGTGCTATTCTAAGTCGACACAAGTCGAATTTTCTTCGACTGTTGTAGCAATTAATTACACATTTTCCAAATTTCGTTATTCGCTACAAAATCCAAAATATACCTAGGTAGCCTAGGTGATGTGGTAATATAGTAAATGATGATGGGTTGGAGATGGGCCTCCAGCCACAACGCCCAGCAATAGTTTTTTATCAATCCACAAATTTCAAAGCCATAGAGTATTAAAATCGATCTTTAGATACGATTTAGACAAAATACTATATTTAATTATATAATCGTTACCATCTCAAAATAATAATATAAACATTAGAAATAAAAGAATGATTTTACATCTGTTTTTAGCTACACAAGAAATTACAAGCAAGTGGTCTATGAACGCTGTGAAGTATTTGCTGAGAATAACGTATACGAAATATTTAAACTTAAAATACCATAAATAATGAATAATGATAATAAAAAAATATACATATAAATTATATTCATAGTAGGTATGGTATGTTTTGTGTGTTTCCGTAAGTATAAAGTAGGTATACTATGTTTACGATTGATTCAAGACTTTCGGTAGTCGGTATAAATAGCACTGGATATTCACCTTTATATCTCTCCTTTATATACCAAAATAATATTTTCAATTTTTGAATATTTGAACATTATTATTGATAGTATCCACCTTATGGTATATTTCAATGACGAGGTTAAAAGAACATTGAGGCTTTTTAAGTGATTATTGGGTGATGCAGTTGAAGACCCATTTGACTACCTTTTCCCCATTCAACTTCGAAAAAGTAGATAAAGAATTACCATCTCAGAAGCTGTGGCTACCCTTTTTTGGGATTTATAGCCGTTAGTATATACTCATGAATGATTGATAAACGAATTTCATATATTCCTTTTTGTAGTGGTTATATCAGTCACTCGCATAAAGTTTCAAATTTCTAGATACAGAAATGTTAAAAATCTGTATACTATATTTCAATCCCTTGAAACAACCTATTTTGTACCAAGTTTCTATGTTCAAAATTGATAATATCTTTAGTAAGTAGTATAGTATATGTATAGCAGTTTGGCGCTGCAGTGTCGGTCCGGTGCTGCCCCCTACACTGACCGTTGGTGATGTGTGAGAGATTGCAACCAATCAGTTTTAGCCTTTGTCATTGATAAACTCGACGTGATGGACGAAGATAGTCTAAGTCGAATATGTGTAACGGCGTTTAAGCCCGATGATATTACTAGTGCCAAGAAGAAAGAAAGAAAGAAAAAAGCTATATTCTAAGCTATTGTGGGATTCAATTCCTATTGAAAAGCGAAACAAGCTCAAGACACGTAAAGGTGACAAGAAAACACAACGCGATATTGATGACATATTCATGCTCATAAAACAAGCCACTCCAGGAAGCCTACCTCTTTTTGTGGCTCGCGATCTCAAAAAACTGCCCCCAATTACATTTGATCATGTGGACGTAACGCGTCTCCTTAAAGATATTTTGGTGTTAAAGCACGAAATAAAGGTAATTCAGGAGAACTATGTCACAGTAGACTCAATCAGTTCCCTAAAGAAAGATGTAGAAGGGTTGATATCTGCTCAAAATGACCCGTTCTGTAATGTTAACACAAGAAGAGGTACTTATTTACGCAGGGACTGTGAGTTTGATAGTGGACCGATGGGACTACAGAATATTTCTCAATCCAGTCCTAGTAACAAAGGTAAAGGTAATTCTCCAAAAAGCAATGCCATTAAGAATTCATCATTTCTGAATAACTACCGGTCAATTGAATTAGCAAACGTGATTCATAATAATAACGGACAAAAAGGAAAAAACGTGCGTCGGCGTAAAAAACTCTCTTGCGGCTTCTATACCGCGAATGTCAGATCAGCTGATCGGCAGCGTGATCAACGACCGTATAGATGATGCCGCATCCACTTTAGATAGCGTACCGAGCCAGGGCGAGCGTTTAAACTCACCTATATCACGCAACACCAAAGCGCTCACAAAAACACCAATGCCACCTACGCCGGTTAGTAATGAGCAAGGAGAACAGCGAATATGCGTGGAGGTTAGTCGATCATCTATGGCCGATATAGTGAAGGTACCGGGGCAATGGAATCATGTAAAATATGACGAGGAATGGAAGTTAGTTGAACGAAAAAGATTGAAAAACAGAATAATAGGCAAAAGTGGAATCGCAGCTAACATACCAAATGGGAACTTTAAAGCTGCTGACATAAAAATTCCGCGTTTTATCTACAATGTGGACAAAACTACTACTGAGAGTGATATAAGTAAGCATATATACAGCAAGTCACAAATTAATGTTTCACTGCAAAAACTCGCAATGAAGAATGACCGAGGATACGATGCTTACAAAATTATAGTACCTAAACACAAACTGGCCCTCTTCCTGGATGAAAGTTTCTGGCCGGAAGGGGTTCGCTTTCGAAGGTATCTGGATTTTTCAAGATCACGATTGAAAAAGAATAATTGTGTAAACAATAACATCAATGCGTAGTACAAACACTTGCACATTTATAAGTTTTAATTGTAAAGGTCTCTCTCGATCAATGGACTGTATAAAGAACCTGTGTCAGTCGGCGGACATCATCGCACTCCAGGAGACCTGGCTGCTTCAGCATGACATCCCGCTACTGGAAACAATAGATGCGGACTTCGCGTATGCAGGTAACACAGCCGTGGACCTGTCAGTGGGCGTGCTGCGGGGGCGCCCCTACGGAGGTGTGGCACTCCTGTGGCGGAAGAGCTTGTTCCCGTGCGTCTCTTTAATACAGTGCAAAAGTGTGCGTCTTATAGTTATTAAAGTGTCTATGTGTGAGAGATCTATGATAATATTCTCAGTGTATATGCCTACCGACGAACGTGATAACATGACCGAGCTAATAGATTGCTTAGGTGAAATGTGTGCGATTATTGACAATGAGGATGTGGATCTGGTATATCTTCTGGGTGACTATAATGCGCATCCAGACATGCCCTTTTATAATGAACTTAAGACCTTTTGTAGCGAGCAGCAACTTAGTGTAGTGGATAGTGAACTTTTGCCGGCGGATTCATACACCTATGTGAGTGACAGTCATGGATGTAGACGTTGGCTTGATCACTGTGTAACATCTTCAGCCGCTAAACTAACTGTCTATAGTGCTAAGATACATTATGATGTGTTTTGGTCTGACCACTTACCCCTAGAAGTTATTTGTAATTTAGATAATAATGTGCCAAAAATTGTAGATAATATGAAAGCTAGTAATTTATTGAAGAATGTTGTTTGGGGAGATAGGGAACAATCACAAATAAATAAATATCATGAAATGTGTCAAAGTAAACTGAAATATATTGATTTTCCCAATGAAATGAGCAATTGTTGTGATAACATGTGTAGTGATTTAGAACATAGAACAATAATTGATAAACTGTATACTTCCATTGTTTCAACACTTGTGTGGGCATCCGTGTCCAGTTGTAGCATTAAAAAACCTAGGAAGGGTGGTTATGTCACAGGCTGGAATAAACATGTACATATGGCGCATCAGAATGCGAGACTTTGTTTTCAAGAATGGTGTTGTTATGGCAAGCCTAGGTCTGGCAGATTGTATGAAGCTATGTGCTCTTCACGAAAACAGTTTAAGTCTAAACTAAAATTTTGTTTGAATCATAAAGACCAAATTAAGATGGATATCATCGCCTCGCATCACAAATCAAAGAACTTTGCGCAGTTCTGGAAATCAACTAATAAGTTGAGTCCTAAATCGAACCTGCCAGTGAGTGTGGACGGTGTAAGTGCACCCTGTGACATAGCCAATCTTTTTAGTAGGCACTTTAAAGTTGAGCCTCTTCTTCAAAATAAGACGGGTGAGCAGGTGCTTGACGCTGGAAACATCACCAGTGACAACCCTCCAATAAGAGTCACAGCGGCTGAGATTGACAAAACAATTAAACAAATGACTAGAGGGAAATCACCCGGACACGATGGACTAAGCGTCGAGCACTTGCAGCACGCAGGTGTACATCTTCCCAGGGTCCTGTCAATGCTGTACACGTTTTGTATTCGGCATAACTACCTACCAGCCGACCTCATGAAAACGATAGTGGTACCGCTGATTAAAAATAAAACAGGAGATGCCTCTGACAAGTCTAATTACAGACCTATCTCTTTGGCAACAGTGTTGGCAAAGGTGCTTGATAGTGTGCTTAATAAACACCTAAACCAACATGTGTCTCTGCATGACGCACAGTTCGGATTTCGACAGGGGTTATCCACTGAATCTGCTGTGTTGTGTCTTAAGCACACTGTTCGGTACTATACTGACAGAAACACTCCTATCTTTGCATGTTTTTTGGACTTGTCAAAGGCGTTCGATCTGGTGTTATATGATGTTTTATGGGACAAATTGCATAATACCACGACTTTGCCCACTGAAATTATTAATATGTTTAAGTACTGGTACGGTAATCAGGTCAATTGTGTTCGCTGGGCCGGAGAGTACTCGGCTGATTACAAGTTGAAGTGTGGAGTGAGACAAGGGGGGTTAACTTCACCGACACTTTTTAATTTATATATTAACGGGTTAATAGATGAGCTTAGTGGTGCAGGAGTCGGTTGTTCCATAGATGGTTGTTCTGTGAACAATATAAACTATGCCGACGACATGGTACTGCTGTGCCCCTCACTTAATGCGCTGATTTCGTTATTAAGAATTTGTGAAAGGTATGCTGCGGTCCATGGTCTCCAGTATAATGTAAAAAAAAGTGAGATTCTTGTTTTCAAATCTGGCAAAAAAACATATTCGATGCCACCTATAACATTAAGTGGAGTCCCACTCCAGAGAGTTTTTAAATTTAAATACTTGGGTCACTGGATAGCAGACAACCTAGTCGATGATCTTGACATTGAAAGGGAACGCAGAGCACTGTCGGTTAGATGTAACATGTTGTAGCGCAGATATGCACGGTGTTCAAGGGACGTAAAAATCTCGCTCTTCAAGGCTTACTGTCAAACATTGTACACCTGCAGTCTGTGGAGTAATTATACAAAAAAATCTTACAGTGCTCTGCGAGTCCAATACAACAATGCTTTCAGGGGTTTGTTGGGGCTGCCATGGCGCTGTAGTGCCTCGGGCATGTTTGCTGAGTCAAGCACTGACGGTTTTCAAGCCGTGATTCGCAAACGAGTAGCTTCCATGTGGGAGAGGGTCAAGGGTAGCACCAATACACTCCTGAGGGTGATTGCAGAAAAGGTGGACAGCCCAATGATAAAACATTGGATGTCCGTACACGTAGCCCCAAACAATTACTTTCAATTATATTAAACGTCTTCAGAAATTATTTTTATTGCTATTTTATAATTTGTTTGTATTGATTATTTTTTAATTCTATTTTTATTTTTATGCTAATTTAATTATGTAACTTAATATGATTTTAATTAACATTGCCTCATTTTATTTTATGTCTATCTGTAGATGTGTAAGATTTTTAATTTTTAATAATGTCGTGAATTTCATTTTTTTTTTTTGTGTTGTCTCAACTGTATATGGAATGTTTTAATTTCCGAAATAAATGATTATTATTATTATTATTATAGATGGCGGTACTAAATTAAAATTGAACTATGTGATATTATTTACAAAGTGTGCATTTTGAGGCTGAAACAGAATATTTATTTATGCGTAAGTATGGCATAATATATCTATGAGAATATTAGTTTAAAAATAGTTAAAAGTTATAAACATTTCTCAGACCTACCAAATGAATACGTAAAATTCAAACAATATACCTTCAATTATCATTTTACATATTCGCATAGTTGAGTGTGAAAAAGAAGGTATAGTGCTTCCTATTATTCTAATAGAACACAAAAGCTACAAAAAAAATCGCAAAAAGATAGTGGTCCCCGAGATTTGAACCTGGGTCTTCCGATCGATTAGTATTAACCAAACGGTATACCACTACGCCACGAAGACGTTAGTGTTGACTTCAAGTTTTTTGATAAGCTATATTTCTAGAAATCATACTATTGACAAACAATTAAATAGACATTTATTTTGATGAAAATAGAAGAAACCTTTATCTATTCCAAAAAGACTATTAACGAAGTTGTTTGATGAAAAAATGAATCGTGTAAATATGGGGAGCCATATAAAAGTAATGTTTTTTAAGCTCCTGTGGGAACCCTTACGAAATCCGGAATAAATGTTATCCTGTATGTTGGCCAGGAGTATAAGCTACATTCATATAAAATTTGATCAAGATCCGTCTGGTAGAATTAATGTGATGACCGGACATGCAGACAGAAAGACAGACAGACAGACATTTTTTTCAAAAAGCGCAAATTTGGCTTCAGTATCGAGAATTAAACATATTCTACCGGTTTTTATGTTTTTTCTTTCAATGTACAGTTTTGACCTCGGTACAGTCTTTTATCATATATGTTTTTTTTTCTCGCCTCCGTTGAATTTATCTATCATGAATAGGCACCAATCCACCCGACGGTCTTTCTGCTCATCGGTTAGTTTGTGCGGCACCCATCTCGAACAACGTTTACAGAGAGAAAGGTGGTCGTGAATTATGGCTGCATTGCTGCTGATCCAATTCCTAGTACTCGCTCTAGCTCTACATATGTAATTCGTCGGTTTTCGCGAATAAGTTTTTCGACAGCACGAACGTTTTCTTGCGTGACCGCGGTTGGCGGCCGTCCTGTCTTCGCTTCATCTTCTAGACATCCCCGTCCTCTTTTAAATTCAGCAAACTATTGAATACTGTTGCTTGGGAACAAGCAGACCCACCAAAAGTAGAAACCAAAAGTTCAAAACATTCTTCAGTCATAATAAATCATAGAGCAAAAATCACGTCGACTGAGCTCCATTGTTGCAAGTGAATTCCCGCCAGATTCTCGGAAAATGATGCTCATAAATATGTCAATAAAAAACCAGCCTTTAAGATGGTGTATAGTTTGCCAGTGTCACTTAAATTAAAAAGAGTATCTAACTTCTATTGACATGCCCCTCGTAGTTAGGTCACATTTAGCTAGGTTAGGTTAGGTTAGATTATGTATAGACGAGCGAGCGGAGCGCAACGGAGCAAACACCTTAAATGCATGTTGCCTTCCATGCTTGCTTGCTTAAGGCGGATTTATACAGGGTAAGTGCGCAAGTCAGTAGCGGCGTCAGTCTGACTGACTTCTAAATATTCGTATGCGAATATTTAAGTCAGCGCTGACTTCAACCGCACTGTACTGACTTGAAACAGTTCACATTGGGTTTTTTTCGGGTCAGCGCTGACTTGACTCGAATTCGGAGTCAGTTACTTACCCTGTATAAATCCGCTTTTACATGCATGCTTGCTTGTTTGTATTCTTGCTTGCTTGCCTGTATTCTTGCACGAAGGGGACGGGAGGCGGGGGAAACTACCTACATAAAATAACAATAACAATAAAAAATATTAAATTAAATATGTTTGTATTACTCTGCCCAAAAGATGATGGCCAACATGTATCATGCCCGGTTAATTTGATTATTTGAATAATTATTATCGAATTTAATTCAAATGTTGGCCATTTTTTATAATGACCGGGTGTTATGCACACTGCCTAATTCATCATTTGGTCCATAACGTATATATTCTATTTGGTTTGGGCGCTGTAATTTTATACTATTGAAGTAATGGTATCATACGCGCTTAGGTATACAATTTAAAGTATTCTTATTGATTGGTGGCCAGCTTCATTGCCCAACGACCTCTTAATTAAGAGCCACCACTAACTTTAGTCGCCGCTAACGCTGCGGGAAGAAATACAGTAGTGCTATTCTATACCGGCACAGCTATACTAATAAGACTAATAATAACGTTCTTATATTATTATGATTAAAAAACGTATTCAGTATTTCAAAGACAAAGTTTGCCTTTACGTATAAAGTAGCCATGCATACATGGAAACTAATAGCGTGTCTATTTTCGTTTATTAAACATTTCGCAGTGCATTTACAAAGAAAAGTTACAGTGTGTGCAAATACAAGTTCACGCGTGTTAGAAAAGTGAGCAAAGTAATGTCAATGTATGAATAAATTGTAATATTCATTAACAGATACTCGCTGGAATGTGTTGGCGGTTCGAGGAATTTCAATCTGTAGGCAAATACTCGTTCTCGTCCAGGTTCCCCAAAACTCGACTATTTCACCCAAAATATTCGTTGGATTAGAACATCGATATGATACTGATAGATTTCGTAATATTTTTTTTGTAGTCTTTTTTTTAATACATTTTAAATAAATCTAAATAGATATTATGTCCACAAAAAAAATACTCAATTTGAATGTATCATCGCGTCATGTTCAAACTGGTATTAAAAAGAAGAAGATTAGTAGTCACAGAAATTTTGTTTTGAAACTTTGATAGCGCAACGGGTAGAACGCCACTTATCTTGCAGACGATGAGGGTGCAAATCCCGGGTCGAACCTACACCAAATAGTTTTTTCTAAAATCATATGTGTGGTTATATAGTTGGTAACAGTAAGGAAAAACATCGTGAAGGAACGCACATTAGGCTTAGTTGTACTATGTCTTGTAACTGTGTATACGTTCAAAAAGGCGATATGCCTAAATCACGTCAGTCGCACAATGTCATGTGATGTTTAGAAGTATAAGTACCTCTGCCAACCCCTTCGGAGTTATATGGCGTGAACGTATACGTTTGAGTTAAATTTTGTTTTGTTTGTGTTAAATAATTCCATATTCTTGCCTTGTCTGTTTTTGTAATCTATTTGGTATACTTCGTCGTGGTTTTCGGAAGAAGTAATAAAATTGGAAAATGCTACGTTTACGTGACTTGAAATTGCAACTAATTTCATTATCCTTTTCCGATATTATTTTTAACAATTGTAACATTTTAACTTGACACAATTTATTGAGATACTCTCATACAGCTTAGGCTCAGAATAGCACTAACGCAATTCTGGCTTCGGGTTTCTTAAGAAGCGACTTAGCACTTTGAGTCTTGTTGTCTTGTCTCAAGAAAATGTGGCTATTCTCACAATCATAATCAGTGATAATTTTATATTTTACTAATGTGGAAATCACAACTTGGTACAAAGAGTAGGGTAGCAAGTGATAGTGTAACTTAGATTATCTCTGCCAGACCACTCATTCACCTGCTACCGTTATTTTATACCACTACACGAAGTACACTTATATATACGTATCTGTGTAAAAAAATATAATTCTGACTTGCTGAATAGCTTTAAAGCTAATTTCGAGAGTATAGATATGTAAATTTCGTGGAAAACTACCTACGAATTTGTGAGGCTTGTGATATATCTAGATGTGTTTAAAAAAAGAAAAACAAAAACTTCAAATTAAAAACTAAACAGAAAAATTAAATATTATTATTTTTTATTTAAAAAAGAACCGCCTTCAAAAATCCAACTGAAAAGTATAAAATAATTTTTATTTATTTTATTATGTACAACTCTATTCAACTTCTTCTTTTTGAAGACGGTGCCAAACCAATTTTCATGACAAAGAAGAACGAATATTAGTGGCCCGCCCAAGTTGAGTGAGTTCTCCACCCCATCAGCGTATGTCATCCTTATAAACCTTCCTTTTTAATCAATTAATAAAAAAAATCGCATCAAAATTCATTTCGTAGTTTTACAGATTAAAGTATACATAAGGATGTCCCTATATCCCAGACAGGGAGAGAGAAAGCGACTTTGTTTTATACTATGTAGTGATTTAGATTCTCGATCGTCTTTTTACAAAGTGTTAGAAGAATTGGTTGAGCCAACTCGGTGCATGCATGTCTCTGTCGAATTGTTAATTCCGTTAGTTTGAAATCTGATAATCTTACATAAGCTAACCTTACGTTAGTTTACTATCTCGCTATCTATCTTAAATTATAATTTACTAGTATTTACAGTTTTACGGTGACATGTGTATATTATGATAATTTCTCTGCGGAGTGCGACGCATGCACACCAGGCTAAGCACCGCTCACTGTCCCCCAATTCCATCCTTTATAAAGCGACGTCGTTGCGAGCGGATGAAATTTCTTGATTTTTGAGCGCGATTGTGTTACCTACTGTTGTTGAGGCACTATCGATTGATTTATTATTCGTATGGTTTTCTCTATGTAGCAATTTTCATTTTGGATTTGTCTGTTTGGCACCGACTTCAAAAAGAAGAAGTTGAATAGAGTTGTTCATAATAAAATAAATAAAAATTATTTTATACTTTTCAGTTGGATTTTTGAAGGCGGTTCTTTTTTAAATAAAAAATAATAATATTTAATTTTTCTGTTTACTTTTTAATTTGAAGTTTTTGTTTTTGTTTTTTATTTTATACTTTTTAGTGATAAGTTCCTAAATCACTCTGAGTTTTTTTAGTGTATTAGTGATAGTTTTTTAGAGATAAGTTTTACTGTCCGTTTATTTTATAGTTTTTTTAACAGGTAGTTATAATATTTGTTATTATGACTTTAGCTTACTTGTTACTATTTTTTTTACCTGCGGGCCTAGATAGAAAATCAAAGGATGCTTTAAGGAAAAGTCGCGTAAGGGAGAACGAAACACCCATCGAAAAAAAACAAAGACCATAGCAGGGCAAGCACGAGCCGTATTTAAACTAGTTATCGCGTGGGATAAAGCAGCCATCTTTTACGCACTTACTTAGTATCGTATACTGCCATCTCATTCTAACCGTTATCGTGTCGATAACTCGTGTTTGCCCTTCAGAATGAGAGAGATCGTCAGCGGGCTGCTCTTGCTGCCGAAACAGATGAGCAAAGAGAAGTTCACCTATCACAAATGTGAAGAAACACTCTTATATATATGTAGCGTTGAGTCGTGTAAAATCCCTTGATGAGATGGCTTTAAGTGATATAGATTCAAAGAAATTACTTAACCATCGCCATGACGAAAGAGCCTTGATTGAAATGACCAGGATGAAAAACATGATGTTGCAATATATATTTTTTTCTTCAATATAATTAAGAATAATTTATTCATGTTTTTATATACTTTTTTGTTTAATAATTTAGTAACTCTGTTTATTACTAATAAAAAAACTTTATTAACATAAATTGATAAATCTCTGTCTAGTATTGATAACTTTACATACATACTTATATTTCAAACTAAGAAACCTCCTTTTTTTCGAGTCGGTTAAAGAACTTAAACCCTCTCCTTAATGTAATAACATAAACTGATAACTCTTTGTCTAATAATAACTAAGAACCTTCAAACTTACATACATACTTATAGGTGAAACTCCTTTTTTGAGACGGTTAGATCACTAAAACCTTGTCCTGAAAGTAACAAGTAGTTTTCGGAAAATCGCATCCAAATAGCTTAAGCGAAACGCGAGATAATCGCCGACCAACATACATATATGCAGGTCAAACACAGAACCTCCTTTCTTTTAGAGTCGGTTAAATCACTTAACCCATCTTCTAAATGTACCGAATACTTTTCTGGAAACCGCATCCAAATAGCTTAAGCCAAACGTGAGATAATCGCGGACCAACAGACATACATACAGGTCAAACACAGAACCTCCTTCCTTTTTTTGGTCGGTTAAGGTACTAAAACCTTCTCCTAAATGTAACGAATACTGTTCTGAAAACCGCATCCAAATAGCTTAAGCCAAACTCGAGATAATCGCGGACAATTATACATTCTTTTTTGAAGTCGGTTAAAAACACGTTAACATCTAAGTAAGGCTTTTACTCTGCCTTCAAATGGTTAACCTTGCTCAGGAAGTCAGTGTCAAAGTTCAACTCAGAATAAAAATTCAAAATTCTTCTACTACTTATTCAAATAAAGGATCGTTGGCGATAAGGTTTCGGCCACATCGCCCTACAATCGCTTAAGGACCCAAAGTCACTTCTAATGACATTTGCGGAAAGCAATGGATGAGTGTTTTTATAAGCCGACACTATATAGCTACAGCAATGTAATTATTTTCGAGTAAAATAACAAGAATAATTCTCATATTGTAATATCTGTTTCCTCCCCTGTTGGAAATAATGTGCACTTTCGAGATTTTCTCTTTTAAATGTTATTTTAGTCGAATCAACGATTCCATTACAAAGCAATTATAATTACATTGTCTACGTCCAATCAGTGTCTACACACTGGACATTGGACATGAGCTGACTCGAATTGCAGTTGCATTATGCAAATATAGATGGCGCTACGTGCGGCAAACATCAAGAGTTACAAAGAGCTTCTTAAAATTACCTGTGTGAAGTTGGCAGCCAAAACTGGCAGCCATTATAATACGACCAAATTAAGAAGTAAAATACTTTTTGGTACCATTTACCAGAAAAACATGTAAATCCACAGTTTTCACTAGTTATTATGTTATATGTATCGATACTCATCCGGACATACATCCATATCCATCTGTAGACAGTGCCAAAGCCTGCAGATAAAATGAAATTAAGCATGGGAGCCGCTCCAGAAAAATCCTCACCTCTCCTATACTAAGACCCGTAACACTTTGTGATTACATTCATTATAAAGCTTATTACATAAGCTATCAAATGATGGTATAACAGTATCCCGTTTTGCCGTCAGAGTAAGGGATATTCGACGGAGAAAATGACAGCGTATACAACTGTAAGAAATATGGCGGCCGCTCCAGAAAAATCGTCACCTCTCCTAAACCAAGACCCGTAACACTTTGTAATTACATTCATTATATAGCTTATTACATAAGCTATCAAATGATGGTATAACAGTATCCCGCTTTGCCGTCAGAGTAAGGAATATTCGACGGAGAAGATGACAGCGTATCCAACTGTAAGAAATATGGCAGCCGCTCCAGAAAAATCTTCACTTCTCCTAAACCAAGACCCGTAACACTTTGTGTGTACATCCGTTATAAAGCTTATTACATAGACTATCAAATGATGGTATAACAATATCCCGCTTTGCCGTCGGAGTAAAGAATATTCGACGGAGAAAATGACAGCGTATACAACTGTAAGAAATATGGCGGCCGCTCCAGAAAAATCCTCACCTCTCCTAAACCAAGACCCGTAACACTTTGTGGTTACATTCCTTGTGAAGATTATCACATAAGCTATCAAATGATGGTATAACAGTATCCCGTTTTGTATATTATATATTAGCCGTGAGTATATTATACTCACGGCTATAAATCCCTTAAAGGGGTAGCCAGAGCTAGGGAATTAGTAATTCCTTAGGCACTTTTGGAACTTGCGTGGGGAAAAGATGGTGAATTAAAGGTTTTTGGTGATGGGTCTCCAACCGCAGCGCCGAAAAATCCGTTATAAGCCCCAATCCGTTAGACGCCTTTTACGTACACGCACCGGAAGAAATGGGGTAGTGCTATTTTAAGCCGACACTACACAGCTTGTCATTAATGAAACTGTATAAAAAATAAAATTATCTTATAATTAAGGGAATGACATGAAATGTATCTAAATTTTGGTTAATTCATTATAGGCAATTGAATTCGAGTCAAATATTTTGATTTAATTATTAGAACATTATAGTGTTAATTAAAATGAGAACAATAATAAACATAACATAAACATTCACGCCGAATATCCCCGAAGGGGTTGGCATAGGTACTAATACTTCTGAACATCACGTGACTTTGTCACCTGGTGTACCAGTACCCACGTTTTGCATGGACAGTGTACTCACGTGATAGGCGGCAGGCCTATCGCCGTTTTGTACGAATACACTGTCACATGACTAAGTACAACTCAGTCATGTGGGTTTCCTCACGATGTTTTCCCTCACCGTTAACAACCACGATAAATTAACCACACATATGTCCTTAGAAAAGACAAATTGGTGTAGGCCCGACCCGGGATTTGAACACTAGTCGATTGCACGTTAACCGGTGTTCTACACATTGAGCTATCACGTCGTCAATAATAATAAACGTATCCAAGTTTTAATATCCATGAATAAGTGATGCATATTTTAGTACATTGTCTTATTTAACATGTTTTTCTTTTAATTACACACATACATTCACTCACGGGCATAAATAAATTCAGAGCTAGAAACTCCTCAGCCACATTTGGAAGTTGATAGGGGAGAAGAAGTTGATAGTAGAAATAAATTATCGTTGGTGATGAGTCTCCAACCGCAACCCGAGTCGAATCTTACGACACCCTTGGGTAGAAAGGGCTTGTGTCATTTTAAGCCGGCACTACTCGGGATTTTAAATTTTATTCTTTGATTTGTTTATATTTAAGATGCATGTAACAATAATTATTTGTATATGATATTTTTCTATACTTAATTATATTATTTAATCCTTAACCACTGAAATAAAATTAAATGCTGTAACTCTGACATAAGTCTCACAGACGCACAGGAGGGCAATTCTCACACGGTAGATATTATATCACTTTCGATATTTATCACTTTTGTGATATTTTGCGATCGATATTTGACTTGAGCTATTCTCACTCTACCCGATCGATATTTTTCTATTGAAAACCAGCCGATATGATGATATATATCAAAGGATGATATCGTGTGGTCACGATCAGACGATATGATGATATTTGAAGATGTCGTGCGAACGGTAGCCATTTTGTTTTCAAATTTTGTATGAATACTTATAGATAGAAAACTAAAATGTAGGTAAATATATTAAATGGATCATAGATCAAATAGTCTAAGAAGTTGTAAATAATATCTACTTGGATCAACGTTAATTATATTATTAAAATATAAAAAATATATTATTTTTCCAATATAAAATTTCAAAAACTAAATTCGGTTGTTGGATGGTACATTTGGGACTGTATTCGTTGATTTGGGAATTCAGACTTTGCTAGTTACCGGCAAAGTACACTTAAAGGAATTTAAACAAACCAAAACATATGTAAATATTGACAAATTCAATATTTATTTAGGTGGCTTCAATCGTGTTTGCCACAATTATTTCGCCAATGTCGAGTAAAAATATTGACAGATATGAAGACCTTTTCATATCTAAGATGACAGTTAAACTGACCTTTCATTCAATTCATTCGCTTGGATCATTGATTTCGGTCTTCGTTCTTTAATGTCTAAGGAAAAATTACTACCGTGTGCGAGAATACAGTTTCAATCTATCAATAGAAATATATTTCACTTTGTGATATTTTTCACATGACATTGAACTCTTGATATAATTTCTATGATAGTAATGATATCGAATTTGCGAGAATTGCCCTCCAGTGCGAGTGAGAATAGCTAATCTAGTTTTTAATATTATCGTATATTCTTGACAGTTTTTTTCGTAACAGTAAATTATATGCATTCATCTATTAAATAAAACCAAAATTTAGAACAAAAATATTGACTTTTCTTACATATCCACTAATTAAAAAAAATTGGTAGAAACAAAAATCAATAGTATTGTTTTGCCTTAAAAATCAATCTTATTCTTTAATAATTTATTTATTTATTACGGATTGCCAACAGTGAAAATAGTACACAATCTTAGAAAATACTTAAATTTAAAGGACACATATCAACTAAATACACCAATTATAGGCTAATCACATCATTCATTTTGGAAATCGAAATAATTCAAAACATTGCTAACATTATTATAAAATTAGATTAACTGATTATTTAAAATCTTAAAACTAACTTAAATTAATAATCAAATTAAATTAATAAATAAAAATTAATCAAATTAAATAAATAAAAATTAAATTAACTGATTATTTAAAATCTTAAAACTAACTTAAATTAATAATCAAATCAATAAATACACCTATAGAAATGTTTGACTTATTCTCTAGTTAGAATAATTCAATAAAGTTGTTGAATTAAAAAAAATACAATACAATCATAACAACAATTTAAATGTCAGTAAATAACAAAATTAGTAAATTAATAAAATAAAATACAATACAAACTGGCCCCATCTTATGTATTTACAACTTTAACTTTTTGCTTAAAAACTGCCAAAGAGTCACCAAATATGTCAATTTCACAGTGTTTTGCCTGCATTTCGTTGTAGCTTTTACACATTCTCGTGATGGGTGAATTAAGTCCAATATTGTTACGGCATCTTCTAACATTAAATATATTCCTAATTGTATATCGAGGATATTTGAAGGGAACAGTTAAATTTATGTTTTTGATTACTTCATCACAGTCAATGTAATTATTTACCACCTTATCAATAAATTATCTTATAAATTATCTTACCAAGGTCACATTAAGAATTATTTGCTACAATTAGAAATGGATAAGTACAAGTACATCCAAGATAAGTTATGTTGGATGTTTTTCTATATGCTTTGGTTACTTTTTAAGAGTTTATCATTTAAGTTTTATGTTCTTATTTTATTAGTGTTAGTTTGATTTGTATAACGAATTAGTCTTCTGTGATGTTGTACAATATAAGTAAATAAATAAATAAATAAAAAAGAAGAGTCTAACATTTTCCGACGATTAAATAATGATTCCATCTCAAAAAACTCTAATCTTTGAGTATAAGGCTGCCTGTACGATATTCCGGGTGTTCTGAATGCTAAATATCGAGTAAAAGCCCGTTGAATGGATTCAATGCGTTGGGAAGATACAGCATAATAAGGGTTCCATATTACGCTTGCGAATTCCAGATTGCTGCGGACCAAGGCGTTATATAGACAGATTTTAGTTTTAGTATGTTTGAACTCCTTCGTATTGCGCTTCAGAAATCCCAACATCATTGCTGATTTTTTAACAATTGTATCTATGTGAGGAACAAACGTAAGATTTCTATCCAAAATAACACCCAAATCGCGCACTTCGTTTACTTCTGCTAATTGAACTCCATTCATGGAGTAACGCATCGGGAAGGGTTTCTTTTTCCTTGTAAATTTCATGTCGTAACAGTTATTTAAGTTGAGTGGCATGTGATTCCGATCGCACCACTCTGACAACCGATTCAAGTCCTCTTGCAGATGTTTACAGTTCTCGTCACTTGCTCTAGCGTAGATCTTCAAATCATCTGCAAACAAAGATAATCTGCTCTGCTCTATTACCTCTGCAATGTCATTGATAAATAATGAGAACAGAATTGGAGACAGGTGCGATCCTTGTGGCACTCCAGATGTGGCATATATAGTGTCTGATTTGTAGCCACATGTCGCGACAAACTGTGATCTTTTTTCCAAATATGATGAAAACCATCTCAATAAAGACCCACAAATACCCATGCTCTCTAGTTTATTAACAAGCAATTTATGACACACTTTATCAAATGCGGCTTTAAAGTCGGTATAAATAACATGCATTTCCTCACCGCTATCCAACTCATGGCACACGTCGGTCACAAAAGAGACGAGATTTGTTTGAACTGAGCGACCTCTGCGAAAACCGTGTTGATTTGGTGTTATGATTATGACGTTTTGGAAATGAGATGACATAATGTGTTCAACATTTTGTTCAAATAATTTCGCAAAACAGGATTGTATAGATACTGGCCGATAGTTTTCTATATCGTTAGCATCTCCTTTTTTGTGAATTGGTGTTATTCTACTTTTCTTCCATTCCTCTGGAAACACGCTCTCTGATAGTGATCTGTTGAAGATGAGGTGTAAAGGTAGTGTAAGCGATGCTCTACATCGTTTGACAAACATAGGAGGAATACCATCGGGACCGCTCCCTTTGTAAATATCCAGTTTTTTAATGCATTTTGATATGCTGTCTTCCGATATATATACATGATTAAGACAATCAGTACTAATATTTTTAGTAGCATTAGATCCGCGAGCAATAGTGCTGTTCATAGAGTTGGTGGAATACAAACTCGCGAAGTGACTGGCAAATAGATTTGTTATTTCCCCACCAGTGGTAGCTAATTTATGTCCGAGGTGCATTTGACTTGGTAATGTGGATGAACTACCACGAGTTTCTTTGATATATCGCCAAAATGCGCGTGGATTGTTTTTTATATTACTCTCGATTGAATGTTTGTACTGAACAAAGCATTTATTAATTAGTTTGTGGCATCGCGTACGTAGTAATTTATACTCAATTTCGTCACGGGGATTCCTATACTTGAAATATTTGTTACGTAATTTTTCTTTATCCTTCAGTAATTTAGTAAGTGTAGTTGTAAACCAAGACGGGTAGTGATGTGTTTTATTCTGACACTTAGGAACATGCCCATCTATTAACTGGTACAATTCACCATAAAACGCCTCAACCATCTCATCTATATTTTTCCCATTGAACAATTTGACCCAATCCGTTTTTTCCAATTCACTGTTAATGCAAGTGTAATCTACCTTATGAAAATTATATTTTTGTCGTATATTTTCTCGAATGTAGGAAATTTTAGGCGAAAACACTGATATGCAGAGACCAGGGTGATAAGAATCAAGTTTAAGTAGAGTATCCGTAGATTTAAAGACTTTCAAAGTTGCAAAATCACATAAAACTAGGTCAAGAATTATGTTATAGTCATTCTTTACATTATTTAATTGATACAGGTTATGAATGGACAAGAAATCAACTAAACAATATCCTAGAGAAGTTTGGTAGTTCGACGGGATTGTACCCGGTGAATCACAATCTTCCGTCCACGTGACAGAGCTCTGGTTGAAATCCCCCAATATCATTACATTTTCTACGCGATCAATCGCGGAACTGGTGTTTTCTACGTAATTATTGAGAACATCTATTTTAAGTGGGGGTGGTAGATAAACAGCACATAGTGCTATTTTTTTAATACAATTTTTCATATTTACCTCGATAGTTATCCATAAATCCTCACATTCGCTCTCCCATTGCTGCATTCGAGATGATTTTATGTTTTTCCTTACTGCTATCAATACTCCCCCTCCTTCTTTTTTTATACTAGCGGTCGTTGCGCGATCTCGCCGATACACTGTATATCTTGAATCTATAAGCTCTCCGTCTGATATGGTAGAGTTCAACCAGGTCTCTGTCAAAACTATAACACTATAGTCGTTTAAAAGAACATTTTTGTATAAATCATTTGTTTTCGTTCTAATTCCCCTAACGTTTTGGTAATATATTTGTAAGTTATCGAATTTGAAAATATTATTTATTTATGAAATCTAAATATATATATAATAATTAATTTATTAAAACTTAAAAACTAACATATAACAGATGAATAATTTATACCATCAACTTTAGACTCTCCATGTTTCGTATGTGTAGAGCCGAGCAATCTTCATTTTTTCTGGTGTAGACTCTACCATCTCGAACCCAAACAAATTTGTACTTTTGTTCCTTTGCATTCTTACGTGTAGCGTGAAGGTTTTTGTTCGACGGCGTCAAGTGTTCGGAAACAAATACTGGACTACAGCTCCCGGTGCAACCCAAGTGATGTGAGTTTAACTTTTCGTGTTGCTTTTTATTTCTGTTGAATTTTGGTACCGCTGCCAATAGCTCGTCACGTTGTCGAACCGAACGAACTTTAACTATGACAGAACGTGGTCTAACACTGTCTTTCTTCAGTTTAGCCACTCTTGTGATTTGATTTATGTCATTATTGGTCAATGTGCAGCCAACTGTATTGACTAATTGTACAAAGATTTTGGATAGATTTTCGGTTTGGTTTTCTGGTATCCCATTGATTTCTAAATTACATTCTCTCATTGATTGTTCTAGATAACTGACTCTATTATTAACATCTTTCATGGATACCTGTAGTTTTTGGTTTTCTTCTTGTATATTTTGTATGATTTTCTCCTTCACTTCTAATGTTTTTTTCATATCTTCGTATTGCTGGTTCATAAAATCTAATGATATTTGGTAGTTTGTTACTTGTTCTTTTATTTCTAGTAGCTGCTCACTGACCAAGCGGCGAATTATTTGAGTTAATTCTTGTCGAAGAATACTCCGAAGTTGATTTTCAGTAACATAGCTCGATAGCTAAGCCCGATGGCTTAGAGGTTAATTCATCTATTTTCGACACATTAACGGTGTTTCTATTAGTAGACTGGGTCGTCTTCTGTGACTTAGATTCATTATTAGATTTTTTCTTTATATTTTATAATTATCACAACATACATACATACACATACTTTATATAATTATCACAACATACATACATACACATACTCACGCCGTTAATTCCCATTGGGGTAGGCAGAGACTATCGATCGCCACTTTGTAAGATCCTGGCAAACCTCTCTTGCTTCGTCTACATCCATCAATTTTTTCATACATGCTCTTTTATTCTTACTTATCACAAATTGTCACAAAAATCTTATAATTATCACAAATTGGACTTTTATTTGAAGCTTAAGCAATACACTACTAAAACTAAAAAACAAAATATAAAAAATACCCTGTTCTAAAACCACAGTTTTTAGATTCGGGTTTTGAGCATTGCAAATGCCTGAGGGCCTTTTGCAGGGATGGCACATGTAAGCAGACTTACTATGCTTTTCTTTGAAACATATGAAGCATTTTTTACGAGTTCGCATCCTACTTCTTGAATTGCAGCTGCAGCTGGTAATGGTAAAAAGTAACAATTATAACATAACATAAACGTTTACGCCGAATATTCCCGAAGGGGTTGGCAGAGGTACTAATACTTCTGAACATCACGTGACTTTGTCACCTGGTGTTCAGAGTACCCAACGTTTTGCATGGACAGTGTACTCACCAGGGGGCAGGCTTATCACCGTTTCGTACGAATACAATGTCACATGAACAAGTACAACTTAGACATGTGGGTTTCCTCACGATATTTTCCCTCACTGTTAACAACCATGATAAATTAACCACACATATGACTTTAGAAAAGACAAATTGGTGTAGGCCCGACCCGAGATTTGAACACTAGTCGTTTGCACGATAATCGGTATTCTACCCATTAAGCTATCACGGTTGCCATTTGACAAAAAAGTAACAAAATAGTTATATTTACTCTGACATTACGTCTTTGAGACGTCACTCAGCCTATACTTTAAGTATGACGCTACGTCTCACAGACGTAATGACGTAAATAATGTACCTGAGTGAAATTCACCGCTTCCGGCTCGTCACTGAGAGGCGGGAAGGTACTGAGGGGGATAAAATATGAAGTTACAGGCCTTTATTTGACGTACTTACGTCTGACAGACGTATGTCAGTGATTAAAGGTTAATTATCTAACTGTTCATATAAGCTATGTACTGATGGTTTGAAAAAATCTAACTTATTTCTTTCCGCAGGGTTTATAAGAGATGATTTAGAGCTTTTGCAAACCATGAATTGTATCACGCTGCCAAAGGTCATTGCTAAGGAATTATGGTGTTTATAGACCTGAGCATATGTGTGCAGGTGCTTCTGTAACTACCTTTTTTTCTTTATAGTACTGAAGGTTTGCCAATTTAGGTAAATAAATAAATATATTCACGTAACATTAATGCAACATAATGTAACATAAGGATACTTTCAAAGTTACGGTCGATTTTTCTACATATACTTCATTAGTTTTTTATCAGCTTGCAATGTAAGAAAAATCAGAAAATGCAGTTTTGTATTAATTTTCTTTTAAAAAAGTACCTTCTCATATAAGTTTTGCTTGAAGAAAGTAAAAGTAAAATATGAAATGGATCTTTGCTATGATTAGAAATTTTGCTGATCCTTAGTCTATTAAATACATTCATCACGCTACTAGGTTCGATTTTTGGGTAGTAAGAATCTTTTAATCGCCATTTTGTACGATCCTGTCTATAACAATCCCATTTCTTAGAATATCACTATCCTATTTCTTCCCACGAGTGCTTGTAAGAGGTGACTCAGGAATGGTGGGCTTTTTGAGTGATTTTTAGACTACGAATATATGGAGGATGACCTGTCAGCAACAACCTTTATTTTACAATGTTTTTAATTTAACTCTTTTTGTTCATGAAAACCTCATGTGGGGATTATTACTAATAATTAAAGAATAAATAAAGGAAAGAAAAAATTCCCCGCCTGTGTCGAATTTTTTCTTTCCTTTATTTATTCTTTAATTATTAATGTTTTTAATTCCCATAGTGTCTGAGGATTTTCTCAATCTGTAGCTCTGGTTACCCTTTCTGGGGATTTATGGCCGTAAGTATTTAAATAACAGACTATATTATTGTGGAACCATACCATATACTTGACCTATACCTCGAAATCAGCCACTCATAGAAATAAAAAGTAAACATACAGAAATATGGCCAAAATAATTCAGCAATAGCCCATATGTAATTCTCTAATTGCCTGAAACAAAAAAAAACTGAAACAGGTAGGGAAGTACTGCTTTAATGATAGTTTCACATGTTGTTAGATTCCAATCTCCCTAACGCTAACTTAAGTTATTAAGTTTAATTCAGGGTCTGACAAGGTTGTGCCGGGAATCGAGATCTTTGTTTGGTTTGTAAGTAACTTTATTTTGCCTTTGGACAAATATTTGCCGAATACAGGTACGCCCACGTGTATTATTGCCACTCGTTTTGCGTTAGGCGAAAACTTGCTATCGCTCTTGTAGTTTACTTACTTGTCTTTCAATACTTATTGCGGCTGTGTTTTCAAAAAGTGTAGTCAGAGCTACATAAACAACCGTATATTCTTAACTTTGGAAATTGAAATGAAAATTAATGGTAAATAAAAACATCCGCTGAATTGGAACTATATGTTAGCTTAAAACATCACTACCCTATTTCTGTAAGTGTGTGTTGGTAAGAGGCGCGTAAGGGTAATGGTGGTGATTTTGGACGATGCGATAGAGACACTCTACAAACAACCTTCATGATCTTTTCCAAATTAAATATCCCTAAAGTGGCCAAATATTTGGTTTCCTGAAGCTCTGGCCATCCTAGCGAATTATTGTCGTGAGTATATTTAGATAACCTTTACGTGTCTGTTAAGAAGTAAGTGCTATTCTAAGTCAACCTAAAGAGACGAAAAATGTCTTCATTATCCGCTCAAGGGGTAAAAAACTGACTCTCTGTAATGTAGATAAATAAATAAGATGAATAATTAGAAAGTAATTTCTTAAGTATTAAGCCTCTTCACTAATTCAGTACAAAAGTTAATGTTAATGGATTCTTGTCACAAATATCTGCGGCAAGCGCCAGACCACCGTGCAAATGACTCTTTATCTTAATAAAGACGACCATTTTAATTGTACAAATTCTTTGCTCACAAAATTGCTTTCAACAAAGTTGTACTGTTTATAAAATTATACATGCAATAGCACAGATAATGTAATGTTAGGTGGATGTCTGGTGTATTATCATAATGTTTTTTTCAAAATAAATTGTCTTATTATTCTGAATTTAAAAGGACCCAGGATTCGAACACTAGTCGTTTGCGCGATAACCGAGTGTTCTACCCACTGGGCTATCACGGTTGCTAATTTGCAACCGTGATTTAAATTGCATCTCAACTAAAACGAAAACATTTATGCCAAATATTGCTGCTACGGTTGCTAGCCTTACAACATATACTATATTAACACCTTATATAATATGAGGGACCTTCCACACAACAGATATTATCTAATGGTCGTTTTGATAGCTTATATTATAAAACCATTTCTAAAGGCAGACTCGCACTTGAATATTAGTATCCATATATAAATAAATATACGCAACCGCTCGTGCACACGACATAACTGGGCGGTTTTATTAAATCTTACTTACACGATTATTAAAAAAGACCTATTTAATTAATCAAACCGAAATCGAATAGTCTAATAAAAAAGGTTCTATATATTAAATCTTACATAGCACTACCCTATTTCTTCCGGTGGGTGTACGCAAGAGGCGACTAACGGTATTGGGGCTTTAAAGGGATTATTGGGCGAAGCGGATGGAGACCCATAACCAACAACCTTTATTTTACCATCTTTTCCCCACTCAACTTTCCAAAAGTGGCTGAGGAATTTCTCATTCCTTAGCTCTGGCTACCCCATCTAGGGATTTATAGCCGTGAGTATATGTATGTATATTAAATTATAATGATAGAAGAATTGAAAAATAATATTATAAATTAAAGTTTCCTATTTGTAATTTTATATTTTATTTATTTGATTCTTCATAATTTCTTTTAATTATCTTTTTGATTCAATTTATTCTCTTTGGATTTATTAGGGTGTAGTAACTATATCCAGTTTTGAGGATCTGAAACATAAATCAATATCACCATTATTTTGTTTTCCATTATATTTTACTATGCTTTGTTTTGTTACGCTTTTCATTGCTTATCATTTGTGGTTATGAGTATATGTTTTTTCTGTAAAGAAAGATCTGAAATAGAATGAATGAAAATGACACTGTATATTCATTTGATATAATAAGTATCTGTCTACTGAAGGTTTAGAATAACACTAACCCATTTCTTTCCATGCATATCGTAATGGGGTATTGTAGGTTTTAAGGTTTTGAGGATACTATATACCATGAGAATATAAATGTATAAATCGTACTCGTAGATAAGCAAATAGTTATCGCTTACATTGAGATAATTTGCGACGTTCAAAGTTAAGAAAGGTCCTGCGGTGAAAACGATTTCTTTATGTGATTGTCTCATTAAAATCATTATTTCTTTCCTAAACATGTTTGTCTTGTACCATCCACTTTCGTAAATGGATCCCACTGATTTGCAACTCTGTAATAAACAAATAAATTGTTATTAATTGTTATCATAAACGTTGTTTAAATTAATAGAGTCCATCAACATGCACTTTCTCAGCACTTGTTTCGTGTACAAGCTTTATGATAGTGCTGAAAAAATACAAGTCATTTAATTGAGTTTATAGATTTTAATTTTTGATAAAGATTTTAGAATAGCTCTACCTCATTTCTTCCGGTGGGTGTACGTAAGAGGCGACTAACGGTATTGGGGCTTTTAAGGGATTTTTTGGCGATGCGGTTGGAGACCCATCACCAACAACCTTTATTTTACAATCTTTTCCTTACTCAACTTTCCAAACGTGGCTGAGGAATTTCGAATTCCTTAGCTCTGGCGACCCCTTCTAGGGATTTATAGCCGTGAGTATATGTATGAATGTATGTATTTTAATTTTCGTTCCATATACTATTCGATCATATATACAAAATATGCCGCACTCCGCACTCCATACAAATTCAACGCACAAGAGTAGGCCACAAATATACCAAGACAACTTTACAATCAAAATTGTTTGTCCAAAATTATCGACCTTACCTCATTCACTTAAGACCTATTATTTATTGCAACGCAACTGTCACTGAAACTGTGCTTATCATAGATGTAAGCACTGTTTTGCCGGGCCAGTTTTCGTGCTTTGATGGTGTATCTTTATTATTTATGATCGGAATAAAAAAATATCATTTTTAGTAACTCCGTGAGAGCTCATACATGTTAATTTGCTCTGTTTTTGTTTTTCTGTCGAAAGAGGTCATACTTAAGAAGACTTCTTTCGAAAAACCAGTTTGCATGTGGCGACGGATATTCCTCAGTTCTAATTCATTGCCGTTTCATTAGACAAATACTGCAATAAAAGTCCTCCATAGAATGGTTAAGCGAGATTGGGATAAATGCGTAGCTCGAAATATAATACATGTTTTCTACCTTATGATTGGAGTGTATAAAATTGATTAAACACATTTATATAATATTTAACTGTTACTTAACCTTCGGCTACTAGTTACCGTTGATATCAATAAGTTGCCGGATTAACTTACATACATACATACATATACTCACGGCTTAAAATCCCTTGAAGGGGTAGCCAGAGCCAGGGAATGAGAAATTCCCCAGCCACTTTTGAAAGTTGCGGGGGGAAAAGATGGCGAAATAAAGGTTGTCGGTCATGGGTTTCCAACCGCATCGCCCAAAAATCCCTTAAAAGCCCCAACACCGTTAGTCGCCTCTTATGTACACCCACCGGAAGAAATGGGGTAGTTCTATTCTAAGCCGACACTACGCAGCTATAGCTATGATAACTTCTTTATTACTATTCCCTTACTTACTTACTTATACCCACGTTCATTGTTCCCATTGGTGGGCAAAGACTACCGATCACCACTTAGTACAATCCTGATAAATCTCCCATGCCTATGTCACTATCATAATTCTTCTCATACATGCTCTTTTATTCTTTTCACTTTGCACTTTCGCCTTTGTAAGAAAGTTTTCTTTACTCATCAGAGTAAAATATAATAGTTATACCTTTTATAAAATTACTAAACGTAACTAATGGTAGGCCCTGTGCACCAGAAGGGTGCCTTAGGGCATCAACAACATTAACAACTAATGTAATTTGTGGTATGGCAATCTTTATTACATACATACATACATATTCTCACGCCGTTAGTTCCCATTGGGGTAGGCAGAGACTATCGATCGCCACTTTGTACGGTCCTGGCAAACCTCTCTAGCTTCATTCACATCCATCAATCTTTTCATACATTCTCTTTTATTCTTCGTACTTCGGACTTAATATAATATACAATAATACTTATATATTATGATATATACCCTAAAACCTAACGGGGAAAGGCCTATCACTTAAGTACACTGGCCAAGCAAATCGTAGTTACTCTGAAAAACACATGACAATAATGTCACATTATATTCAGAATTTTGCTGCTTTACTGTTTAAAATATATCCAGAATACATCTCTCTTTGCAAATGTCAAAAAACCTTAATAGTAACATAACATAACATAAACGTTCACGCCGAATATCCCCGAAGGGGTTGGCAGAGTTACTAATACTTCTGAACATTACGTGACTTTGTCACCTGGTGTTCAGAGTACCCACGTTTTGCTTAGACAGTGTGCTCACGTGATAGGGGGCAGGCCTATCGCCGTTTTGTACGAATACACTGTCACATGACTAAGTACAACTCAGCCATGTGGGTTTCCTCACGATGTTTTTCCTCACCGTTAAGGACCTTAATAGTAATAAGGTTCATTAGAAATAAAATAAACTTAAGAATTTGCATTACCTCAACAGATACTTCATTGGCGAACCAACAAACACAAGATAGCTGCATCAACATTCCAACAATAAATGCTATTGTACCGATCTTTTCCGGCATGTCATCGTCAAGATTAATCTGGAATTAATAAGAAGTTTTACAAGTGCAACAGAAATAAGAAATAACCCGTATACACTAATTCCAACAAGATTAAAACAAGAGTAAAATGCAAGCAGTTTGATATAAATATGTGATTCTTAATTCTGTGGCATTTAAAATAAAAATAGTTTAATTTATAAATACTTTATTAAGGTTTCAGTTTAACTGTGCCCTCGCTAAGTTAAGTGGAGTGCTGTACTGTTAACATGTACAAAAATAACAAATGTTTACATAATAATTGGTAATTTTTTACAATTTTAGAACTGATTCTGACGTGTCAATAGAAGTGCTAGTTCAATTATTAAGAAAATTCTATAAAAAGATACTTACAATTACTTGGTAGGCGCAAAAACATAGAGATATCGATGATAGAAATGTATAAGCAAACATCACTGGCGAAGTTAAGCGGTTTAATTTTGATGCATAACTGAAACCAGTAAGTATAATTTATTCTCCAGCAGCAAATGGTAACAACTACATTTTGGGCAAAAATTTAATTTCATAACATAATAGTATTTATTTCAGAATTTTCTTATTATCTTGCTAAGAAAGATATTGCTAAAAACTATTCAGGTCCTCGTACAACTATTTAAAGTATGATATCATGTGTATGTTACAGTAAAAGTAGTCATTTAGAATATAATAGTATACATTACTTACATTGTCAACTCTAAACGCGTTTGAGAACAATTATGAATCAGAATTTTTACATTTTCACCTTCATTTGTGGATTCGAAAATTCTCTGACAAGAACTATTCAGCAATTGCAAGTGTGTTTTAAAAAACAACATTAACATTATCCAATTCGTATCGAAACAAATCATAGTAGTGTTTGAAAGAATTGATGCCATAATAAATAAAAATATTTTTAGGACATAACCTGTAATATACATCAGAAGTTAATAAGGAGTTATGAAATATAATTAATATACATACATTATACTCACGGCTATAAATCCATAGAACGGCTACCCAGAGCTTCGGAATAAGAAATTCATCAGCCACTTTTGGAAGTTGAGTGGGAAAAAGATAGTAAAATTAAGCTTTGTATTAACATGCATGAAAAAATAGCTTTCGATAGCAATGATAGATTAGGCAATTAAATTTGGTCGATTAACTTCGTCCAGGGAAAATCGTGAGAAAATTTGCAAGGCCTTCAGAAAGTAAACAGGACCTGAGATAAAAAAAGGAAAATTTTAGAGGTTTTACTTAACAATAAGACATTTCCTTTTGTTTCATTGCTGTGAATATTCCGAAATGTATAAAATATGATTAATATCATAATAAAGTCTGAGCAAATTAATAAAATCAGACAAAATAATTAATATAGTTTAGAAATTGGTACAATTGTTCTTTAAGGATTTGATTTTTTATTTATTGATGTTATATTTTGCATCCACCCTCATTAAAATAATGTAAAACAAAACATATTGTTGCATATTACTTATCGAAGTAGACGTGTTTTTTTTGCAAAAAATACAAAATCAGAGGACAATATCATAATAATAATTAGGCAGAGAAACAATACTGTAGAAACACTAGTATTGTTTAATATTTGGAAGCCATTGCATACTCGTAGCCTTTCTAAGTTTAAGGCTGTACGACGAGTGTCCAAACAGACACACTAGCTAGACCATATATATAGGGTGTCCGATAAGACACTCGTTTCCACGTAGACACCCTAGTACGGCAGCTGTAGGGCGGCAGATATAAATAACCTCTTTATTGTATAAATGTAGCAAAATTATGAAAATAATGAATAAAAAAACACACCTGGATACCAAAAAGGGTCAAAAGGAGTCCATAATCTTATAACATCTGAATGTGGAATTTGCTGAGTTGCATTTTTAGTAAGATTTAGATTAATTATATGTTTTAGTTCGACATAATATTGCCCAAACATTGTGAACAGGGCAAATGAATAAAAGATCCAAATAATTACGGATAACATTTTTCCATACTTTAAATTTGCCTGTACAATTTTTGCATCTTCTTCATAGGTAATAAATTTAATACTACTGTCGTATCTTCGCGTAAACTCATATATGTCTTCCCATGCTTTATTTGCTAATAGAAAAACCAACAGTCTTGCCATATTTGAAAGTATCACCATGTACAGTTTTAAATTTTCAGATACTTTCCGCATGTCGGTTATGTGTTGCCATAAATCAATAAATTGTCCAATAAAAAATACTAACAGCATTAAAAAGGTTATAAAAGACATGCTTTTAAATTTATTTTCTGGCCACAACGCCCCTGTTATTTTTAGCAATTTGTAATTGGCTCCCAGAAATAACATATCAGATACTTCAAAATATGATAATATTTTACGAAATATTATTGAACTCATTGTTTCAATGGAATTTGTTTTTTTTATATTATTAAAGAATTAATTTGCTAATAATAATGATTCGAACCGCACTAGCGTATTATACAAAGTATTACAAATGTTTCTCTTTTTATTTTTTAATTCATTGTACTGTGATTGATATGTTTTAACTGTTCTTCGGTTCCTGTGTGAGTTCTCTACTAAATTTTACTTGATAGTAGTACAGTGACGCATTGAAGGAGGTTTACTATTATAATTACTTATAAATAATACATTGGTCGTTATTTACATGTGATATAGTTAGGGGTGTCTTCGATACAATATTGCGGATTTT